>LVTN01000249.1:36385-85459 GCA_001649415.1 Musa itinerans
CTGCATCAGGATAACTGCCTGGGGGTCACTATATAGTCCATCCCTGATCCTGGAAAGGAAGTTGGAGTGCAATTGACTTGCTTGGCCTTTGCCCTCCAATTGTACGGCATTCACGCGCTCCACTTTCTGACTCAATGCATCGGCCACGACATTGGGGAGCCCTTTGAAGTCCATACAGATGCTTCAGACTTCGCTATTGGGGGAGTACTCATATAGGAGGGTCATCCAGTGGCCTACAAGAGCCGCAAGCTCAACGAGACCGAGCAATGGTATCCAATGCACGAGAAGGAGATGACAGCGGTGATCCATTATCTACAAGTTTGGCGACACTACCATTTCAGGCTTGTACTCCATTGCCATACCAAATTCAGCCAGGAAGTCCTACCATCGTGCTTGCTTTGGGGAAAGTTTCTTTTGCGTTTGGAAATAGCTTAGAGCGATGTTGTCTATCCTCAGCACAAATCACGATCCGAGAAGGTAGTGTCGCCAAACTTATAGATAATGGATCACCGCTGTCATCTCCTTCTCGTGCATTGGATACCGTCGCTCGATCTCGTTGAGCTTGCGGCTCTCGTAGGCCACCGGATGACCCTCCTGCATGAGTACTCCTCTAATAGCGAAGTCTGAAGCATCTGTATGGACTTCAAAGGGCTCCCCATAGTCTGGCAATTTGAGCACCAGTTCTTCCAGAACAATAGCCTTCAGATCCTGGAATGCTATTTCACATTTGTCAGACCACTTCAAAGGCTGCTCCTTCTTCAACAACTCTATCAGTGGAGTTGCCCGCTTCGAATACCCCACTATGAAGCGTCAATAGTAGTTGACAAAACCAAGGAAGGACCTCAACTCTGGCACCTTCTTTGGAGTTCGTCATTCCTCGAGCGTTTGACTGTAGACGACGATATCGTCCAAGTAGACGACCATGAACTTATCCAAATACTACTTGAATAGCTGGTTAATGAGAGTGTAGAATGTGGCCGGAGTGTTGGTCAAGCCAAAAGGCATCACCAAGAACTCAAACGCTCTATACCTGGTCACACAAGTAATTTTCGATTCGTCGCCTTCAGCAATGCGCACCTGCCAATACCCCGACCGAAGGTCAAGTTTTGAGAAGTACTTGGCTTTGCCCAACTGGTCGAACAAGTCCGCGATGAGCGGGATGGGATACTTGTTCTTCACCGTCACTTTATTGAGGACTCGATAATCGACGCATAGTCAGAAGCTCCCATCTTATTTCTTTTGGAAGAGAACTGGAGCTCCGAATGGTGTTTTAGAGCTACGGATGAGACCACTGCTTAGTAGTTTACCTAACTGCTTTCTGAGTTCTGCCAACTCTGGCGGGGGCATGCGATAGGGTGGTCTCGCTGGAGGCTTTACTCCTGGCTCCAACTTGATGTTGTGATCCATGCCCCTGCGTGGTAGAAGAGTCTTCGGCAACTCGGGTGGCATAACATCAGTGAACTCTTTCAGGATGTTCGCCACCACAGTAGGTTTATGAATGGCCTTCTTGTCGAGTGGCTCTAGCTTCATAGTAGCCACGAATGTTAATTCACCTTTTCGCACCCCTTTCTTCAGTTGCAATGCTGATATATATTGGGATTCCTTGGTTCCCCTCTAAGAGATGGGAACCACACAGGGGTCATCACCTCCCATAATACATAGGGAGTTTAGGAATGGCATTAGCACTAACTTCGTCGCGTGTATGAACTCCATTCCAAGAATCACTTGGAAGTCATCCAGAGGCACCGCTATCATGTTTGTGCTCCCGCTCCATGTTCTGATCTTGATAGGAAATCCCTTTGCCAACCTGGAGATTCGCCTGGCCACCGAGTTCACCACCTTCATTCGACTTGGGCTCTTCTCTAAGATCAGTCCAAATCACTTTGCTTCTCGATCGGTGATAAAGTTGTGAGTAGCGCCCGTGTCCACCATTGCACGGGTCATTTGGCCATTGAGCTTGATGTCTACGTACATCAGCTCACCACTTCCTACTTTTTGTAGCCTTGTCTTCGTGTTCTCTCCCACTTGACCCCGCATGGTGTTCAACAAATGCATTGCTCCCATCCGGGGTCCTTGCGACTCCTCATCATCGCTGTTGGATTCAGAACTACTCGAACTAAGAGCGACAACCTTGCCCTTGTCTGCTCTGGGGGGGTGGATGGAAGCTATTAAAGCATTGAGTGCCTGTTTTTGTGGGCACTCCCTCACCATGTGCGGCCCTCCGCACAAGAAGCATCCGCTAGGTTTTGAGGCATTGCCCTTTTGGCTTGGCCCTTTATGGAAACTCTTCTTCCTTTATTCGCCTCCGAGCTCCTTCCCTCGAGAATACTTTAGAGGGCGATTGCCTGAAGATTGTTTCCTTCTTCCTAAGTCTTCAGAGAAAATAAAGTCGGTGAGCCTTTCTGCAATAGCAATTGCCCCGACCACATCAGTGACATTCCTTCAATTTAGTTCTTGTTGGGCCCATGGCTTCAAACCATCGAGGAAGCTGAACAGCTTGTCCTTCTTGGACATGTCCTGGATGTCCAACATTAGTGTAGGAAATTGTTTCATGTAGTCTCGAATGGAAGTACTTTGGCAGAGTTGTCTCAACTTCTTTCTTGCGACGAACTCTGTGTTCTCCAGTAGAAACTGAGTTCTCAACTCCCGCTTCAAGTCCTCCCATGTGTCAACCTGACACCAACCTTGTTAGATCTCCTCCCAATGGGTTTGCCACCAAAGTTTTGCATCTCCGTTCAGATACATTATTGCTATAGAAACTTTGGTTTCTTTAGAATCGGGCCTCGTAGCTCGAAAGTATTGTTCCATATCGAATAGAAAATTCTCGAGCTCTTTGGCATCTCTGGCCCCTCCATAACCATGAGGCTCAGGTGCCCTCAAATTTTATGATGGTGCAACACGGGTGTTGCTTCCTCCCGCATTTAGTGCTCTTGTGAGCATGGTCACCCTTGAAGTGAGTTCTGCCACAACTTCCTGTAGGTGTTGCACGGAGTCTTTGGTGTCATCTGACAGTCGGTCGACTAGGGCCTCGACCTTATCGATCCTAGACACTGCTTCCTCTTGCGAGCTCTCTACCCCAACAAGCCTTCGTTGGCCATGGTAGAGTTCCTCCAAGCTCGCTTCAAGAACGTCCAAACGGGTTTCCGCCATTGTGAGTCTCTCCTTATGACTCTTTTTCCCAGTCAGCTCTCCAGATTGCGCCTCCTCCGCTCGTAGAGAGTAGCTAATTTCTCGATCATCTTGTTCGCTACTGCACTCCTCATGAGTGGCTCCAACAGCATGAGAGCGAGTGTGCACTTGCAGCCCACTTGCGGCTGCTTGGGGCAAGGGTCCGGCTTACCCCGTCTTGCTTGATTCGCCACGATGCTTTGCTATGGTGAAGTTGCGAAGTTCCTTCGCTGCTCGCTCGAAGTGCTTACCCACTCTGATACCACAATGTCACAACCTTAGTTGGAGTTGCCTAAGACGTGAGGCACCCTTGCGACCAAGACGCGAACTTAGCTTGCGTTGCCTAAGTCGCGAGGCACACTTGCGGCAAAGACGCGAACTTAGCTTGCATTGCCTAAGTCATGCTTCGCCCTTGCGATATTTCTCTGCAAAGATCAACCCACTTGCAACCTCTCGCAAGTCCCGAAGGACCTGTAAAAGAGAAAGTTGATTAGTTTGAAGAACGAGCAACGGACAAGTCCCAACGTCTCGTGAAAAGGGGAAGCTTTACAAGTAGTTCAGCGAGCACCTTACGTGCATAAGAGAAAAGAGGGAGAGGGGGGAAATAAGGACTTTAGAGGGTTGAACGAATAGCTACAAGTCCACAAACAACTGCTCACCGGGTGCCGGGCGCGACAATAAGTTCCCATCAAGGTAACATACGAACTTGCGAAAGGTTATTCAACGCCCGACACTATACCGAAGCCTCATCTAGCCCTGTGCCACTCGGGTGGTTCTAAGGGGCTGAGATGGCTGATGTTTTGTGAGCGGAAGCGGACTATAGAAAATAGCCCGTGGCACACGAAAACGGAGCTATTTTGGGCTGTTTTGCTCGGTTCGGTGAGCGATCGCTTTGTAATGCTGCAACTTGTTCAAACTTATATTTTTACAAGCAAAATGACTCAAAACTAAGACAAAACATGCTACCAAGCAACTATACATATAGATGAGAGCGACGAACGATTCGTTGAACGGAGTTGTTGCGGGTGCGCGACGACCGTTCGTGACAATACTCTGAAAAAGTAAAATTCCATATCTCATCGGTATGAGACCTCTCTTGGAATTTTCTATGTCAAACCTTTTAACAATGGTGTCTATGTACCTGGATTGGAACAAGATAAGCATCCTCTTAAATCTATCTCTATAGATCTGAATCCCCAAAATATAGGATGCTTCCCCTAAGTCCTTCATGAAGAAGTGTTTAGATAGCCAAACCTTTACTGTGGAGAGCCTTCCTATATCATTCCCAATGATTATGATGTCATCCACATATAACACTAAGAAGATGATAGTGCTCTCACTTATCTTCTTGTACACAGAAGGCTCATCTTTGTTCTTAACAAAGTCATAAGATCTGATCGCCTCATCAAATCTTATGTTCCAACTTTAGAAAGCTTGCTTTAGTCCATAAATGGACTTAAGTAACCTGCACACCTTATCTGGATTCTGCTTGGATACAAATCCCTCAGGTTGTATCATATACACATCCTCCTCAAGGTTGCCATTGAGGAACGTAGATTTTACGTCCATCTGCCAGATCTCATAGTCAAAATGTACTACAATAGTCAACAAAATTTGGATGAATTTCGGCATAGTTACGGGTGTAAAGGTTTCATCATAGTCAACACCTTGCCCTTAACGACATCTCTTAGCCACTAGCCTTGTCTTATAGGTCTCTACCTTTCCATCTACCCCGATCTTCTTCTTAAAGATCCATTTACAACAGATGGGTTTGTGTTAGGACCCTTTTATTTTCTGAGCTTTTGAATAATGTTTATTAAGTTTGTTTAGTTCAGTTGTTTATTGAGTCTGTTTAGTTCAGTTAAAGTCGGGTAGAGATTTATTTAATATTTATTTATTATTAGAGTCCAAGTCCTAGTGGACTCTGGGTGGAACTCTATAAATAGTGATGTAACTATTTCTCTTAACAGACAATAAAATATTATTAAGTCTTTTGACAAACCCTAAGAGGTTGAATCCCTCGAAGTGATCAAGGAGGTCGATCCTCTCGAAGTGATCATCCCCTTTTTTCCATGATAAAACCCTAGGGTCTTATCAGTATGATACCCTTATGTGCATCAATAAGGTTCCAAACCTTGTTAGAGTACATAGATTTCATCTCACAATTCATGGTTTTTTATTATTTTCTGGAGTCTATGCTCATAATAGCCTCCTTGTAGGTCTGAGGATCAGCATCTTATGTATCTTCTCCACTTATATGTCCCACATATCTCTCAAGAGGATATGACACTCTACTAGACCTATGCAAATGCTAATCATAGGTGCCCTATAAGCCAAATTATGACACGTGTGACATGACACGTAGTCTTTTGCTTATTATTATTATGGTATTTTCTTATTTTATATTGCTTATTGCATATATATATATTGTGATGTCAATGGATCTGTGTAATAGGAATCAAATCGTGATGAGATCACAATAATGAGACCGATTCACCTTTAAACACAAATCCTAAATAATCTTGGTCATATATTACTCGAGAGAGACATCGAGATAACTAGACAGAATGATATGTTGTATACCCAATGGTCTCATAGCTACTCGTGTGGGACACTAGGACTATAGTGCAAGTACTCATTGGAGACTAAGTTCATTCATTGATCTGATCACAAAATGCTAGATGGTTAATGATACCTTATTGTCAAACAACGATTCTATTATCCTAGTGGTGTACCAGGTCCTTAGACTTGAGACATCAAAGATATCATGTATGAGTTCTACACTCTTTGATACTAGACTTATATGTTTAGAAGTTTTAGATCTAGTACAATCGGTTATCGGGAGTTGCAATCAACCTTACAAGGGCTATTGAGTGTCGATAGAGGATCATCCGCTCTCGATATTATAAGAGGAATATCCCATGTGTTCTTACTCAGATAAATCTTTAGCTAAGGCCATTCAGATTGAGAGAGAAATAGTTCTCCAGGAGAATCCGATTAGAGCGAGACTCAAGGAGAAATCGTATGAGCATGATAGTACCATGCTCGGTATACGGTCTTTGGGATATTAGATGGATGAGGGACTATAGGTACATGATAACTAAGGATATATAGGTCTAAAGAATTGGATTCTCCTATATCGTTAGGGGACTACGGCGTAGTGGCCTAGTATGTCCGCAATCGATAAGTCGAGTGAATTATTATGAAGATAATAATTCACTGAGCTAGAAGAAGTTCTTACAAGTATGACTCATAGCTAGCTCGATATTAAGCCTAGAGGGTCACACACATAAGATGAGTGTTGTGACAAGTAGAGGTTCAAATATGAGATATCCACCAGAGCCCCTATCTTATTGGATATCCAATACGCCCTTGAATTATTGGATCCTCCGAATGAGATCCAATAAGAGCCAATGAGAGATTATTGGATATAGATCTATTAATCTAAGTAGCTTGGGTAGTTGGATGGAGATCCAGTACCTAATAGGGCAGGATCCATTATGGTTAAGTTGACAAGAGGCCTCTATAAATAAGAGAGAACCAAAGGGTCATAGGCTAGGCCCCTTGGTTGCCACCTCATATTCTCCTATCTCATTCTCCTCCTCAACCAACAAGTGTGGAGATTTGGGCAATGATTTGATGAGTGTCTTCGCAGCCCCTATTGTATTAATCACTACTAAAGAGGAGGATGCTTGACCTCCTTTATCCTCTCTCACAACTCTGTAGAAATTCAGGAATATACGATCTCCCTGAGTAATACAACTATCTCACATATGGTTTTCAGTTTCATAGGATTTTGCGCACCAATCTTCCCACGACGATGAACATCTTGTGAGAAATTTGAGAATTTTGTTTTATATTATTCCGCTGCATATGTGATATCACTCCTAGATTTTCCTACAACAAAGTTGGAACTTGTGTCAGGTACTTGAATAGACTTGGTCTTCGGAATGGTGCTTGAGTTCTAACCTTACTCAACTCTATCATTCTCCTACTGTCTTCGCTAAGAATGTGTTCCTTCTCAAGGAATGCTGCTCTATTTGCAACAAAGACTTTTTGGTTCTCAAGATGATAGAAATAATATCCACAAGTTTCCTTGGGGTATCCCACAAACTTGCACCATTCCGTCTTAGATTCAAACTTATCGGGATCGTGTCTTTTAACGTAGGCAAGGTAGCCCCAAATCTTAACAACCTTAAGATCAGGTTTTTTCCTTTCCATATCTCATATAGTGTAAACACTACCGATTTAGATGGAACTCTATTTAGAATGTAAGCTACGGTCTCTAAGGCATATCCCCAAAATAAGATGGGTAGGTCGATAAAACTCATCATAGACAACACCATATCTAATAGTGTGTAATTCCTCCTTTCTAATATACCATTCAATTGTGGTGTATAAGTAGGTATCCATTGGGACAAAATCCCATAGTCCTTGAGGAATTGGGTGAACTCCGTACTCAAGTACTCTCCTCCTCGATCTGATCGAAAAGTCTTAATACTCTTTCTAGTCTGATTCTCTACTTCATTCTTATACTTTCTGAATTTCTCAAAAGCTTTAGACTTGTACATCATCAAGTACACATGTTCGTACCTAGAGAAATCGTTAGTGAAAGTAATAAAGTAAGAGTAACCACCTATAGTCTGAGTTGACATGGGACTACATACATTGCTATGTATAAGTTCTAGTAACTTAGTGGCTCTCTCTATTTCCATTAAATAGAGATTTGGTCAGTTTTCCATGAAGGCAAGACTCGTAAGTTGTATATGACTCATAGTTGAATGGATCTAGGTATCCATCCTTCAGCAACTTTCGAATTCTTCCTTTATGAATATGACCTAGCCTACAATACCATAAGTATGCATAATTTACCTCATCTCGCTTCCTCTTAGATGTACTCATGTTCATGATAGTACTTGAAGCTTCTCCAAGCTTCTATTTCACCTTTTCTGCAAGATACTCTTTGTAGTTCCTCATCCAATACTCGCCTTTACCGCAGTGGAAGTACTGACCTTTGTCCTTCGCTGGGTCAATCTTGACAACCTTTATCTTACTCCATTTGCCCTTGCTCTTGCCCTTCTTAAGGGACATCCCAACTTTTCTTTTTCTTCTAGTCTTACTAACATAGAGAACTAGTTTCTCTTTCTTAATGATGCTCTCTGCCTCCCTCAACATATTGAGGAGCTCAGGGAGGGTTACCTCAAGTTTGTTCATGTTAAAATTCATAATAAACTGGGAAAAGAAATTTGGTAGGGATTGAAGTATAAGATCAATGCACAAGTTATCATCTAGGACTATTCCTAGACCTACGAGTTTCTTAATCCACTATATCATCTTTAAGACATGATTCTGAACTGATGCCTTTTCAATCATCCTAATACAGAAGAGACTCTTAGATATCTCATATCGCTAAGTTCTTCCCTGCTCCTCAAACAGTTTGCAGAGATGCAAGAGTATGGATTTGGAATCCATATTTTCATGTTGTCTCTGTAACTCAAGAGTCATAGAGGCCTACGTGTAACACTGAGTGAGAGTGGAATCATCTATATACTTCTTATATTGGGCAAACTCTTCTTGAGGTGCTCCTGCTTGGTATGACCATATCCAGGACATTTGTGATTTTTTTACCTATGAGAACTATTCTCAGGTTACAGAGCCAATCTACATAGTTCGAACCAATGAGGTGGTTGGCATCATGTATGCCACTTAAAGAGTCTGATGGCAATATATTTCTGATAAATAGGAGATGTAGCATAAATAAATAACATGTATATTTTATAATAAATAAATAATTAAGATATGGACTTCTATCTTATCGTGCTCCCACTATTTTTCTAGCGAGTCACACGATACCCTAATTACGTGAAACAGAAGTCTTCGACAGACTTCTAGTGAGGATCGAGATCCAATCGATGTCTTAGTGTAATCTCGAGGGACTCGACCAATCACACTAAGTCTAAAAATATAGACAACTCTTGTCAATCACAACTTCTTATGATTTTCATCCTATCTGACCTTTGAACCATCATGGTCTCGAGGGACTTGACCAACCATGATATCAGTTAAGCCATCACTATCGTTACAAGATGAGTCTGATTCGATGATATGCTCTTGAGAGACTCGACCAAGCATATCACATCCTCAGGTTACTGGTGACATCTCTATATCATAGACAAGATCTCGATCGCAATATAGGTGAGCCTCGAGAGACTCGACCAACTTAACCTACGTCGGGATTCGATTTCTTCCTATAATGATGGAAGCATGGTATGCAATTTCGAATGGTACCGTCTGGTACGGGTGGTACATACCGGTCCGACGGTATACCGTTACGCGGATCGCTAACATGCTACAGTGCTATAGTGTTATACTATAGCAGTGCTATAGTGCTATAGTAGAGAGAAAGAAATATTTAAAATTAGATCTACCACTCGGTATGCCCTGGTGTACCACTCAGTACACGGTACCGTACCGTATCGAGCCAACCTCGAAACACCGGTACGGTACGATATTACATACCTTGGATGGAAGGTCATGTAGGTTAATCTAATTAACTCATGCTTACTGGCTTAATATTATCATAAGAGGGGATTTAGATTTGGTCTTGTAAGATGATGTGTCACACACATACATATTTAATATATATTTACATCGTATGCAAATATATATGCTTATCTAATAGGTGTATAGCAATCACATGCACAAACACACCAGATGATCATGGACCTCAACCTAATATAATCAGGCCCGAGCCAATAGGCCTAATCACTTAAATCAGGATCTATATGTGCATCGGTGTATCTCCATGCCATCTCGTCATCGTCGGATATGCCGGCACCTCGATGCATCGCGATCATCTGAATTGACCTCACAGTCTTATTGTCACCTCTAGGCTTCCCCCGCGCCTCTCATGTAATTATAATAATTATAGGCACGTAGGCCCGATAATAAATGAAAAAATGGAGGCTCATAGGCCCTAATAATAATAATCATATACACACATCACACGGTCCATGATTATCTTCCGACATCATACATCACATGTATATATCATCATGTAGGATTACTAGATAAATAATAATAGTTAATTAAACTTTTTAATTAACTAATATTTTATGAAATTAGGGATATATTGGGAATTTTTTGAATTATGAAAGGTATTATGGTAATTTAGGCAAAAGGACAAAAGTTAAAATTTTTGAAATTGTGAGGTGCAAAATTATCCTTTGCCCCTAAAATTAGCATAATCTCTTATGGGGTCGTCACCTCCTTGCTTCCGACGCTAGGGTAGCGGTTGCAACTCTTGCGATTGTCGCTTGGCAAGCGGTAATGTGGTGCCGCCATGCACACAGATGGTTGCCACCTTACGCGGTTGCTCTTGTGGCATCGTGTCACGCACAGATGTCTGTCACCATGCGTAGGCAGTTGCTAGTGCGGTAGCCACCGCCTTGCGCGCATGCCACCAACCAACGCCACCTTAGCATGCGTGTGGCCTACGCGCATGCATGCGGTAGTCACCACCTTGCGTGCAGGCCACTAGCCGATGCCGCCTTGGCCTGTGTGCGGCCTACATGCATGTGGGCGGGCACGACCCTTGTCGCAGGCGGCTTGCTCATGGGCATTGCCTCAACGGTCAAGCGGCTCTTTCGCAACTCTTGCTTGTGTGCCTCCTCCGTTCGATCCACCGAGTAGCACTAGTTGTCACCCTGATTTCCATCATTTATGTCAAAAAATTTGACATTTAAGGACTACTCTAAAGACAACAAAATTAGGTGTCTTTCGAATCAAAAAACTGTTAATTATAAATGCCCTACAAGCTAATCACTTGAGTGATGCTACCTGTGACATGCTGCAATGATCTCTTTGCTTATTATTACTAGTATTTTATCATATATTATCTTGATGTATATTATGATATTCTTGGATCTATGCAATGGGAATCGGATCATGATAATATCACGATAATGAGATCGATTCATCTTTAAACATAAACCCTAAATTATCCTGATTATATGTTACACGAGAAAGACATCAAGATAACTGGATAGACCGGTGTGTTGTATACTCGTCCATATGATGGAGGTGGCTAGTCCTAATCTAGGTACACAGACACCATTATCAAAAGCTTTGGCATGAAAAATTCTATAGAGGTCTCAAACTAATGAGACATGGAATTTCACTTTCTCGGAGTATGTCCCCAAAAACTTCTAAAGAAAGGGCAAACATGGATAGGATATCATATGCCTCTGTGATAGGGTCTATCATATATGCTATGCTATGTACTAGGCCTGATATAACGCATGCTTTGAGTGTCACGAGCATGTATCAAGCGGATCCAGGCTTGAAGCACTAAAAAGCAATAAAGTATATCCTTAAGTACTTGAGAAGGACTAAGGATCTTTTGCTAGTATATGGAGGATGCAGTCTCCAGGTTGAGGGCTATATGGACTCGAGTTTCCAGTCCGATGTTGATGATTATAAGTTGAATTCAGGGTATGTGTTCACCCTGAATGGGGCAGTAGTGAGTTGGAAAAGTTTTAAGCAAAATACTACTGCTAACTCGACCACAGAGGTGGAATACATTGTTGTGATAGAAGCAACAAAAGAGAGGGTCTGGATGAAGAAGTTCATCATGGATTTGGGAGTCGTATCGAGCAGAGCGGAACTGATTCCCATATATTATGATAACAATAGAGCAATCGCTCAACCAAAGGAACCAATGTCTCATCATAAGTCTAAGCACGTTCTAAGGAGGTTCCACCTGATTAGAGAGATCATGGCCCGTGGAGATATAGCAATGGAAAGAGTTCCATCTAAAGATAACATTGCAGATCCACTAATAAAGCCATTAACTCATATTGTATTTGAGTGTCAAAAAGGTACGATGGGGATCAGATACATAGGTGATTGGCTTTAAGTCAAGTGGTAGATTGTTAGTTATAAGTGCCCTACAAGCCAATCACGTGAGTGATGCACTTGTGACACACTACGATGATCTCTTTACTTATTATTACTATTATTTTATCATATATTATCTGGATGTATATTGAGATATCCTTGGATCTGTGCAATGGGAATCAGATCGTGACGAGATCACGATAATGAGATCGATTCACCTTTAAATATAGGCTATAAATTATCCTGGTCATAGGTTACTCAAGAAGGACATCGAGATAATCAAATAGACTAGTGTGCTATATACTTATCTATATGATGGAGGCAGTTGGTCTCATAGTCACTCATGTGGGGAAGCTAGAGGTATAGTGTAGGTTCTCATTGGAGAATGAGTTCACTGATTAATCTGCTTATGGAATGCTGGATGATTAACGATACCTAATGTCAAACAATGATTCCATAATCTCACTTGTGTACTTGGTCCTTATACTTGATACACCAAAAATGCCTTGTATGAGTAATTTATTCTTTGATGTCGGACTTATAGGTTTGGAAGTTTCATATCTGGTATAACCGGTTCTCAAGAATAGCAACCAATCTTACAAAGGCAATTGAGTGTCAATAGAGGATCTACTCTTGGTATCATGAGAGGAATATCCCATGTGTGCTCACTCAGACAAAATCCCCGGCCAAGGTTATTCGGATTGAGAGAGAATGAGTTTTTTGGGAGAATCCGATTAGAGCGAAACTCGAATAGGATTCTGTATAGGCTTGATGTTACCATACCTAATATACGATCTATGGGATATTAGATGGAGAGGGACTATAAACACATTGTAACTATGGATAAATAGGTCTGATGGATTAGATCTCCCTATATCGTATAGGGACTATAGCGTAATGGCATAGTACGTTCATAGTCGATGGGTCAAGTGAATTATATAGAGATAATAATTCACTATATCAAAAGGAGTTCTAAGTCAGAAGGAGTTTTGATATGATCGACTCATGACTAGCTCGGTATTAGGCCTAGAGGGTCATACACATATGGTGGATTTGTGACAAGTAGAGGTCTAGATATGAGATATCCGTAGAGTCCCAATTTGGATCCGGTGGATAAGATCCAATTGGATAATTGGATAGAGATCCAATTGGATAATTGGATAGAGATCTAATGAGGATAGGATCCATTAAGGGTTAAGCTACTTGCACCTCTATAAATAGGAGGGGACATATGGTTCATAGGCTAGAACTGTTAGTGGTCACCCCTCCTATTCTCCTCAGCCTCCTTTCCTCCTCCTTGGCTCTAATAGCCTTGTGGTGCACGTGGAGAGGAAGATCCCACAACGATCTGAGAAGCATCATTATTGCATCCACTATGTGGATCACCATTAGAGAGGAGTACATGAGTTCTCCTTCATCCACTCTATCATATCTGAAAATTTTGGGGATATACGATCTTTCCAAGTGACACTTCTAAAATGATATATGTGGTTTTTTAGTTTTGCGATTTTCTCGCGTACTAATCATTACACAACCAAGTACTTAACTTTAGGAAATCTGATTTTATTTTTGTTTTCCACTACATATAAGATGTAGAGCCATGATTTCCTGATAAAAACTATGTCAAATGCAATAAGAACACGTAAAACAATTCTACGCGATTAAACACAACACATGTAGTTTATAAGCCAATCATCGCACGACGAACCTAGCTCTGATACCACTATTGGAAAATCATGGGTCGGCATCTCATGCGCATCGAAAAATAAACACAACCAAATTTCTCAAAGTTAAGTATTTGGTTATTGTGTGTCGATTGGAGCATGAGAAGATTGAAAAACTGAAAAAACTACACGTATCATGTTAGTAGTGTTATCTGGGGAGATCGTATATCCCCGAATTTTTTAAATCTAATAGAGTGGATGAAGGAGAACTCGCATACTCCTCTCTAGTGGTGATCCACACAACGGACACAATGACGATGCTCTTCATATCGCTGCAGGATCTACCTCTCCACGCACACCGCAAGGCTACTAGGGCCTAGGAGGAGGAGAGGAGGCTGAGGAGAATAGGAGGGGCAACCACAAGAAGTTCTAGCTTATGAACCGTGAGGTTCCTCCTATTTATAAAGGTGCAAGCAGCTTAACCCTTAATGGATCCTATCCTCATTGGATCTCTATCTAATTATCCAATTATCTAATTAAATCTCATCCAATTATCCAATTAGATCTTATCCACATGATCCAAACTGGGGCTCCACTAATATCTCATATGCGTACATTTACTCATCGTAACATCCACCATATGTGTGGCCCTCTAGGCCTGATATCGAGCTGGCTGTGAGTCGATCCTATCAGAACTCCTTCTAATATAGTGAATTATTATCTCTATAATAATTCATTTGACTCATTGACTATGGATGTACTAGGCCACTATGCCATGGTTCTCAAACGGTACATGGGATCTAATCCATCGGACTTGTTTATCCTCAATTATCATGTGTCTATAGTTTCTTATCCATCTAATATCCCAGAGACCATATATTGGGTATGGTAATGTCAGGCTCATATGAGATCTTGTCCGAGTCTCGCTCTAATCAGATTCTCCCAAAGAACTCCTTTTCTCTTAATCCGAACGACCCTGGCTAGGGATTTTGTTTGAACGAGCACACACGAGATATTCCTCTCGCAATATCGAGAGTGGATAATCCTTTGTTGACACTCAATTGTCTTCGTAAGATTGGTTATCATTTTTTAGAACCGGCTATACCAAATTTAGAACTTTCAAATCTGTAAGTCCAACATCAAAGAATGGTGTACTAATAGAAGGGGTCTTTAGTGCCAAAAGTTTAAGGATCATATATATAACTAAGACTATGGAATCACTGTCTAACGTCATGTATCATTAACCATCTAGAATTCTAAAAGTGAATTAATCAGTGAACTCATTCTCCAATTAGCACCTGCATTATACCTCTAGTGTCCTCACACAAGCAACTATAAGACTAGCCACCTCCATCATATGAATGAGTATATAACGTACCAGTCTATCCCATTATCTCAATGTCTTTCTCGAGTAAACTATAACCAGAATGATTTAGGTTCTGTGTTTAAAGACAAATCATTCTCATTATCATGATCTTATCACGATTCGATTTCCATTGCATAGATTCAAGGACATCATAATATATAGATAATATATGATAAAATGTCAGTAATAATTGTTGAATCTCATATTTTAATGATGAAATCAATTAGTGAATTGTTTGATCTAATCTATATGTTAAGAAAAGTGTGTAGGATTAACTATGATAGTTGTAAGACATGAAGCAAATGTTGGGCGGGAGTCAAGATTGAGACTTCGTTGGGAGTTTGAATGTTTGTCAGAAGTCCGGACGTTCGTTAGAAGTTCTATCAGAATTGATCGAGAAGTCCAGGAGCTTGCCAAAGAAGCTCGTTGAAACTCGCCAAGAAGATCGTCATGAAGTTTAGGAGCTTACTAGAAGTCCATCAAAACATCACCGAGAGATCGTCAGAAGTTTACCGGAAGATCGCTGGAAACTCACCGAAAGAACAATTAACATATTGGAACAAGAAAGCCTTGTTAAATGTCCTAGTTACTATAGTTAGATCTTAAGTTGAGTTAGGATTGAGAGGTAATCCCACTAACTCAGTTATGGGACAATTGGGCCCTTAACAAGGCTGAATTGGGCCGGTTGAACAAGCCCATTCAGCACCTGAAGTCACTACTAACGGTGGCAACGCCTAGGACTCAGTCTCCCAAGTGTTCTGGGTAGTGGTACCACCAACAATTATTACCTGCCAATGGTGGTACCGCCCTGTCAGGCGGTGGTATTGCCCTGTCAAGCGGTGGTATTGCCAGAGCTCACTCTTCGAGAGCTCTGTCAAGTGGTGGTACCGCCCAGACTGAGTGGTAGTATCGCCCAATGTCAGTGTTACAAGCGGTGGTACCGCCTAGCATAGGCGATGGTACCGCCAGGACCCGAGAAACCCAAGATGAGACACTTTTTGACTCAAATTTTAAAGTCATTGGGGCTTATAAATACCCCACCATTTTCTGCATGAAAGGGTAACAAAGTGCCATAAAAAGTATAGAGAAATCTTAAGTGTTAGGGTATTAGAAGTGTTGTAAAAGTGAGAAGAGTCCTCCTCCTCCATCTTTTAGCTTTGTAATCATCCAAGAAAGAGGAGTGAGGCTTGTAAGGGTTATCTCCTAAACCTGTGAAAATGAGAAAGCACTATAAAGAGGTGGTTGGTCTTCGCCTATTGAAGGAGGATCATTAGTGGAAGTCAGTGACCTCGACGGAGGAGGAATCAAAAGTGGATATAGGTCACAATGATCGAACCACTATAAATTCTAGTGTGTTCTTTCCTTACTGTAAATTCTCTTTACTGCATTCAACTCTACTATATTGCAAACTACCCAATCTTCTCTTCTCTACTTTTTCAAAGTGAAACAAATGATTTGAGTAGAAACCATTTTTATCGTATGAAGGATTTTGAATCGATGTAATTTTTCCACTGCACTAATTCACACCCGTCCCCCCTCTTAGTGCCGCTCTTGATCCTAACAATTGATATCAGAGCAAGGTCACTCTCATTTGGTTTGAAACCCAAGAGAGATGACATTTGCCGGCAATCAAGAGGGTCATTCAAGTACATGTCCTCCCATGTTCAATGGGACGAATTATATATATTGGAAGACTAGAATGAGGATTTTTCTAATTTCAATGGATTTTGAGTTATGGAACCTTGTAGAAAATGGCTTTTAAAAGTCTTCTCTTCCAATAAACGATCGGAATGAGTTAGAGAAGAAGACTTTCACTTTAAATGTCAAGGCTATGAATGCCTTGTTTTGCGATTTAGATAAAAAACGAGTTCAATCGAATGTCTATTTATGAAACGACTTTTGATATTTGGCATACACTCAAAATCATTCACGAAGGCACAAGTAGAGTAAAGGAGTCAAAAATATTTTTTTTAGTTCATACTTATGAATTGTTTCTTATGAAGCCAAGCAAAACTATTGTCAATATGTACACCCATTTTACGGATGTCATCAATAGTTTAAAAGTTCTTGGCAAATGTTTTTTGAACTTTGAACTTGTTAATAAAATCTTGAGATCCCTTCCAAAGAGTTGGGACCCTAAAGTAACAGTCATTCAAAAGGCCAAGGATTTAAATAACTTTCCTCCCGAAGAACTTATCGGGTCACTAATGACCTATGAGATGACTTGCAATGCTCATGAAGAGCTTGAGAATAATCTTCCAAATAACAGGAATGATATGACACTAAGAACTCAAGAAGACCACTTGAAAGAAAATTCAAGTGATGAGGACTATGATGATGACTTGGCACTCTTGATAAGAAAGTTCAAAAAATTCATAAAATAGAATAAACTTAAAAATGATATTAAAAATAAATTTGAACCTAAGAAAGAACAAGTTATATGCTGTGAATGCAAGAAGCTAGGACATTTCCAAAGCAAATGTCCTCAAACAAAGAAGAAGCAACCAAAGAAGAAGAAGGCTCTTAAAACAACTTAGGACGACTCAAGTTCATCCGAAGAATAGGAGCCAACCCACACAGAGCAAGTTGCTCACTATGCACTAATGGCTATCGAAGATGAGGTAAGCAATTCATTAGATGTAAATTTATCTTTTGATGAATTACTAAGTGCTTTTCATGATTTATTTGATGAATGTAAATTAGTTAGTAAAAAATATAAACTATTAAAAAAGGAGCATGCTTCTTTTGTTAGTGATTTTGATAAATTAAAAGTTGAGCACAATGATAGTTTAGCTCCTTGCACAAAATGTGATGAATTAGATACGCTTAAAAAGGAAAACTTGCTATTCAAAGAAACCCTAGAAAAATTTGAGATTGATAGCAAGTTCTTGAACATGATCTTTACCAATAAGGGTCATGTTCATAGAAGAGGCGGAATCAGATTTGTGAGTAGCTCTCACCAAAATCTAACCACCTTTGTTAAAGGCCCTACCTTGCATGTTTCACCCCGAAACAAATGCAACTTTTGTTATAAATTTGGACATGTTGCTTATCAATATCCGTTTAAGAGATGTAATCCTCATAAATTGATTTGGGTTCCTAAAGGAACCTCAAATCAATGCAACATGATAAGTTGAGTAGATCAATTTTTGAGGCACCCAAGGTCAAATGGGTACTTAAAAATCACTCTTTTTTATAGAATTATCTACCATAATAAGCTAGGAGCAAGAATGATAGTTTGATAGTGGATGCTCAAGGCTTATGACCGGAGATATAAAATAACTCATAAAGCTCTCTAGCCAAAATAACAAAGAAAAGATCATTAGAATTAAAACTATTAGTTACAAAATGATACTTATATTCCATAAGATCATGTTTGATGACTTAATAATGCAATGATTATTTAAAATCTTATATGATAAACACTTGATCTTGATCTCTCAAAATTTGAAACTTGAGAATTCTTATGCATGAGTTCCTTTCTCACAGTTTCCAGATTTCTAGATTTCTTGACATTTGAAAATTGAGTCTTCATTTGCTATTATTTCTTCTCATTGCAAAATGGGAAATCTGATTCATGGAACATTGGTATGATTGGTCTTTTATAAACTGATAATTTCAATAAAAGTTCCTCCTCCCATTTACGAAAATTGAACTTCATTTTGACTTGATACGATATTTACGTGAATAAGCATTCACACTACAAAATGACTATGATCTTACTTAAAAGAATAGGCAAGAATTCTTGCCTATTGAGAAGTAATGATGCTAGATGAAGAAAAATGAAAAGCTATGATGCTAGATGAAGAAAAATGAAAAGTTGAGGAAAATAGTGCACCGATGGTGGCACCGCCAGTAGGCACTAGTTGTAGGTGGTGGCACTGCCCAACTAGCAGTGGCACCGACCACAACTCTGCCCTATAAAAAGGCTTTTAGGGCTGGCGGTAGAACCAACCTCAAGCCCTCCTACATCTCTTCCCCACACCTCTAAACCCCTCTCCACCCCTCATTCTCCTTGCTCCTCCTTTAGAAACTCAAGGAAACCCTTCTCTCATTCAAATCTAAGGATCAATCTCAACCTTTCAAGAAGATCACTACAAGGGTAATTCTCAAACCTTCTCTCATTCAAATCTTGCCTCTTATATGTAGTTCTCTCATTATTTATGTGTTTTGTCTCATGGATTCGAGAAGATCCTCAAGGGACAAAGGAAAGAGGAGTGTAGATCAAACCTATAACTCCACACTCTTTGATTCTCCTCAACATGCCCTTAGATTTTCTACTATAGAGTCTAGAAATGTTCATAAGGGTAAATATGTAGACGTAGAGAAATTGAGTGATTTAAAACCTATTCAATGGTTTGCTAAACTAGATATCCTCCTAAACCTTCAAATATGTGAACCTATTTATCCTAGACTTGTTAGACTATTTTATAATAATTTACTTAATGAAAATGATAGGGTATCTACTTATCTCTTAGGGCATCACATACCCATTACGGATGACGTAATTTGTAACCTCATAGGAATTGCTGAGAAAAGTAGAGGTTGTTACTTTAGAGGATAATGAGACGAAGAATCAGTTAGGACCACTTATTCTGATGCCTTAGCAATAATTTTTAGTAATCCAAACTTGTTTATCCTTCCAAAAAGCTGTGAATATCTACTACCCTTCAACACTAAATTGATTGATCACATCTTGATAAGCATTATAATTCAAAAACAATATCATCGTGATGAAGTTAACCAAATGGAAATAGGAACGATGTATGGGCTAATAAAAGGCCATCAAAATTATTTTGGCTACCTAATACAATAAAACATGATTGAACTATTGAAAAAGGATATGATGCTTCAATATAGTAGCTTGATCACAAGACTAATCCATGCCTATGACATAGTCATTCTATCTAACGAAGAAATAATAAAACTAGACATGTTCAACATCATAAATAGAAACCTGCTAGGAAGATTAAGATGTATTGTCAGAAATGAGATATGGACTAGATTACCTAGAAAAACTGACCTCCCCCCACCTGATCAAGAATCTGAAACACCAATATTTATAGAAAATCAATCTCCTCCTATTGGTCCCTATGAGGTAGCACCTCCAATAGAGCAAGCACCCTCCTCGTTTGCCGATCCAATATTGACTCGACTAGATTAAATTGAACTACATCAAGAGTAAATTGAACTACATCAAGATCAAATCTTAATCGAGACGTAGCAAATTCATCGGCAACTGTATACTTTGTTTAGGCATTTTGATTTACCATCCCCTGAATAAGTTATGTATTTCCTTTTACTGATAAAAGGGGGTAGAGAACTAAAAAGAACCATGATGAGTTATACTTCTTGATATACTATACTTTCTATGATGTAACCTTTGACGTCATGTGTTTTTTTTTTACGCTTCTTGATTATGGTTTAATGCTTGCATTACTCTAAGAATTAGACTTAATAAATCTTTTGAATGCATAAATTTCTTGATACATTATTTGAATTTCTCGATTCTCTTTTTAAAATCAAGAAATATTTTTTTCTTTAAAAAAAAGGGGGGATTTGACTTTTGGTATTTACAACTTAATATATTACTTCTCATATGATGATCATTTATGAAGTTAAGCATGTTAAATTGTCTGAATGCATGAGTTTATAGTATTTCTTTTCCGGACTATCTTTCTCTTAATGTATTTCATGAATGGAGCTTTCATGAAGTTATTTCGTTTTTATCTTTCTTGGTATTAAGTTTACTCCATACCCTTGCTCCATCACGTAATGATGTTTGATACATTGACAAATGCATTTTTCACGGATTTCATTCTTATGAATTCTTAATGAGAAACGGATTTAATTTATGAAGTTTTATTCATGGATTTCTTCTTATCCTTTCCCATGAATCCTTCCTTACTCTTCTCGTGAAGGAAGAATATTTATGAATTTTTAGTATGTACTGATCACTTGCAAGAATGACGATTTGATTTAGTATGTAACGGATTTGATTTAGTGTGTAATGGATTTGATTTATATTTGATACACTTGATCCTTTTCATTGTTAAAGTTGAAGCATGATTTAATGAAACTCATTTATTGTTTTGAATTTGACTTGGTTCAAATCCTTTCATGAATTTGGGTCTTCATGAATTCTTTCCTTACCCTTCTTCCTTTTCTTGTTCTTATGACAAAAAAAGAAAGAAACTTGCAAAAAAAGAACCAAAAGCCCTTGAGTAAAAATATTAGCTTTTTAAAAAGGTTATCATGCAAAGTTTTTGCCTATCTTCCTTTATGACTTGGATAAATAAGTGTCAAACCTGCTTAAATTTTTACCACACTTGCATTGTTGAATTATTCTCCTTTTTATTGAAGACAAAGGGAGAGAAATGTGGTAAATTAATGACAAATTGGCATGTCTTAGATAAATGCATAAAATGCATTGTATCGTAAATGGTTGAATGTCTTGCAAATGCTTGAAATATAATTAAATATGATTGGTATCATCAAATACATACTTGAAAAATATCAAAATGTTTGCTTAAAACATATCGGAATGTGGCATAATGACTTGTAAATATTTTATTCATAGTATCATGCTTGAATTTGTATTATTTTGATAAATATCCTTCATTATGATAAGGCATCACGAGCTTAACTCGTTATTCACAATTGATATCATGCCATAAAATTATGAATTATCATCTTTATCAAGAATTGTCATCTTGCTAGATTTCATATTCAAAACTCATATAATATTTAAAAATGATGATTGTCTATCATCATTGACTTGAAAATGGATGTCATGCATTGACATCATTTTTATTGATAAATACATGGTATCGTATTGGTAAATCATGATAAGTATCATGATATGCATGTTGATAAGTTTAAATGAATATAACTTATCGGTTTGATACTTGAATTCAAAGGCCTTGAATTCAAGAATGACTTTTCTTAAGTATGACATATAGATAGGGGGAGTTATGGTTAACTCTGTTATTAATTGATTGTCATCATCAAAAAGAGGGAGATTATTGAATCTCGAATTTTGATGATGAAATCAATTGGTGAATTGTTTGATCTAATCTATATGTTAAGAAAAGTGTGCAGAATTAACTACGATAGCTGTAAGACATGAAGCAGATGTTGGGTCAGAGTCAAGGTCGAGACTTCGTTGGGAGTTCGAGAGTTCGTCGGAAGTTCTGTCGGAATTGACCGAGAAATCCAGGAGCTTGCCAAAGAAGCTCGTTGGAACTCACCAAGAAGATCATCGTGAAGTTCAGGAGCTTGTCGGAAGTCCGTCGAAACATCACTAAGAGATCGTCGGAAGTTCGCCGGAAGATTGTCGAAAGCTCGTCGGAAGAACAATTGACGTACAGGAATAAGAATACCTTGTTAAATATCTTAATTATTGTAGTTAGACTTTTAGTTGAGTTAGGATTGAGAGATAATCTCACTAACTCAGTTAGGGGTCAACTGGGCCTTTAATATGGCTGAATTGGGCCAGTTGAACAAGCTCATTCAGCATCTAAAGTCACTACCAACTGTGGCACCGCTTGGGACTCAGTCTCCCAGGTGTTCTGAGTGGTGGTATCGCCCAGCTTGGCCGGTGATACCGTTGGTAGTTATTACTTGCCAACGGTGGTACCGCCCTGTCAGACGATGGTACCACCCTATCAAGTAGTGGTACCGCTAGAGCTTAGTTTCGAGAGCTCTATCAGGCGGTGGTACCGTCCAGTGTCAGTGTTGTAGGCAATGGTACCGCCCAGCACAAGCAGTGGTACCGCTAGGACCCGGGAAACTCGGGATAAGATATTTTTTGGCTCTAATTTTGAAATCATTTGGGCTTATAAATACCCCATCATTTTTTGCATAAAAGGATAACAAAGTGTCATAAAAAATATGAAAAAATCTAAAGTGTTGGGGTATTAAAAATATTATAAAAGTAATAATAGTTCTTCTCCTCCCTCTCTCAGCTTTGTAATCATTCAAGAAAGAGGTGTGAGGCTTGTAAAGGTTATCTCCTAAACCCGTGAAAAGGAGAAAGCATTGTAAAGAGGTGATTGGTCTTCGCCTATTGAAGGAGGACCATTAGTGGATGTCGGTGACCTCGACGAAGAAGAAATTGGAAGTGGATGTAGGTCACAACGATCAAACCACTATAAATTCTAGTGTATTCTTTCCTTACTGCAAATTCTCTTTACTGCATTCAACTCTACTATATTGCAAACTGCTCAATCTTCTCTTATCTACTTTTTCAAAGTGAAACAAACGATTTAAGTTGAAACTATTTTTATCGTATGAAGGATTTTGAATCGACGTAATTTTTCCGTTGCACTAATTCACCCCCCCTCTTAGTGCCACTCTTGATCCTAACAATAATAAGCAAAGAGATCATCGCAACATGCCACAGGTGACATTACTCATGTGATTGGCTTATAGAGCACATATAACTAATAATTTTTGTATCATTTTATGATTTTAAACTTAGTTAATCCATTTATCTTTATTCCAATAATATTTTCAATAAATTCAACTATCAATCTTCCAAATTTTATTCTTTATTATCTCATGTCTCTTAATTAGATAGGAGATATCTCATGTCTCTTACTAACAATAATAAAACTTATTTTCTTAGTTAAATAAATTTATAGTAGCAAAAGTCTCACATATATATATTGATACATATGGAATACAATTAGTGTGTGCTGGCTACTTATACAACAATAACAATAATATTAATAAGTATCAGTTAGCCTGATAAAAATATTGATAGCTTATCATAAAGTTCTGAGTTTAAATCTGATGTTCATAATCTATCTTTGTGAAATAATAATAATAACAATAAATTCTAATCTATGGAAAGCCAATTCGTCTCTACTTTTTGTTCTTTTTGAGATCGCATGTGTTAGGTTTTTGAGTTGTACTGGCTTCAATATGCTCTCCGAAAAATAATAATAATAATAATAATTATTATTATTATTATAACTCACAAAATCAAGATTTAGGGAATACTAGGAACATCGATACCCTATAATGTAATGATTTTTTATCCATATTTCTACATGAATTAATGATTTGTATGAATTAGATAGAGATAAATAAGGAGAAGCATTTCCTTTACGAATAGATGTTATTTTCCAACAACAAGGCTATGAATTTACTACTCGATTAATCATAGACTGTTACTACTTCAAAGAATAAAAACTTATTCAATTATTTATTTAAACTGAATAATATAAATAATTTATAATTTTTTAAATATAAATAATTTATAATTTACCAACTAAGTTAGTTTAACACTTTTAATAATAATATTATTATTGATTTAGCTAAGTTAGATGAACAATCTAATATTTTTAATCTATGTTGGCACAACAACCCTAATCGATGATCTTAAGGTAACTAAATAGTCTCAGCAAAATTTGATTAAGAAAAGCCGTCATCATAAAAGATACCACAACTTCTTGTCCACTTCGGAGAGTTCTCATTCGTCTGACTTTACTTATTGACAAAATTATATATATATAGCTTTAAAATGAGTGATCTTCATATTTATCCCTTTAAATTTATGTGAAGCATATATGTTCCCATAAAAACTTCAAAGCTTGAAAATATGCCATTGTAATTACTCAAGATGATGACGTTAAAAGTTCAATTTAAAGCAATGCCTTTTCAAAAACGTTATATATGTGGTATTTTCTTTTCATACTTATCCTCTCAAATATAAAAGAAGCATCAAACACATCTAATTTTTAATTAGTTTTTTTAAAATATTAATAATTATATATATGTATATTAAAAGTTTAATTATTTAAAATATTAAAAAAATTATATTCGATAGGTCTTGTGAGGGTAAGATATCTTCCAAAATCGTTTACTATAACCCGAAAACATACCCTTTAATCATGCAGCATATTTTTTTTCTGGTTTTCAATTTTTGATTATATGAAGCACATAATGTAATTTAATATTCTTTGAATTCATGATTATTTTCCCAACATATTTATTCAAACTCTTCCTTCAAAATCGATGGATTTCTTGTGGACATATGCTTTTGGATCCTTATCCCTTGCGATCCTGTGGATATAATTACTCACCAAGGAATGGCAACATAAAATACGACAAAAGTAAATCAACAACACGAGAAATAAAATATCTACCCATATGCCCCCGTGGGTGCGGTGGGTCCTACATAAATCAATATAAAATACTTGGGGACCTGTATGTGAAATGTTACGATATCCACCCATATGCGACTATTACAAAGAAGCCCCTTATGTTGTTAAGTATTATATTATTGTTGCCCAATCGGATTCCACCGCCATATCTTTCTTCTTGACAGTTATTCTACGCCATTGGATTCCTTCGTCGCCAATCCATCTCTTTCCCCTTCTCGGCGATTCTTTGCTCTTCGATCCTTTTCCCCCCCTTCCTCCCTCTTCTCCATGGAGTTCACGGCGACTAGGGTTGGGCTTCCGCTCGATCTCCCCAAACCCTAGCGAAGAGCGGCTGTGTCCTCCTTCCCCCGGCATGGAGGGCTCGGCGGGCGACCCCGGAGCCCCGGACTCGTGGGAGATGGCGGATCTTGACGCTAGTATGAGCCGGCTGCTGCTCTCCTCCAAGAAGGGCTCCGCCTTGTCGCCATCGCAGGAGGCCGAGGAAGAGGAGGAGGAGGAGGCAGCGGCGGCGGCGGCGGCTTTGGATACGACTCGGGCTTCGCTGGCCTCCGTCGATGGTGCCGAAGGCGTCCCGATGGATGCCGTTGGCCAGGTGGACCAGTTCCTCCGGGAGGCTTTGGAGAAGCCGCGAGAGCGGTTGGCGAGTAATTTTCCGTATCTCGCTGGCTTGTGGTTGTCGTTATTGAATATGCTGGTTTAGGGTTTGCGGTGTTAGCTTTATTTATCGGACATTATCTCCTTAGCTTAGTCATTCCTTTCCTATTGTAAGGAATACAATTTTGATTGAGGTATTACGGGTTCTTGAGACGCTTCTTTGGGTTGAATATTGGCGAAAGGTAGGCAGAGAAGTATAATCTCAGTTGCAAACCTGGGTTTTCTTCTTTAAACGACACTAGATAATTAAGTACTTGCAAATAGGGTTTTATCTGATATTTTTAGATAGAAGTTATAGTGGATTTTGTATGTACTTGAATTTTTGTGGTACTATATAGATCTTTAAGCAAGGAATTTATGAAGACTAGGCTTGTGGAGTGGAAAGAATAAGTTTCGTTCGTCAAATAGTAAAGACTAAAGAATACCATAATATGAGAAGATACATGTTTGTCAAATAGTAAAGACTAAAGAATACCATAATATGAGAAGATACATCAGCAATCTATGAGTTGATTGAGGGAAAACATTTGGAAACAGAGAGAGGATGACCTTAAGAGGAACCTTGGCATGGTGATAAATATGGAAAGCCATATAGCATCTTTGTTATGTGTGAGTACATTCAATAGAGTGAACATTCAAACCGGTACAGTGTTTAGTCAAAGGAAAGCCTTTACAATGTTCTAGAAGATTTTGGTTACTTCATATGGGGCACAATGATATCTTATCTATCGATTGCTCTATGATGATGAAGCAGCTTATGGTTAAACTAGTAGTAGGTTATATGGAAGCCTTTTGTTGTTATTTAAGAACTTGTGCTTAGACATATTTTGATTTGGAGTAGGACAACTGAACCAACACTTGTAGACTTTGAGGGTTATTTACAAATTGGTGTCTACATACTTTTAACAAATGAGAATTGGGTTATCTTCTTTGTAGTCATCCTTTTGGCTGTGTTTGTCTCAGGTTCAAAATAATTAAATTAAATTATCTTAACCTGTCCAATGAACTTCAATCCTCTCTTTTTGTTTGGTTACTAACCTGATGAATTGGGTTATTTGTGTGCTAGCAAAGAAAACGAAGGAAGTATGTTTTAACCCCATGCTTTAGGTGGATTACTTTATCCTTGTTTACTGAGATTAGAATCCTTCAACTAAGTTAATTTAACACCTCTTAATTCTAGACCATTTGATAGGTTAAATCAACCACCACTGGTTTAACCTCCCTTATTGTAACCAAACACTGCCTTGATGATTGTTTTAGATTAATCATCAAATTTCATTGAAAATAGATCCTTGTAACAGAAGGGTCGAACACATGTACAATTGTACTCCTTTCTTTGCTAGACACTATTCATTGTCTATTCTTGTTCTTTTATCTATCTTTATGCTTACAGTTAGTTTTAGAGAATTACTATTTTAACCTGTCAAAGAAGTTCTTAAATAACCAATCATAATATAACCCACATAAACGATAATTCAAAATTATCCCCTTATTTTTTCTTGCTAATAGCTAGATTACAATTTAAAAGTGGGTTAATATTAGCTAATTGTGTTATGATTATCTAAATAGCTATTTTAATGCCAAACTAAACACAGCTTATAAGAGTGGCATGCATGCGGATTTTAGAAAAAAATGAAGATAATTATCTAAGTTGTTACCCTAGGCTTATAAAAATGACCTTGCTGCTGCCATATCTTGCTGGAATTTTGTTTCTGTCATGAACTTGAGTTATGCAATGTGTAGAACTGAAATCAGTTAGTGCTACATGTTTGACAGGATCTTGCTAATTAACTTGTTATGTATTACATGTGATTCCTAAACTTGCTTCTTGAACTTGAACAAAAATGTTCTTTCACCGGACAATTGAAGTATTTCGTTGATTTATTTTAGCCTTATATTCATGTTTGCCTGAAAGTATTTCATTAACTATCATTTTTGGTTAATTTATTACAGTACTTTTTTTTTACAATTGTTATTGCATTTGACTAAGACAATAGCCTCTTGTTCAGTTTTGAGGATGGAGCAAGACATTGTGAAGTTCATTTGTGATCCTACTCAACAGCAACTAGAATTTCAGGCCATTCCAAATTCCTACCTAAGATTAGCAGCACACCGCATTGCACAGCATTATTACCTCCAGTCAATTGCCATACAAGATAATAGTATGCCAGATGGATCTGGTTCTCGGATTTTGATGCAGAAAACTTCATGTAGTTGTCAAAGACCTCCAGTTCGTCTTGCAGATATTCCTGTCAATTTTCTGCAAGAAGATAATAATGCCATCCTGAAGGTTGCAATCAAGCAAAGGCCTCAGAAGCACTCACAAATTATGAGCAATGCAAATACTCAGTCCTATAAGACTAATCGTCAAAAAAGCGTTGAAGAAAGAAAAGAAGAGTATAACAGGGCACGTGCACGCATATTCAACAGCAATGATATGAGTAGCACAATTTCATATTCAAAGGATGAAGTAAAATTGCCAGATACCCTACAAGACTGCTCTGTATCTGCGAGGTCAGATGAAAAAACTGCAATAGAAGGATCTGAAAAAAATCTTGGGAGGAGTTTTAGTGATTCTTCTTCTGGTAGTAGCATATTAAATAGAACTAAGATAGAGAAAGAGCCCATTGTTAGCAGACACAAAACAAACAATAGAGTAGCCATTTTTCGGGACCGCGAAGTGGATAGCAAGGATCCTGACTATGACAGAAGTTATGACAGGTGTGTTCACCTTTCATCATTCCTCTCAATAACCAAGAAAGTCATTGTCTATACTGCATATTGTCATTGAGAAAGAGGATTTTTAAGAAATTTTCAGGTTCTCAAAATTATAACATGCTGTTTTATTGAAGAAACAGTTTGTCAGCTGGATTCCACGTGCCTTTTTCTTTTTGGTGTAGTATTTTATGTGGTTGCTATCTTTGAATCTAGTTCTTTTAACAAAGAAATATGGTAATTCTTCTAATTTGATGTGGTTATACCAAATTGCAAGAATTGTTTAAAGCTTAATTACCAGATAGCTTTACTTTTCCCCCTAAACTTTAAATTCTAGCAGCAGCTTGGTAGAACATAATTGTCACTTTTTAAAGACAATTTTATCAGTAATAATAATCATTTCAAATAAAGCTCGGACTAGTATGTACCAACAGGCGTTTATTGGTTTGATCATGGATAGTTACTGGACCATATAACTTGGTACTGATTAATATTTGCTTATTATTATTATTTTTTGGTGATATACGGCTGTGTATGTCATTATAGCATCATATATACTAATGTTGTACTGGTCCAACAGTTTGTCAAGAACCGCAGTCAAATAGGCATTTTAAAAACCTTGGTTATAGTAATGTACCTTATCCAATACTGGGTTGTTTATCCAATCACAAAATGACTTGCTAATATTCCAGATAAAGCTTTAATTTGTGAGCTCTATATTCATGTTGCATATTCTTGTATCCACTGATCATTTGGTTTACTGTATCTACTTTCAGGTACATGCAAAGATTTGATCCTGGGTTTGGATTCAACAGTGGACCGGGCACCATACAGCCACTATATTCCCCTGCTGTTAATTACAATACTGAATTCCCACAACTTGGATCAGGTCATGGTGCTCAATTTCCTGTTGACCACCAACCTCAGCCTATTCCTCAGCATCTGCATGGACCTTGGTTATCGCCTTCAGCACCTAATGTGATCAACTATGGTCCTCCAGCAGGCATGATGCCAACATATAATTCCAATCATGTTCATGCTCACTCCACAACATCAGTTTACATGCACTCGCCTCAATATTCTGTGCCTCCACATCCTGGAATGTCTTTTGCTCATCCTAATGGACACATTCAATCTTTTGTGCAGGTTCTCTTCCTGTTTCCATCTCTGTCATTTCTTCTGCACCTCATTATTTTCAATTTTATGCAATTTTATTGATAATTTACATATTTGTTTTTATCAATGCATGGCCATGATGTGAAATTAGTCTCTCTATCCTGCTTGTGCAATTTTTTTAATACAATGTAGTTATGGCATGTGTTCCCTACACATGCCACATAAGTTATTATTATATATTTTAACATTAGTGTTCTGTTATTGTGATACATAATGATATCGATACTCAATACATTGGTAACTTTATTTTAGAATAATTGATCCAGCAAAAAAAAAAAAAGAGAATGTCTTAGATAAAAAGCTCTATCTCATTAAAGGTGGATGTTTTAAGATTACAATGAAAGATTGATGTGTTTTGGTCATCATGTGGTCTCAATTTGTTATATCCCATTAAGTGCAGACATTAGGTTCTCAGTGGATGATATAGTTAATCTTGGCTATTCTTTAGTCAAGAGTAAGGTGTCTGATTTTATTCTGAATTTTTTCATTAAAAAAATTAAATTTAAAAATCAGTCGGTTTCTTTCCCTCTATTGAAAAGACTACTAAGACATTTGCTTGAACCTTGTAGCTGCTTTTGGATGCCAAGCTAAGTTATTTGTTTTCTTTTTCCCAAGCTCTTGGTCATCTGGAATCCCTTTTATGTAGATTTCATGTTTCTTTTGTCTAATGCTGCGTGTTTTTTTTGCAGACTCACCAGCAGCTACCTGACACGAGTTTTGGATTAGCCCGGCCCCGTTGAGGGGCCTGGGCATGCCTGCACCTGCCAGCAGGAGCTTTGAGTTTGATAATGTGATGATGCCACAGTTCCTGGCATCAGTGATTTGCTGGCAGGAAAATAGCAGGCAAAATGGACCGAGGATGGCCAGGACAGTGGGTCATAAGTCAAACTTAGCAGTTTCTGGCTTGCTCGGATTTGTTGATGCTTCCTGCATGTCAGATGATGAAAAAGCATGTAGTTTCCGATGTTCTCTACTCTTGCGCAGGCTACAGACAATCCGATTTGATGGCATCGAAACTGAACGAAAAGCTTCAGATGTGATGTAATTAGCTCGTTAGGATGAGGGTTTGATGTCAACAAGATCTCTAAGATGATCGTCATGAATTTTTTCTGCAGAAGTACCATGACTGGCATCTCCCTTAGACAATCCTTACTTTTGGAGGAAGGATGCTCTTCATGTAGTGAAATTAAGTCAATTCAAAGTAGAGACAACACAGTGTTCTGCTTATCAAGGTATGGTGTTTGATGACCAAGTTTTACCATTTTAATCCAGTATTTGTTCTGTCAAATATTTTATCGTATATCTTGGTTATATTGTTTGTCTGATGTTATCATTGTGAGTTGTTTCCTTCTATTGGTATTGATTTATATCAACAGCAGTGGGAAGGATACGGTTTTCTTTTTTCCAGTAATTTGATGCTATTGTGGATGTTCTTATGGATGCTGTGCTGAATACTTCAAACATGCTTTTTTTTTTCCTTTGCTGCCAGAATAGTACTGATAAGTTGTAGACAGAAATAGCCTTCTCATGTGGATATTCCATCTAGAGGATAATGTATTTAAGTAACCTTTTTAGATGTACATTTACTAATGTATTCGAGTAAATGTATGATGTTTATGAGACATGATATTGGTGACGCTCTCAAATTTCAGTACTCTTTGGAACTGTCAATTTTCATGGGCTTGCTAATTATGTGATCTTTTGTGCAGGAATCAAATCGAGATGGCTGCCTCAACCAGAAAGGTCTTTGTTGCATCTGTGAGAGCTCACACCAGAAATCAGAAAGCAGCAAAATCCACTTAATTTCCTCTTCCTCGAGGTCAGCCATTCTTTCCATTGTTTTCTCAATTCCGGTGGTATTCTGAAGATTTAGTTATCCAATTTTGTGTAGGACTTGAGGTTTTTCTGAAACAGTTTTCTTATTTAGGAGTTCTTTGAAAAAGAATTGTAGCATGTTGGATATTGTGTTGATCTGCTTTTTAGAAGGAAGATCAAAGAAACTAATATTGAAGTTAAAAGCGATAAAAAAGTGATCTTTTAAAGGAAGAAACCAGAAAAGCTAATCTGGAGATTAAAAAAAGCACAAAAAATTTGTTCTTCTAGGAATATTTGATAGATATTCAGCAATATATATATATATATATATATATATATATATATACACTACTGCATTTTACTGGAAACTTGGCTCTGCCGGCGTGAGGAGGAGGTTTCCTTCTCCCCGCACAAAAAATTAAAAAAAAGAAAGATGACGTCGCTCAGTTTCTGCCCACGTGGGGAGAAGAAACCGTTTCCTTCTTCCTGCGCGAAAAAAAAAAGAGAGAAAGGCGACGTCGCACGGTTTCTCCACGTGCAAAAAAAAGGAAAAAGAAAGGCGACGTCGCTCGGTTTCTGCCCGCATGGGGAGAAGAAACAGTTTCCTTCTCCCCGTGCGAAAAAAAAAGAAAGGGCGACGTCGCTCGGTTTCTGCCCGCGTGGGAAGAAGAAACCGAGGGTTGCTTCTCCCCATGCAAAAAAGTAAAAAAAGAAACGCCTCTTTCCTTCTGCCTGCGTGGGGAGAAGAAACCACTTCACCTCGCGACATCGCCGAGGCTTCTTCTCTCCCCACACGGATAAGAAGTCGCCGACGATGACAAGGCCTTATCGCCTCAGACGAGGAGGCGACATCATTTGCGGCGTCCGATGAGGGAAGGCAGCGACGGATCTTCAAGTTTTCTCTTTTCTTCTCTGTTCTTCTAGGAATATTTGATAGATATTCAGCAATATATATATATATATATATATATATATATATATATATATATATATATATATATATATATATATATATATATATATATATATATATATATATATATATATATATATATATATATATATATATATATATATATATATATATATATATATATATATATATATATATATATATATATATATATATATATATATATATATATATATATATATATATATATATATATATATATATATATACAGCAATATATATATATATATATATATATATATATATATACACTACTGCATTTTACTGGAAACTTGCTAGATGTGGCAAAGAGAACCACAGTTACTGTGCTTTCTTCCAGAGTTCAGTTATTGGGTACTTGTGGTCAAGGTTTGACTTACTGGTTCGAGCCGGTATGTCGACTGGCCGACAGCACGGCACGTGCCGCTCCGTACCGGTGTACCGACACATGGTACATCAGTGTGTACCGATGTTTCGATGAGGAAGAAAGAGGTTGAAGAGGAAGGTCCAATGGAGGAACAGAGGAGGAAGAAAGAAAAGGAGAAGTGCAGTGATACGTGGGAAGCAGTGACAGCGTTGAAGGGAAGCAGTAGCATCACAACGGCGCAGAGGCGGTGCTGCTGCAGCATCGCAATGGCGAAGAGGTAACGCCGTTGCAGCATTGCAGCAGCGAAGCGACGAAGAGGCAGCACTGCTGCAGCATCGCGGTGGTGAATCAGCGAAGAGGTAGCGTTGCTGCAACGGCGAAGAGGCAGCACACACTGCAGCATCGCAGCAGTGAATACACAGTGCCGTGGCTTCGTACGCGAGAAGAGCTCTAATATGTTTTTTTAATGCTGAAATGGATTGGGGCCCACCACTTTTTATTTTTTTATTATTTTAACGCAAATTGCCCGAAACGGGTTGGTCCGCACATCTGTCCATGCCTGGACAGGTATGTACCATCCAAACCATACCGTTTCGGGCGGTACAGCAATCCCTGCTTCTGGTAGTATTTGATGATCATTATTAGTGGGTTGTATGTCCTCAAGTAGGCAAGTTCAAATAGGTAAAATGGTAAAATCCATATTTATGGATTAAGTCATCCTGTTGCACCTGGCTAATGGGGTTAGTGCATGGTATGTTCATCCTACAAGTTGATGTAAGAGATATTCCCTTGTATGTCCTCTTATATTTGATTAGTTAAATACTCGGAGGACAAACGCATGTCTCACAAAACTTCTGCAAATTTACAAGTTAATTAGCTATTATAGTAGGCTAAGCTCAATTATAGAGGATGAGTTTTGATTTGGCCACGATATTATTGGCTCGGTGGATGTTAAAGATGTGTATCATTGCACTTCAATTATATGGAAGTTACAGGAAGAGTGCAGAACCACAAAAATAGAAGGAAAAAGGAAGTTTGAGATGGATATCTATCTATATCTTGTTCTTTTAGCATCTTCTTAGCCTTCTTCTAGTCATGTGATCTCTTTAGATTCATTTTATGTTTCGGTCTAGTATTATTTTTTGTAGAAGAGTTAGAAAAAGAGTTTGATAATTTTTTTTCGTACTTCAAAGTTTTTGGTCAGAGTTTAGTCATTAGAAGTTCATAACCATGTTAATTGGCCTATTTTGGCTTTTTAGATCAGTCTCAAACTTTCATTATGTTGGCCTATAGTTGCATGGTATGCTGTTGTATACTTATGTTTCTAATTATACAGACAACGGATTTCTGCAAAAGGAGTTGTCTGTCAGCTCTTGACATTGGTAGTATATGTATGGTAATAATCAGTGGCTTTCTAAAATTAAAAAAAATGTGCCTTATTAGAGCATAGATTTTGTCAAGAAGCCAATTGATGAATCTGAACGGAGTTCCTCAGCTCTTTGGCAATTGCTTTTACATATTTCCTTGACTATATAAAAAAGTGTCCATTGGTCAATCTCATTCATATGTGGTTGTCACTACTGACTAATACCCGAGTGTTTCTTAAATAACTGTGCTGTTTAGTGAGTTTGTATTTTTGCTTAATTCAGACATTGCTTGTATTTTTATTACAGGCATTCATACAAATTTAGTGCATATAATAATCAGTCCTTTTAACTCACTTTCCTACATAAAGGGCAGTCAAAATGCTTCTCATCTGATTTGTGGTTTACTAGTTACTTCTGAATCTTTCTGGAATTTATCACTAAGAAGCCTTAACTGTTGCAGACATCTTTTTTATTTTTCTCTCTTTTTGTTCAGTATTTCTTTTGGTGCTTTCTACCTTTCAGTTCTTAAAAAATTCTCAGTACTTTTGTTTCTGGGTTTAATAGGATGGTCCTATCAGGCAATTAAACCGCCAACATTAAGCATCTGGATCTCCGAATGAGCTCGAGGATAGCAGACATTTGGCTTACACAAAGTGAGGTCCCGATGGAAAAGGCTAGTCATATCATCATTTTTCATTTGTGACTTTGATTCTCGCAAATATGATGTGTTCCCGAGTTCACAGGCATCAACTGCTTCTTATATGCATCCTTTATTCTGTCTCTCAATGTCAGTGCCTTTCTTGACATTGCATGCCTTCTGCAGAACCTAACAAAAAGGGTTAGGGTTTGTATTCTGTCTTATGATAGAGCCGGCAGTGGAGAGATTACCCTGACCTAAATGTTAGATAGTTTGGAACTTGCTGGTAGTTTCGAACTATTGAAGTGGATGGCCATTAAGAAAAGAGGTTACCTGGCCATCTTGGCAATGAATATACCATAGGTAAAATTACTTGGCTGCCTGATGCATCTTAATTAGGTATATACCGATTGAATAAATTATATAAGGACATTTATGTCATTTTAGCTGCTGTAATGTTATTTTATGATTTGAATATATTCTCCATCTTTGTGTTTGGTGGAAACTAGACTTTGGTTAAATGATAAATTGATAACGCTGGAGTATTTACTTGTGCAATTGATATCTCCTTGGGTTCTCATGTTTCCTGACGTTTACAAGTTTCTTTATCTGGTGGTTTTTTGTTGATAGATTTGTTTGAGAAGCATTTCTGAATATGCATCTTACCTTTGTTTTGCCTCATCATTGCTTGCAGTTGTACCTTTCTCGGAAGTAGCACATAAGCACAAGGTTCCATTGTTACTTGTCCACATCCATTTTTGCCCACAACGTTGTTCTCTTTGGTTGGATGAGATTTGCAGATGGTGAGCTGATAATTGCTTCTGAGGGGCTGCCAATTTCCCGACACAGTGGGAGGTCCACTCAATTGCACGGGTCAAGCTAGCCAAATCTTGTGTTCCCATGGTGCAGATGATGTTTACACCGAATGCCCTTTTCTCCGTGAGGACCTGTTGTGCCCATGGGGTGAGTCAGTTGATTTTATTTGTTATTTTAGTAGCGATTCGAGAGCATTGACCTTGACATTGATTATGTGATAGTGACTTCTGATGAGGCAAGTTGTCCGCAGCTCCCAAGATCATCAATTGCAGAATTATCACACCCTAAGCTGATCCATAGCAATGGGTGTGGGGCCTTTTACTGTGATGCGATATTGACCTTGACATTGATTATGTGATAGTGACTTCTGATGAGGCAAGTTGTCCGCAGCTCCCAAGATCATCAATTGCAGAATTATCACACCCTAAGCTGATCCATAGCAATGGGTGTGGGGCCTTTTACTATGATGCGATCGAGATCGATATCAACATCTTACTAATGCGTTCAAGCATCAACATGTTCCCCCTTTGTAGATGGTGCATGTAATTCTTAGATTGACATCAGCAGAACTTAATGAGCTGTTCTAGTGCTTTACTGTCGCTGTCACAGATTGTGCTTTCTGTAATCCGAAGTAGATGGTGAATTTAATTCTATTAATTGGAGACAATCCGAAGTAGATTGACATCAGCAGTCTAATTTTAGCGGTGTGGGATGTGTGAGCCACTTTTTCTTAACTGTTAATGCTACGGCAAATATGGTTCTATGTATTCCAAGGCCAGGCTTCTTCATCCAATTGTTTGGCAAAGTTGCAGTTTCCCGGTCCTTCTATTTGATGGCTCTACAGGGACACCAACTAGTGAGATAGGCATACAGCAAGATGCTGGTCTAAGTTCATTGGTCCATATGTATGTTGGGGTATAGTCTTTTCTCGACTCCACTTTGACAAGTAATATGATTCCATGCCATGCTAGGTTGCTAATCTCTCACTTCACCACTGTCTGGACAAGTAAATAAATCTTGAACAAAACCTAAATAATAATAATGATACTAATACAAAGGAATTTGTCTGAACTGTTCCTCCGTGTTCCTCTAACAAAACATAGTTTAGACTAAGATAAAAAAAATAATCGTAAATTAGATAAAACTTAGATAGTAGGAAAGTGCATAATCAAGATCCAGAAATAAAAGGAAAAAAAAGTTTGGATTGCCTATACAGCCTGGGCTGCTTTTGCAAGACAAGAAGGATAAAAGAGAAAATAAATAAGAGTAGGCGGGAAAAAAAAAAGAAAAAAAAATCATCACTCTGTCTTTGATAACTTTTACTTGATGTTATCACCACCTCCAAGTTATGATTCAAGCTGCATGTCATCCAGATGTGTATAATCAATATCAGGGAATAAAAAAAATCAAAAAGAAAGAGAACAAGTTTGGATTGCATTTGCAACCTGGGCTGCTTTTGCCTGACAAGAAAGATAAAAGAGGAAAAGGCAAAATGAAAGAGGAAAAAAAAAGGGGAAAAAAATCATCATTCTTTGTTTGTTTATACTTTTCGTTTATGATTATCGGCAACTTTTTTATGGTCACAATCTTCTCTTTGTTTTAGTCATTCTATCATAGTTTATCAATAGAAATAACAATTCAATCTTAATTTGATCATCACTATTGTCATGAATAATTAATTTATTATATTATTATGAATAAATCTGTACACAGAATGTTTAATGTAATGTATGTTAGTATCTTTCAGTTTTATTATAGCATATAGAGGATTTGTAATAAGCTTGTCAAACTCATTTTGATTAAAAAAATCAGACAGTATCGTACAACTTAGAAAAAATAGCTAAATTTATGATATTTGGTACCAGAGTGAGACAAGCATACTTAAAAACACTTTATATGCAAATGTATGAGACCTAGTGAGATTGCATTAAGGGTAGCCAGCACGTGCAATCGTTTAAGGAAAACTAGCGTAGAGACATACGATAAGAAATCGCTTAAAGGAGCGGGTATCCGTGATTGACATTCAAAAGAATAACCAACCTTTTACGCGAGAGGCACCATGAAGTCAAGTAACTTGGGAAGAATGCGCAGCACACAAAGGTTGGAATGTTTGAGTTTGAGCGACAACTTGATATTGGTAAACATACTTAATAGTGTTAAAGGCAAACGAGGGCGCTTGGAAAAAGATGAGATCATATAAGGAGGGATGAATTGCTCGGTGACTTAAAAAGTTATATAAAGCTCATAAAGGTAAGAGAAACTACTATATCAAAGATTTTGATACTCATGTAATGGCTTATATGCAGACAATGGATTGTCCGTGATAATCCCAAGGTGATCGAAACTCGATGCCATGGAGCATGAAAACTTAACTTTTTCTTCGACACGAGAAAGATACGTCTGTAGCAGGTTGAAGTATATAGTAGGTTCAATAAGTTACTATGCCTTAATGAGGGCAATAAAGGTTATATTAACAAAGAGTCGTAATCTAGCAAGTGTATTTGTGATGGCTGAACAGTGCATAATTTGTTCAGCGTTGGTGGACGTATTGTGAGATCAAGTGGGGCGCTCCTTAGGTAACATCAAACGAATGCACACTCAGAGCCGATATAGAGATCGGATTCAACAAAGGGTTGACTCGTGGAATGGTGGGCACGAGGACCACCATCAACTCAATGTGAATAGAAGAGTGGAATAATTTAGGTAAAACTCGGTGAAGTGTCCAAGCCGTATAAAGGGAGTCGACATATAAGTCGGAATATTGAGTAGAGGCACAAAGCATTTCTTGGTTAGAGGCCAATGACATGAACTATTATAGAGGCAAGAGCAAGATCATGTCGTTCAATGGGTCCCTTGTTATGATGGAGCGAATTCATCTTGCATTGTGTCAAAGTCGAAGGGAGCTTCAAGGCATATGCATCTTAACTCAACAAAATAGTTGATGGAGAGACTAAGGCAACTCAGCTTGCGGAAGCGAAGTTAGGGTCAGAAAACCTTAGCATGGGGCAAGAGGATGTGAAGACCAATACTCTTGAAGAATATGTTGCAATGTTACAATTCGAGTTACTACAAAAGAAATTATATGCAATAGAGATTGTGGTAGGGGTAAAAGCCCAAGATCTAGATAATGAAATATCAATTTCAGTGAAGTCAATGAAATTCGATAATTATTAGGCAATAGACTATCCTAGAGTTACACTTCATTCATGTCTGACCCAAGAACGAGTGGACGAAGGTCGATTGTCAAAAATGCAAACACAATAAGAAGTGCAAACATAACGGAGGCCACACATAGAGAGATCATAGTCCAAGTTCATCCCATAAAGATCAAAATGCATTGAAGATGTCATAAGGAGGCGACATGATACAGTGTATCATGATGGAATAGTTTAAGGTAATGCGATACACATAAGAAAAGTCCTGTGAGTGGCTTAATCATATAAAGGTGAGCTTCACTTTAGTGAGAAATACGACAACAAGAAGGGTCATATATTCAAGAAGTGAATGTTATGGTACCGTAAAGGCGGATCTTTCATATGTGCACCGAATTTTGCATTTGATGAAAGCCTTGGTCATCAACATATGAGGGTTGTATACCATCGAGGGGGATTCCGAATGCAAGTACTAGTGAGTCCCATAGGAGGGACTTGATTATATAGAGGTATGATTGGAGTGGTTAAAGAGTTGGGACTACTCTAAAGCTTATATTCGCTAGGGAGCCCAACAAGTCAAATGAAAGGGCTGAGCGAATGAATATTACTATCAATGATACAAAGGAGAATAGAATCGACGCAAGCCCTGCAACATGATGACATAGGTTATGCATGAGAGCTACAATCTATCGTTTCATCAACCAAGAGGAACTACTCGAAGAACACAGAGGTGTTGAAGCAAGTAGTTGAAAAGGGCAAGGAGGCGATGACTGAGTCCAAAGGGACTTAACTACCCAAAACCAAGCGTCAATTAGATGGAGAGGGACTTGGAGGAGTGTCATAGTGCCATAAAAATGGATCTACCGATTGTAAAGAAAGAGATGCAAATACGAGATGATAGATAGTAAAGCCATGGGCATGGCAACATTATGATACCGTAGAGGTAGGACTTTCATGGAGTCATCGATCCTTTGCTCTTATGGAGGGAGAGCGCATGGTTGTAAAAGAGGGCTGGGGAGGTGAAAACTCTAAGTACCGACAAGACAAAAGGGCAAAAATCATTTAACTTCATAAGACCAGTGTTAACAAACTTCTCATCAAGGTAATTGAAAATGAAGGACTTTTGGTTCATGCAAGATTGCTTAACTAAAGAATGGAGTACACAATACGTGGTATTGTACCTTTTCTACTCATACCTTTTCTACTCAGAGGAGTAAGTGATAGAAATAATAAAGAAGATGGTATAATCCTAGAGATGACTAGAACTATAGGAGATTTGCTTTAAGTCGTGGTAAAATTTTACTCTTTTCGGGTAAAACTTCTTGTATTTTAAAAGTTCAATGGCAATAAGGAGGTGAATCATAGTAGTTAACATAATGCAAGGAGTATAAATACTTCAGAAATATGAGCAAAAAGCAAACAAAAGCTAGTAATTAGCTTGATGCATGAAATACAACCCTCGAGAAGGCAAGTGGGTAAACTATAGGAGAAGTCAAGTAACCTTTGTTTCTAAACTCTTAAGAGAATAAGTAAAAATTAAGTATCTCAATTATCTTATTTATCTAACAAAGGAGCTCTACACAGAAAGACCCTTCGTAGAGACTTGGTGGAAGATAACAATTTTCAAATCCTCACCAATTGTGATTGTATATATTGAGAGTTAGATTGTCCATTTCATTTCCCAATAAAATACCAATTGAAAGCAGAAGTGATCCAAACCTACTTGAATTTGAAAACTAAGCAAAAGAAAAATCGATCAATAAATTTTACAATGTGATGCTGGTTAAAGCTCCAATAGGCATCCACCTAGTTCAAGCAACATGAGATGTTTGAAAGACTAACGCACAACAAGAAAAGTCTTTTCCTTCATCTAAGAGATCTATAGGAATAAATAAAAATCAACACAACTTAATTGACCCCACACCAAAGTCTGAATCACTAACGAGTTGAAGCAATGTTGGTGGATCAAAGTTTGACCCAACAACGATAATGGAGAGTAGTTGAAAGCCAAGAGAGGTGCATTGTAGCTGTTACGAGAAGATGGCATTAACGTCTTGGTTAGCCTGACATGGTCCAGACCCATGTGCGCAAGGTTGTCCAAGATGGCTTCAAGGTGAAAACATCAAGTTCTTGAAGTGCCACATATACCAAGATCAAGATCAAGAGAGATTTCTTGACTCGATCCCTCTAATGCCCAAGTTAGTGATATGAGATAGGTGAGTGTAGACTCGAGTGATTAAAGAGTGATGTCCCCATTTTATTATGTTGAAGATGAGCTTTTATACCTAATTGTAGAGGAACAGAATATTTTATAAAATATTTTATGGGGAGGTAGTCTCTAACGACCTCTAACAATCTTCTCTTGGCATTTTATCCACACGGGTGATAGGGGGGATAGCCTATAACCACTTATCTTAGACCCTTGTCCACGTGGGTAGACAAATAGAGAGTGGCCTTCGTCTTCTCATTCCAGTTTGGATACCACGTGGAGGCCACATGTCAAATAATGATTGGCTAATGATATTTTCCCTCGTAGCTAAAGTAGAAGATTAAATATTCAACAAAGACGAAGAGATGCAACTTCCACAAAAACTTTAACAAGAACACCGAAAGAATAAGTGAGAGAGAATGTCATAGACAAATATGTACATAGAATGTTTGATATAATGTTTGTGTATGTTCGTATATTTTGATTTTGTTCGAGAGCTTGCAGTAGGCTTGATAACCCCATTTTAATTGGATTTTGTGACCATTTTATCCTATAAATGTAGGTTATGTGAAATCATCACGTAGATGTAAAATTACCCAAAAATAGATTATCCAAATAATCATTTTGGAGGTTTTCTAGCTCCGTGGAGTAGTGCAAAGTATTAACTAGTACAATACACTAGAGCTATCAGGTGGCACATGATTAGATGGACCTTTGGGGTATTATCTAGGGTTGTTCACTATCTTATTCTGTAGTAGTGTCATGTGAACACTTATAAGGACTTTTGATCGTAGCGAACCACCTTGGACATTTTGTCCTGCGATCATTCAGAGCTTACAAAGTTTATGTTTGTAATTTACATTACCTATCAAGTATTTTTCTAAAATGTATGCTTGTGAGATCCTGAGTTAAACATTTCTTCTAATCCGTCTTTTCTTTTGAATGTTTTTATGGGACCCTAAAAGGTTTCTGGGAGACTAACCCTTTACGGATGAACACATAAAGGTGTCGTACAACTTAAACAAAATCAACTAAGTATGTGAGATTTGATTAAAAATATATTTAAATTAAATTATGAATATAAAAATACCAAAATATATGAAAAATAAAAATCAGGGTTTACAAGGGAAAAGATAGAAACTTCGTATGGATGTGTTGCATGATACAGCAATCCTGAATCTAAATTTTTCTATGTCAAGCTTAACCAAGTAACGTCTCCTAGTGAAATCTTTAGGTAAAGTTGAACTCAAATAACAATGCAACTCTTCATGAAAATATTATCAGGAAGTATGACAAAGAAAAAAAAGGAAGTGAAAGTTAGAAGATTGACACCCAACACTACTCTCAACTGAATAAACTTAGAATCACTTAAATACCTGAATCAATGTCAGCAACACATTTAAACTGCTGCAGAAACTCCAGAATTTAAGAGCGCATCTCAAGAAAAAAAAAAAGACAAACGGTTGATTTGATGGATCCGTTGCAGCCTCGTGGGCCATTCGGAATATATTACTTTATGTTTGCCTCGACCTTATTTGCTCAATGGTGTAAATTTACTAAAGGATCCATCAACTCGTGATGTCAATTCTTGACGATAAGCTGCTCTAGTTGCAGCGTTCATCAAGTATTTGACCTTACCATTGGTTGCTCAGTCTCAAAATATTCTTCCTTTTCATATCTCGATCAAGATTTGTCGATCCTGTATTCAAGACACTTGCGCATTATCCGGCCTGCTGCATCAACTTATTGGATGTGTTGTTATTAATTTTTCAGCTTACTAAAATTATTCACAGCGTTTAGCATCACATTGAGATAAAAAAAAAAATTTACCTTATTAATTTGCGCTAATTTTTTGAAAACTAATCCATTGACTTGTTCTATTCTTCTATATCAAGCACAAAAAGAAAGGCAGAGCAAACGACTGAAAAATATGAATACGGGGAAAATGACTGAAAATATGAATACGGAGAAGCTAGTTTCTCGTGAGTCAGTTAGGTAATACCGCAGATAGGATTCAATATCTGAATGCAAGATTTCAGATTGGTACCAAAAGCTCTCCTGACAAAACTGATACAGTATATGATATAGAAGTAGGATCAAACTAAAGATAAAGAGAAGAGACTTAATTCAATTAAATTAAGAACTTATGATTAAATAAGGATTGGAATTTTAAGGAAGAAAATATCCTACTATCCTTCCCTCTCAAACAGCTGGTGACGGGGAAGGAAGAGATGTGGACAACAAGAGATGAAGTGCATCACGCTAGTTTAATCTCATATCAAAAGTGGGAGGATACTTTAATTGGTTTATAGGGGCTTGATGGTATACAATCAATTTGGGCTCAAGCCATTTTGCTCATGTGATTCTAGATCTATCAAGTAAATGACTCAATTATCTCATCAAGTTGATTTCATTACAATTATATATAAGTTACCTTAGTTTAGTCCCATAATAGTCATCTCTCATGGGATGATTTAATCATTAACTACGTTAAACCTAAATCATTAGATCAAAATATTTAAAATAATAAACCCTAACATAATGTATGCGAAACCCAACTGATTCATTCGGTTTATTGAGTCTAAACTACTAGTTCAAAATATTTAAATTTGGGTTAGCGATACCATACCCATTAGACCTTTATAAATTAATTTAAGATATTATCAACTACCAAACTGAAAGAATAAATGCACATCCAAACTAAGTCGAAAAGGGCTATTCATCCAAGACCAAGTGCACATCGTAGCTTGAAGCCACAACACCGCAAGTTTAGTCCATGGGAAGAGACTTGAATTGTTAAAAATGTAAGTGACGCGAGATTGGGCAGGTAAATGATCCTACATAAGCAAAGAGCCTGACAAAGCACCAACGCAAAAGAACACTAGGATTAGAGAATCGACGGATCGAAGACAGAGCAGAAGCTTTACCGATACCCAAATCCAAGAAACCCGGGACAAGATCCAGAGAAACTATGAAGAAAAGAATGAACAAGAAGGCAACATAACAGTAGGCTTAGAGAATCGATGGATCGAATACCGAGCAGAAACGTCGCCGAGATTGCTCCGTGGTGCAATTGATCGTTCAAGAACGAGGATGCCTGAGCGGATGGCGGAGAGACCTAGAAGGATTCTGAGCGATCGAGGGCGGAAAGCGGAAAGCCGAAAGCGAGCAAAGAACAAGCCCTAATCTACACAAGTGGATGAGGAGGAGGAGGAATGCCATCGCCCGAAACCGTCGAGGACGGGGATTGGTGAGCGAGAGCGAGAAAGCGGGCCTTTTATAGCTACGGTTGCGAGCGGGGCTGTTACGATCCCAACGGCGAAGAGCTTATTTAAGACGCGGCGATCTCCGTGCAGTCTATCCGTTATAAACCATGTTGGCCAGATGACGTAACAGCAAATCGGGTTCTATTTATAGAACCCCGTGACAAAGTTGCCCACCGAGTCGGAACATACCACTATTTCCGTTACGGAATATATCGGTTCTGAACGATAATAACACCTTCACATCGCAATTCGAGTTATCAATGTTATTTCTCTATGTATACTGTGAATTGGATTCATCTTTTTTCGATTGCTGAAATATAATTCAGCCGTTACCAATATAACTCGAGAATTGAAAGCACAAAATGTCTACAGATATTGCTCAACAAGTAAATATAAATTGCATGAAAACTTTCACAGGAACACAGAACACTGCAAAATATCAGCAACAGTCCTGAGATTACGAAAACAAGTGCAAGAATCCGTCTTGGTGGCAACAAGGCGCTAACTGTGATCCATTTCAATCGTATCCAAGGAAACGATGCTGATGCGATCAATGCAGTCGATCGACGCACGGTCGATGTAGTTCACCTTCTTTATGAGTGTGGATGATGCAGTCTGATCTTGGATAGGAGACACAGCCATCTGTGTTTCATCAAGGAAGGATCCGTCGTCGGACTGATCAACATCACCGGGCACCATCTGAGCAGCACAGGTAGATCATGCTCCAGCTCGGCAGGAGTACGGCAGATCTACTCCGGCAGTCACGGCCGCATCGGGAATGTAGGTGTCGTCTGGAGCATCAAATTCATGTTCCTTCGCCTCCGGGTCAATGAGCTCCACCTCGTAGACTGCTGTAGCAGACGCCCTGAAGCGGTTGGATATCTTCAGGGTTGATGCATTTTGAGATAGAAACTTCTGTTAGAAAAGGTATAGAGAAAGATATTACAGAAGTTGATTGTATTCACATGTCCCTCTTCTATTTATACAGATTAGGAGGGAGGATTTTCCTCTAACAGATTAGAGGATGGCGCTCCTCTCAAGGATGCCAATCTTGGATCGATGTAATGCAAAAAGGTGACGAGCGAGAGGCTTCGTGAGTGAGTCAGCTAACTGATTAGCCGAATGAACATGAGAAACTCGTAGTTGACGGTGGACAACTTGATCTCGCACAAAATGGAAGTCGATAGCAATATGTTTCATGCGGGAGTGGAACACCGGATTAGCACACAGATAGGTAGCTCCGACATTGTCACAATATATTATAGGAGTAGAGTTGATGTTGAGTTCTTTGAGCAGATTTGTAACCCAATTGAGTTCTACAGTTGCAGTGGCGATGGCACGGTATTCAGCTTTAGTTGTAGACCGTGCGACTGTCTTTTGCTTCTTAGAACTCCAACTGATTGGATTAGAGCCAAGGAAGATAATATACCCCGATGTGGATGTTCTATCATCAAGGTTGCCTACCCAATTAACATCGGCAAAGGCATGAAGATGAAGTGGAGAGTGTTTACGAAGAAAGAGACCATGATCGAGGGTCTTTTTAAGATATCGTAGAATTCTCTTGACCACAGACCAATGCATAGTAGACGGCTGCTGCATAAACTATGATAATTTGTTGACTGCAAAGAGATGTCTGGACGAGTAAGAGCTAAGTACTGTAAAGAACCAACAACTTGGCGGTATTGAGTGAGTTCCGTAGCAGGACTTCCATCAGATAATTGGAGAGAACTACTAGTAGAGAGGGGGGTTGTAACTGCATTTGCATCCTGCATGTTTGTCTTCAATAACAAATCTTGAATGTACTTTCGTTGTGATAAAAAGAGACCTGAATGTAGCTTCGATACTTAGAAAGTAGTTCAAGGGTCCTAAATCTTTAAGCGAGAATCGATCCGCCAATTGTTTAATGAACACTTGGATTTTGACGGGATTGTTGCCTATGACAATAATGTCATCCACATACACCAGAATATATATTGTATCTCCATGGTAGTGTCGTAGAAATAGCGAAGTGTTAGATTTGGAGTTAAGAAAGCTAACGGAAGTCAAAAAGGAGCTAAGTTCAGTGTACCAAGCTCTTGGAGCCTGACAAAGTCCATAAATGGCTTTCCGAAGTTTGCAAACATGCTTTAGATACTAAGGATGAGTGAAACCAAGAGGTTGTTGCATAAAAACATCTTCGGTTAGAGACCCTTGTAAAAAGACATTATTAACATCCAATTATTGTAATTGCCAGCCTTTAGTGGTAGCCAGACTTAAGATAAGCCGAATTATAGTGGGCTTAACAATAAGACTAAACGTTTTAGTGAAATCAACTCCAAGTCATTGATGAAACCCTTTAGCGATGAGGCGTGCCTTATATCGAGCAACAGAGCCATCTAGGTTCCACTTAATTTGAAGGAACCACTTACACTCGATGATGTTTTGTGAATGATGAAAGGGTATTAGATCCCACGTTGAGTTATGGAGGAGGGCATTATATTCCTCACACATGGCGGTACGCCAATGCGGAGATTTTTGGGCTTGAATGAAGGTGGTGGGTTCAACGGTGGGGGATGATGAATCCATGATAGCATGTAGGTTAAGAACTTGATGCGGTTTAAAAATACCACTCTTAGAGCGTGTGGTCATAGGATGGTTAGAGACTATAGGATCGGGAGGCGGTGTTGGTGGAATAAGCGGTTGAGGGTCAGTGGCACAAGCCGGGTCAAGTGGAGACACGTCAGGGGCACATGGTCGAGAAGGAGGTAAAGATAATGGTTATATTTCGGAATATATTATCCCATCAATTGGGGAAGAGAGGAGTGGAGTAGGAATGGAAGGAATGGAAATTGTTGAACTGGAGTAGTAAAGTGTGGATCGACATATAGTAGAAACTGGACTCACACTTCTACGTAGGCTTCTATGCCTTCAACCTTTTGGACAGCAGTCTTTCAAACTGCTATCTACCTTATTAATCGAATGCCTACACCAGTACTATAATATCAATCCCCCTTTGACACACTATTTCACAAACCCCCTAACCTTCGTAAACTCAGAGTGTTCGGTTGTTTATGTTATCCTTAGTTACGATCCTATGCCTCTCGTATAGTTAAGAAAATCTTATCTACTATCAACTTCAAAGGATGAGAAAATCTTATCTACTATCAACTTCAAAGGAACTCAATGAGGATGGGCAGCTAAATATGTAAGAAGACAAACAAGCGGCAAACACCGACCATTATAACGTCTCAAAAAGACCATGAATATTGTTTCTGGATTTGCATTGATAATTCATATAAATTTTGTCTTTTAGATGATGGATGGTAAGGTTGGCTGCGAAGGGTAAATTACGCAAGTACATTCCTAGCATCAGTCCCTTTATTTATCCCACAGTATAGTCTTTGTTCCATATATAAGACAACAAAACCATACGGAAATCCAGAATACGGTGGCCATTGTCAATAGTTATTGTTGAGGGACAAATGTACCGTAGCTGATGAGTCAGCACGGTCTAGTCCACGGGTCAATGTTGGGAGTTTTCTAGCGGCCGGGCTGAACGCAGTGGTTGACCGGGGTCTCTCAGCGATGCGTGGATCGGCGTTCCGCAGTCCGGGTGTAGGTTAGGGGCAGCTCACCGTGGGGACGACGGTCGGCGACTTCTCGGGTTAGGGCGCTCGCGGATCGGGGGCGACCTTCCTCCTGCAGGAGTGACCTTCGTCGGGTGATGCCCGATAGTGGTCCCTCCGACGAACAAGTCAGTCCAGGGTTCCCCAAAAAATCCTCCCCTCCTTCCCTATAGTGTGGAAGGGGGTTTTATAGAGTGGCTTACTGTACCTGTTTGCAGAGAGTAGGATCGTACTCTTGGTAACGTCTGACAATTGCATTGGCGTGGAGTGTAGGATTGGGCCTGGCCGGAACGTTAATGCCCCTCGGGCATCGTTCCGACCTGTTTGACCGGGTTCTGTCAAGCTTACCGTGGGGTGTGACGTCCCCCGGGGCATGTGACGTCAGCCCAGGTCTTGTCGTCATTATTTCCCTCATCATATTCTCCCCCGCCCGAAAGAAGCCATGCATCGGCTGTTGTTTGAGAGGTCCGAGGCGTGGCTTATGTCTCGAGTAATTAATCCTACCGGCTGGTTGTCAATCCTTTGTGGTAGTCTTAGGTGTCGTGAGGCCGAGGAGCATGACTCGGGCGGGTAGGCCACGCGAAAGTGGGGATTTCGGGCGACACAAGGCCGAGAGGCGTGACCGGGCCGAAATGCCATGGTTACGCTCGAGAGTGGAGCTTGGGATGGCTTGTCGTGGGTCGAATACTCGATTGGCGTAGCGCGGAGTGCCTTGATCGGTGTAGTGAGTCGGAGATCGGGCTGAAATGATTTGGATGTTGGACCGACCCAGGGATGACTGGCCTTAGGCTGTTCGCCAGGTGTGACTTGGGCATTGCATCGGCCGAGACATAATTCGTGCACAAGCTTCGGATCTGTGTGCCCAGAACGACTTGTAGTGACTTGGGTTAGAAGTCCGGAACGCTTTGGGGCGACTCAGACAATGAACTGGGTCGGCGAGTCGCAAGTCGGGAATCGATCTGAAGTGACTTGGGCAATGAACTATGCCGACGAGTCGTAAATCTTTCAAGCGACTCGGGTAATGAACTGCGCCGACGAGTCACAAGTCGGGAATCGATCTGGAGCGACTTGGGCA
>LVTN01000249.1:93584-106920 GCA_001649415.1 Musa itinerans
CAGCGGCTGGTCGGTGATGACTTTGATTGTGTGAGATTGGAAGTATGGTCGCAGCTTTCGGGCCGTTTTCATCAACGCGAGGATCAGCTTTTCGATCGGGGAATACCATACTTCGGCCCCACTGAGGACGTGGCTGACGTAGTAGATAGGTTGTTGAGTTGGTGGCGTTTCCTGAACTAACACTGAGCTCACCGCCCACGCTGAGGCCGCTAGATAAAGACCAAGGGTTTCTCCAGGCTTGGGGGAGGCGAGTCGAGGCAGACGGATGAGGCATGCCTTTAACCTTTCGAAGGCCTCTTCATATTCCGGGGTCCATGTGAAGCTTTCGGCTTGCCATAGAGCCCGGAAGAAGGGGAGGCATTTGTCGCTTGATCGTGACACGAATCTGCTGAGCGCCGCCAGCTTTCCGGTAAGGCGCTGCACTTCCTTGATAGAGCGGGGCGGCAGCATCTCGGTTATTGCCCGAACTTTTTCCAGGTTGGCATCTATCCCTCTCTGGTGGATGATGAAACCGAGGAATCTTCCCGAGCTGACCCCGAAGACGCACTTCGCGGGATTTAGGCGCATGTTGAATCGTCTAAGGGTTCGAAAAGTTTCCGTCAAGTCGGCCAGATGTGTGCTTGCGGTTTTGCTTTTAACGATCATGTCGTCCACATATACTTCCATGTTTCTCCCGAGTTGGTGCTTAAACAGCTTGTCAACCATTCTTTGGTAGGTCGCACCCGCGTTTTTCAGGCCGAAATGCATTACTTTGTAGCAGTAGACTCCTCTGTTGGTGACAAAGGCAGTGCTTTCTTGATCTTCTGACGCCATTCGGATTTGGTTGTAGCCCGAGAATGCATCCATGAATGTTAGGAGTTCATAACCTGCTGTGGCGTTGACCAACTGGTCTATCCTTGGAAGTGGGTAGCAATCTTTGGGGCACGCCCGGTTGAGGTCGGTATAGTCAACACACATTCGCCAGCTTCCATTGGGTTTTTTAACGAGGACTACATTCGATAACCATTGAGGGTACTTTACGTCGGCAATGAACCCAGCCCCTTTAAGGCGATCAACCTCGTCGTTAATCGCCTTTTGTCGGTCGGGAGCAAACTTCCTCAGTTTTTGCTTCACTGGCCTCGCCCCGGGGTTGATGCTAAGCTGGTGTTGGGCCACCTCCTGGTCAATTCCTGGCATCTCCTCGAGAGACCATGCAAACACATCGGCATTTTCTCTCAGGAAGTCGATAAGTTGGACCTGACTTTCTCCGGGTTGCGCCATACCGATCTTCACGGTTAGATCGGGTCGGTTTCTTTTCAAGGGTACCTCGGTGAGTCGTTCTGGGGGCTCCATGCGTTCCGAGGGTATGGCTGCCTCTCGGGGATCATGATTTTTGGAGTGTAACCTTTCTGGGAGAGCGACTGCCGTAAGGTAGCATCGCCTTGACTCTCCTGGGTCGCTTCGAGATTCCCCGATTCCTGCTGATGTCGGAAACTTGACGACCCGATGGTAGGTAGAGACCACCGCTTTTAGTTTGTTGAGGGTTGGTCGGCCGAGGATGGCGTTGTAGGCTAAGGGTAGGTCGACCACCATGAAAGTAGTCAATGTCGTCTTAGCTCTTGGTTCTTCCCCCATGGTGACGGGGAGAGTGGTTGTGCCGAGCGGGGAGATGGAGTCCCCGGTGAACCCGGTGAGCGATGTGTTCATAGCGACAAGGTCTTCCCTGGTCAGGCCGAGCTTTTTGTAGGCGTCGAAGAATAACATGTCAGCAGAGCTCCCGGTGTCAACCATTACTCTTTTGACCCGAGCGTTAGCGATCCGGATGGAGATTACCAAGGCGTCGTCGTGGTGGGAGCGTTCAACCTCTTTGGTTCCGAAAGTGATTTCAGGCTCGAGCTCGGTTCGAGGGCGTTTTTCGACCGCGCCCCGAGCATAGGTCTTTCTTCCCGTAGAGCTGTTGCCGCCCGCCGCTGGTCCCCCAGAGATAACGTCGATCTGTCTTTTCACGGGCCCGCTAGGTCGCGGAGTTGCTTCTTAGGGTTCCTTGAGTTTTCTTCCCATCGAGCTATTGCCGCCCGCCGCTGGTCCCCCAGAGATAACGTCGATCTGTCTTTTCACGGGCCCGCTAGGTCGCGGAGTTGCTTCTTAGGGTTCCTTGAGATAGCGACCGAGGTACCCCCTTCGAATCAGGTCTTCGATTTGGTTTCGGAGGTCGTGGCAGGCCTCCGTGTCGTGGCCGTAGTCCCGGTGGAACCTGCAGTACTTCGACCGGTCTTTGTATGTAGCTTTTAGGGGGTTGGGGTGTCGCAAAAGACCTTTCTCCTTGATTTGAAGGAAAATCTCAGTTCGAGATGCGTTGAGCGGGAGAGGTGGGGGCCTCGGGAGCAACTCAGGTTGGTCGGGCCTTCGGCGGGGTTGCTCCGGGGCAGCTGAGGTAGTGCTTCGGGGTTGTTCAACTCTTGGCTTTTTTGCGTCCACGCGCCTTCCTGCCATTAGTGCTTCGGCGGCGACGTATTGGTTAGCGCGTTGGAACGTCTCGGGGATGGTTGTCGGCGGCCTCTCAATAAGTGACCAGAAGAACCTGGAGGGTTTCAATCCCATTAGGAACGCCTGCATGATCAGAGATAGATGAGCGTCCGGGAATCCTCGGACTTCGGCGGCGAAGCGCGTCACAAACTGGGAGAGCGTCTCGTCCTCGCACTGGGATAGTGCGACCAGGGCGGCCATGGAGGGCTTGGGTCACATACTGGTAAGGAAGTTCTGCTCAAACTCCCTAGCAAGCTGATCAAAGGATGAGACTGTGGACGGACATAATTGGCAGAACCATACGCGTGCTGGTCCCCTGAAGGTGGTCGGGAACGCTCGACACATCAACGCGTCGGAGGTGCCATAGAGGGCCATTTGGGCTCGGAACGCGACGACATGCTCTGCGGGGTCGGAGCTGCCGTCATATATCTCCAACGCTGGCATCCTGAAGTTGAGGGGTACAGGTTTTTCTTGTATTTCCTGGACGAAGGGGGATCTCGCCGAGCCACCTTCGTTTGATTCACCGCGCGACTTCTGAAACTCGCGTTGGAACTCATCCAAGCGTTGGTTGACCTGGGATAGCTGGATTTTGAGCGAGTCGTTCGCCGAGTCCGACAATGGGGGGTCAGGCTCGGCGTGGAGTGGTGGGACTCGGCAAGGTGCGGGTGTGTCCTGCTCGGGTGGGCTTCTCGGATTTGCTGTGTGGTCCTGAACTTCTCCAGTCCCGGCTTGCTCCCCGCTCGATCTCTATGTTCCTGGATCTATCGGGGGAGCCGCCAGTTGTACAACATGGGGTATGAGTGGGACAAGTGTCTGCATCATTCCTGCCATCGCTTGTACTTGCTTGGTCAAGCCGAGGAACGCCTCGGGCGACACGGCCGGGGGCCCAGTAGTGGGTCCGGAGGGTGACAGCCCCGGGTCATTGAACAGACGCCAGTAGACATTCCTAGCATCAGTCCCTTTATTTATCCCACAGTATAGTCTTTGTTCCATATATAAGACAACAAAACCATACGGAAATCCAGAATACGGTGGCCATTGTCAATAGTTATTGTTGAGGGACAAATGTACCGTAGCTGATGAGTCAGCACGGTCTAGTCCACGGGTCAATGTTGGGAGTTTTCTAGCGGCCGGGCTGAACGCAGTGGTTGACCGGGGTCTCTCAGCGATGCGTGGATCGGCGTTCCGCAGTCCGGGTGTAGGTTAGGGGCAGCTCGCCGTGGGGACGACGGTCGGCGACTTCTCGGGTTAGGGCGCTCGCGGATCGGGGGCAACCTTCCTCCTACAGGAGTGACCTTCGTCGGGTGATGCCCGACAGTGATCCCTCCGACGAACAAGTCAGTCCAGGGTTCCCCAAAAAATCCTCCCCTCCTTCCCTATAGTGTGGAAGGGGGTTTTATAGAGTGGCTTACTGTACCTATTTGCAGAGAGTAGGATCGTATTCTTGGTAACGTCTGACAATTGCGTTGGCGTGGAGTGTAGGATTGGGCCTGGCCGGAACGTTAATGCCCCTCGGGCATCGTTCCGGCCTGTTTGACCAGGTTCTGTCAAGCTTACCGTGGGGCGTGACGTCCCCCGTGGCAGGTGACGTCAGCCCAGGTCTTATCGTCATTATTTCCCTCATCAGTTATGTCCCAGCAACTAATAACAGTGCGACATCAAGATTTATACATCAAGTCAAGCCTCTCGAGTCTCAACCTTTAGTTCTTAAAAACCAGGAAGCCTCGCGTAAGATGAATAGGAGAAAACTTACTAAGCATTTCAAGAACAAGATTTGCTAGCTTGTTTCTTCAGTATTATAACTGCTGGACAGGCTTCATAATATGAAATGCACGATCATTTCAATCAGCAACCAAACTGCTTCCATTATCTTGGCCTAGAGCCTAGAGTAAAAATGCATTTAGAAGAAGTATAGCTAGCTCCAAAGAAAAATAATTATAACTAGAAACGCTTTATGGATGAAAGGTGAATGAGTTGATAATACTTTTAAGTATCCTAATTATATTTAAATCAGTTAATAAAATTCAAATTAAATTGAGATTCAATAATGATTAAAGTTTATTTATATATATATATATACATTAAGTCTCAGGCCTTACATCTCATGCATTAAAAATTTTGATTTTTCTTTATGGATATAGGTAGAATTTATCAAACTACATTAATCTATGTTAATTTAATTTTCTGATATATTATTTGATTGTTGATTTATGATAGATTTCTCTTTTGATTTTTTTATCCTTTCTCCCCAATAAAATGATATTAAAACCAAAAAAAATCTAGTGATTACATATTCAACAAGAATGTCATCATTTGTTTTAGCTAATCTTACTATCAAAGATTTTGTTAGAAGAAATAGTTTCACCATATGGTACAGGAGCATGCAGAATCTTCTTATTTAATAAGGTCCGGAAAGGACGTAAAAGTGATGAGTATGCAAACTAAAAAAAAGATTAAAATTGAAAAGAGCTCGAGGCAAAGTACATGAGTACTATTCATCTATGTATGAATGATAATATTTTTAATAATGTTATTGGTGATGACTCTGTCGAAATTATTTGAGATAAGTTAAAAAAATTATTTAACAAAAAGCTTACCTTATCAAGTTGTATATGAAGTAAAAAGTTATATTTATTGAAGATGGAGGAAGATAAAGACTTGGTAGAGCATTTGAATATATTAAAAGGAATATTGAATCAACCGATGAATGTTGATATGAAGATTGACGAAAAAATTAAGATGCTATTACTTCTTACATTGTTTGTCGACTCCTATGACATGTTTATGGAGATGATACCGTGTGAAAATAATATAGTAACTCTAGAATAAGTTGAATAAGCTTTAGTGGCTCATGTTACTAAGGAAAAAAGATAAATCAATGAATTTGGATGGTGAGACATTAACTACACAAGGTAAAGATCGACGAGGATTTTCTAACATACGTATATTTTAGTATGGCAAGTCAAGATCAAGAGTCAAGTTTTTAGATAATGTTCAAAATTATAAATGTAATGAGTACCAACATATCAAGTGGAATTGCCCGAGAAAAAAGGAAATAGGAAGAAGAGGCTAGTGAGTGCTCTCTTGTTATAGATGGTGATGGAGATGTTCCACAATCTCCAAAAATAATGATACATCTTTTTAGAGGAGTTAATTTTTAAAATTATTTGTGTTACTTATGTTTGCTCTTAAAAGGGTTTTTCTGATTTACGAAATGATAAGATGATTATAAGTTAAGTTTGGGCGATGACTCTAGATGGAGGTGAACAAAACAGGTGATAGCGTTGAATATATTTTGGAGGATGTGGCTTATATTTTAAAAATATGAAAAAATTTAATTTCTTTGAGTTTTTTAAATTCTCAGGGTTATGGCTATAAGGTTGGAGTATAAATCTAATGGTTACTCGAGCTTGCATGGTTTTAATGAAGGTGAATTATATCAAGAGTTGTATATCTAGAATGAAGTATAATAAAGATTTCAAAGGGTTGGAAACAAGTTGCATGTGTAGGGAATGATACGTACCTATAATAGTGATAGGATGGTGAGATGGAGGTCTCTCTTCGAAATCAAGTAGTACTATTAATTCGGTTATAGTACACAAAATGCATTGATAGGCTCATTGGAATCATGTGATCAATCATAAATTGGTTTGGTTTTTATGATCGTGATGAATTCTTTGAGCTAATGATTCAAATTCTATAAGAAACATAAAGTGAGAAATATTCATCAAGGTAGAGATTATTATGATTGGTAAATATTTTGGAAGTCCTAATTGTATTCAAATTAGTTGATAGATTCCTAATTAAATTGAAACTCTAAATTATAATTTATTCATATAAATACACATTGAGATTTAGGATTCAGGGAGTGAGAGTTAAGATGAGGATAACTCAATAATCTTATAATTAGTCTCATATATTAAAATTTTTAATTTTTTAATGAATGTAGGTGGGATTTGCCAAACCATATTAATCCTGTATTGATTTTGTAGTATATTATTTGATTGTTGATCTCTGATAAATTTTTCTCTTAGTTTTTTTTTGTTCTCTCCCTCTCCAACGAATTAGAACATGTAGATCATCAACTATGGTAAGTCTAGAAACTAAATTTCAACAATAATTTGCTAGTAAATAATTAAGTAGTCATATTTATCGATTGCACAATAGGAAAGTTAGAGAACAATATAATACATAGGAAGGATAAATTATTGTTTGTGTAGACTCTGATCGTTTCACAAATGTTTGATGGCTACAAAGTATATCAGCATCACCCCATTGCGGAAAGCAAAACACTATATCATATGTGTTAGGGAACAATTATGTCGTGACCGGTGAGTCAGCACGGCTAGGTCCGCGGGTTGATGTCAGAAGCTTTCAGTAGGGTAATATGGATAATGAGGTGGCCGAGCCCTCAGAAAGGAGTGCTGGTTGGCAGTAGTCGGGATCGGGGGTGATTGGCAACTCCTCGATGCCGGGTGGATCGTGCTCCCGCACCGAGTCCCTCGTTGTCGGTGAGCGGTCGCCCTCCTGAAAAAATGGCCTTTGCCGGGTGGTGTCCGGCTGTGGCCCCTCCAACGAGCAAGTTAGTAACGAAAGGGCACGGTTTCTTCCTTTGTGGTGTGTATTTCTTACCCTGTCCCTTGGCCGGGGTTCAGCCAGGGGTTTTATGCTATGGCGCGAGGGCTGATTATGTGTCGATTCGGCATCGCCGCCGACCCCCGAGGGATGGGACGACCCTTTTGATCGGCTGCCATTCCGGGACGTGTAGAGCGGCATCAGACGACACCGCCCCGAGCTCCCGGGACGAGACGTGCGGCCTGTTTTCTTGGCACGAGCTCCCAGGACAGGACGTGTTGTCACGACCTTAGCTGGAATTGCCTAAGGCGTGAGGCACCCTTGCGGCCAAAGACGCGAACTTAGCTTGCGTTGCCTAAGTCGCGAGTTACCCTTGTGGCAAAGACGCGAACTTAGCTTGCGTTGCCTAAGTCGCGCTTCGCCCTTGCGATCTTGCTCCGCAAGGATCAGCCCACTTGTAACCTCTCGCAGGTCCCGAAGGACCTGTAAAAGAGAAAGTTGGTTAGATCGAAAGAACGAGCAACGGACAAGTCCCGAAGTCTCGCGAAAAGGAAAGCCTTACAAGCAATTCGACGAACACCCTGTGTGCACAAGAGAAGAGGGGGAAAGAGGGGAAAAACAAGGCTTTCAAGGATGAACGAGCAGCTGCAAGCCCACAAACAGCCGCTCAACTGGTCCCGGGCACGAACACAAGTTCCCGTAAAGGTCACGTGCAAACTTGCGAAAGAGAGTTCAATGCCCGGTATATAACCGAAGCCCCATCCAGCCCTGTGCCACCCGGGTGGTTCTAGGGGTCTGAGATGGCTGACATTTTGGTGAGCGGAGGCAGTTCGCCGCGCGAGCCCGTGGCACGCGAAAACGGAGCTGTTTTGGGCTGTTTTGGGGCAGTTCTGACCGGTTCGAAGAGCGGTCGCTTTGCAGCGCTGCAGCTTGTTCGAACTTACATATTTACATGCAAAATGACCCAAAACCAAGAGAAAACATGCTGTCAAGCAGCTGTACATGCAGGAGCGAGCGACGAACGGATCGTTGAACGGAGTTGTTGCGGGTGCGCGACGACCGTTCGTGACAACCCGGGGGGTTCCAGGGTGCTGAGATGGCTGACGTTTTGCTCCGCTCACCTCCGTCACCGCAGCACGCCCGAACAGCCCAAAAACAGGCCAAAACAGCCCAAAAACGGGCCAAAACAGGCCATTTTTGGCCGCGCGAGCGAGCAGCGAGCGGCGGACGAAGAGCGAAGCATGGGACAGCACCTTCCCTGCTATACGAAAGCCCCATCCAGCCCTGTGCCACCCGGGGGGTTCCAGGGTGCTGAGATGGCCGACGTTTTGCTCCGCTCACCTCCGTCACCGCAGCACGCCAGAACAGCCCAAAAACAGGCCAAAACAGCCCAAAAACGGGCCAAAACAGGCCATTTTTGGCCGCGCGAGCGAGCAGCGAGCGGCGGACGAAGAGCGAAGCATGGGACAGCACCTTCCCTGCTATACGAAAGCCCCATCCAGCCCTGTGCCACCCGGGGGGTTCCAGGGTGATGAGATGGCTGACGTTTTGCTCCGCTCACCTCCGTCACCGCAGCACGCCAGAACAGCCCAAAAACAGGCAAAAACAGCCCAAAAACGGGCCAAAACAGGCCATTTTGGGCCGCGCGAGCGAGCAGCGAGCGGCGGACGAAGAGCGAAGCATGGGACAGCACCTTCCCTGCTATACGAAAGCCCCATCCAGCCCTGTGCCACCCGGGGGGTTCCAGGGTGATGAGATGGCTGACGTTTTGCTCCGCTCACCTCCGTCACCGCAGCACGCCAGAACAGCCCAAAAACAGGCAAAAACAGCCCAAAAACGGGCCAAAACAGGCCATTTTGGGCCGCGCGAGCGAGCAGCGAGCGGCGGACGAAGAGCGAAGCATGGGACAGCACCTTCCCTGCTATACGAAAGCCCCATCCAGCCCTGTGCCACCCGGGGGGTTCCAGGGTGATGAGATGGCTGACGTTTTGCTCCGCTCACCTCCGTCACCGCAGCACGCCAGAACAGCCCAAAAACAGGCAAAAACAGCCCAAAAACGGGCCAAAACAGGCCATTTTGGGCCGCGCGAGCGAGCAGCGAGCGGCGGACGAAGAGCGAAGCATGGGACAGCACCTTCCCTGCTATACGAAAGCCCCATCCAGCCCTGTGCCACCCGGGGGGTTCCAGGGTGCTGAGATGGCCGACGTTTTGCTCCGCTCACCTCCGTCACCGCAGCACGCCAGAACAGCCCAAAAACAGGCCAAAACAGCCAAAAAACGGGCCAAAACAGGCCATTTTGGGCCGCGCGAGCGAGCAGCGAGCGGCGGACGAAGAGCGAAGCATGGGACAGCACCTTACCTGCTATACGAAAGCCCCATCCAGCCCTGTGCCACCCGGGGGGTTCCAGGGTGCTGAGATGGCCGACGTTTTGCTCCGCTCACCTCCGTCACCGCAGCACGCCAGAACAGCCCAAAAACAGGCCAAAACAGCCAAAAAACGGGCCAAAACAGGCCATTTTGGGCCGCGCGAGCGAGCAGCGAGCGGCGGACGAAGAGCGAAGCATGGGACAGCACCTTACCTGCTATACGAAAGCCCCATCCAGCCCTGTGCCACCCGGGGGGTTCCAGGGTGATGAGATGGCTGACGTTTTGCTCCGCTCACCTCCGTCACCGCAGCACGCCAGAACAGCCCAAAAACAGGCAAAAACAGCCCAAAAACGGGCCAAAACAGGCCATTTTGGGCCGCGCGAGCGAGCAGCGAGCGGCGGACGAAGAGCGAAGCATGGGACAGCACCTTCCCTGCTATACGAAAGCCCCATCCAGCCCTGTGCCACCCGGGGGGTTCCAGGGTGATGAGATGGCTGACGTTTTGCTCCGCTCACCTCCGTCACCGCAGCACGCCAGAACAGCCCAAAAACAGGCAAAAACAGCCCAAAAACGGGCCAAAACAGGCCATTTTGGGCCGCGCGAGCGAGCAGCGAGCGGCGGACGAAGAGCGAAGCATGGGACAGCACCTTCCCTGCTATACGAAAGCCCCATCCAGCCCTGTGCCACCCGGGGGGTTCCAGGGTGATGAGATGGCTGACGTTTTGCTCCGCTCACCTCCGTCACCGCAGCACGCCAGAACAGCCCAAAAACAGGCAAAAACAGCCCAAAAACGGGCCAAAACAGGCCATTTTGGGCCGCGCGAGCGAGCAGCGAGCGGCGGACGAAGAGCGAAGCATGGGACAGCACCTTCCCTGCTATACGAAAGCCCCATCCAGCCCTGTGCCACCCGGGGGGTTCCAGGGTGCTGAGATGGCCGACGTTTTGCTCCGCTCACCTCCGTCACCGCAGCACGCCAGAACAGCCCAAAAACAGGCCAAAACAGCCAAAAAACGGGCCAAAACAGGCCATTTTGGGCCGCGCGAGCGAGCAGCGAGCGGCGGACGAAGAGCGAAGCATGGGACAGCACCTTACCTGCTATACGAAAGCCCCATCCAGCCCTGTGCCACCCGGGGGGTTCCAGGGTGCTGAGATGGCCGACGTTTTGCTCCGCTCACCTCCGTCACCGCAGCACGCCAGAACAGCCCAAAAACAGGCCAAAACAGCCAAAAAACGGGCCAAAACAGGCCATTTTGGGCCGCGCGAGCGAGCAGCGAGCGGCGGACGAAGAGCGAAGCATGGGACAGCACCTTACCTGCTATACGAAAGCCCCATCCAGCCCTGTGCCACCCGGGGGGTTCCAGGGTGATGAGATGGCTGACGTTTTGCTCCGCTCACCTCCGTCACCGCAGCACGCCAGAACAGCCCAAAAACAGGCAAAAACAGCCCAAAAACGGGCCAAAACAGGCCATTTTGGGCCGCGCGAGCGAGACTTGGTAACGCTGCAGCGTGTTTGAACTTACATATTTACAAGCAAAATGACCCAAAACCAAGAGAAAACATGCTGTCAAGCAGCTATACATGCAGGTGTGAGCGACAAACGGTTCGTTGAACGGAGTTATTGCAGGTGCGCGACGACCGTTTGTGACAGTGTGGCGCAGGGCTCTGACTTGGCATGCGGCATCGGCTGTGGCGTCAGACGGCACTGCCCCGAGCTCCCAGGACGGGATGTGTGGCCTATCTTTTTGGTATGAGCTCCCAGGACGGGACATGTGGCGTAGGGCTCTGACTTGGCGTGCGGCGTCGGCTGTGACGTGTCTAGGCCGCCAAAATATGCCATATCACTTCTTCTCCCCCCCCCTCGCCAAGGCGTGCCGTAGGGTCCTTAATGGGCCAGGAGGCACGCCTAAGTTTGGAGGGATGTTGATTGCTTACAAGGGAAAATGAAATCGACTCGTCGCAGGGCGATTAGAGGGGCAACGCCCCATGCTTCAGGCCAGATTGATTCTGTTGGTTGGGCAATCATGGCATGTCGTCTTGGTTGGTCAGATAACCGGTTTGGCGCGGGTCGGAGTTACGGACCCCTATTTTGTGAGTTCGGCGAGTGAACCGAGGTGACCCGGTTGGAGCTGCGAGTTGTGGATCGGCATGGAGCGACTCGGATGTCGGACGGGGATGGGCGTCGGGTCGGACGCGAGGTGTGACCCGGGCGTTAGGTTGGTCGAGATGCGGCTTGGGCATCGGATCAGTCGCGAGGCGTGACTCGGGCGTTAGGCTGGTCGAGATGTGGCTCGGGCTTGGGCTTTGGTGCTAACGAGTTGCTTGTCGAGAGTGATCTGGGGTGATCCGGGCAGAAGCCAGACCTGCGAGCCGAGCGACTATGCTCGGTTCAGGTTTCGTGCTAGCGGGTCGCCTGTCGAGAGCGAACTGGGGCGACCCGATCAGAAGCTAGGATCGGGAGCCGAGCGATTATACTCAGGCTCGGGCTTTGGTGCCGGCGGGTCGCCTGTCGAGAGTGATTTGGAGCGACCCGGGCAAACGCCAAACCTGTGGGCCAAGCGACTATGCTTGGTTCAGGTTTCGTGCCGACGGGTCGCCTATCGAGAGCGAACTAGGGCGACCTGGGCAGAAGCTGGGATCGAGAGCTGAGTGATTATACTCGGGCTCGGGCTTTGGTGCCGACGGGTCGCCTGTCGAGAGTGATTTGGAGCGACCCGGGCAAACGCCAGACCTGCGGGCCGAGCGATTATGCTCAATTCAGGTTTCATGCTAGCGGGTCGCTTGTCGAGAGCGAACTGGGGCGACCCGGGCAGAAGCTGGGATTGGGAGCTGAGTGATTATACTCGGGCTTGGGCTTTGGTGCCGGCGGGTTGCCTGTCGGGAGCGATCTGGAGCGACTCGGGCAAACGCTAGACCTGCGGGCTGAGCGACTATGCTCGGTTCAAGTTTCGTGCCAACGGGTCGCTTGTCAAGAGCGAACTAGGGCAACCCGGGTAGAAGCTGGGATCGGGAGCCGAGTGATTATACTCGAACTCGGGCTTTGGTGCCGGCGGGTCGCCTGTCAAGAGCGATCTGGAGCAACCCGGGTAAACGCCAGACCTGCGGGCCGAGCGACTATGCCTGGGATCGGGAGCCGAGTGATTATACTCGAACTCGGGCTTTGGTGCCGGCGGGTCGCCTGTCAAGAGCGATCTGGAGCAACCCGGGTAAACGCCAGACCTGCGGGCCGAGCGACTATGCTCGGTTCTGGTTTCGTGCCGACGGGTCGCTTGTCGAGAGCAAACTCCCACTGATTTCTATCAAATCTTTGCTGCCATCTCCCACAGATCTAAAACTTTCATCCATAGCCCTAGAACTCCACCAAACCACACCCTCAAACTGCACCCAAAATAGCTACAAAACAAGCCTAAACCGCAGCCTACATCCACTAATCCACCAACCCTTTCGACCTCAACCTATACATGCCTTTAACCCGACAACAAAAGAGAGATCTTAACATTACAGATTTGGAGGCATATACTATAGCATCTGAGGAGGCAATCAATGCTAAATTCATAGCCTTCGAGGCGCGAATGGAGGATAAGATTCGGACGCTCTTTACCGAACTCAGATTGGGTCGACCACCAAGCACGAAGAAATCACATCTAGGAGAGAGATCTGCCCAATCGCACCAAGCCCAAAGATATGACTTCCAAGAGAGGGGAGCCTCTATGACCAACCCCAACTATCCACGCATGAGGATGGACTTCCCTAGATGGGAAGAAGGAGACCCGATTGGTTGGATCTCACGCGCAGAGCGATATTTTCGGTACCACAAAACCGCGGACGCATCTATGGTGAAAATTGCAGCTATACATCTTGAAGGGGATGCCATACAGTGGTTTGACTAGTTT
>LVTN01000249.1:128017-141445 GCA_001649415.1 Musa itinerans
ATACAGCTCTGTGGCGGTCCAATAACGAGCACGGCAAAGCCAGATACCAACGGCTAACTGATTCAACCATGGACCCGGTTGGTCCCACATCTTCCCAGCGTCCGTTGCTTTACGACCAAAGTGGACCCCAGAGTTAGGCTCTCCAATCATCGCAGGGGTGAACACGGCCCGAGTATCTTTTTGTCGTGCCCTTTTTCATTTTGGCTGGCGCGTCGATACCCACAGATCGCCACGTCATTGTCACTCCTCGGAGCACACGTCTTCCCCACGTGTCGGCCGCGCGATCTGAGGAGACGGGTGACGGCCTATCAGTTATCGCAACGCTACTTCGCGCCACGTCAGATCCGTCGTGGACTTCGCCTACCCCTTCGGAATTGACGGCGGAAACGTGGCAATAGCTGGACTCGCACGCCGGCCGACCGCTCCCTCCATCAATTAAATTAAACGACTAGTGCACCACAAGCATCGCCACCCCACGTCGACATCCTGATTCCCTTCCCCCCGTCGTCTCATCCGTCCGATCCGCGTCATGATTCGAGCGTACAGTGATCGACGTCGTGAACCTGTGTGCCGCGCCGATGGTGAAGGTGAACTTATTCACGCCTTGACCAATCATTTGTTGACCCTTGCCGTCTATGTATACCCGCATACGCAACTTAGCCATGCCCAAGAAACCGTCGCGTCATCGCTTTCTTTGTGACAGAGGAGCGAAGGGAGATGGACGAGCGGGAGCTGATGTCCGTGTTCTCCAGGCAGTTCGTGGTGGCGGCAGCGCCGAGGCCGTGGACACGGGAGGAGGACAAGGTCTTCGAGCGGGCACTGGTGGTGTACCCGGAGGGCACGCCCAGCCGGTGGTCCGCCATCGCAGCGCAGCTGGTCGGGCGGAGCACCGTCGAGGCGTGGGGGCGGTACCAGGCGCTGGTGGAGGACTGCCACATGATCGAGCGGGGGATGGTCGAGGTGCCGGACTGCTGGGGTGCGGCGGACGACGGCGCGAGTTGCGAGGACGAGTCCGAAGGCGGCCGCCCGCGGCAGCACCAGCCACCGACCACCAGGGGCAAAGCGGAGGAGCGGAGGCGCGGCGTTCCTTGGACGGAGGACGAACACCGGTGAGTAGACCGAAGTGAATAGTTGGTATGAAGGGTAAATAAATGTACGGGATGGTAAGTCGACCTGGCCCTTTCGGTAACTTTGTTCTCCCACGCTTCCGCCAACCTAATAAAAAAAAAGAAAACAAAGATGGCGAATAGGAAAAGGAAGAATAAGTTGCTGGCTTTTGGTTTGTTGACACCCATGTTTTGTTTTGGTTACCGTAGGTTGTTTTTGGAAGGGTTGGCCAAGTACGGGAAGGGAGATTGGAAGAACATCTCGCGGTGGGCGGTGAAGACGAGAACGCCGACGCAAGTCGCCAGCCACGCCCAGAAGTTCTTCATCCGACAGAACCAGAACAATGGCGGAAAAAACAGAGACACGAAGAGAAAGAGCATCCATGATATCACAAAAATAGCATGAAAAATCAATTAGATTGTGCACGCTTCATACTGAAATCATTAACAGTGGCTTCTTCTTTCTTTTCTACTGCTTTATGGTGTAAATTTGCCTAAAAATTTAGCCGCAATGCACGAAAACTTCACAAACAGAAACCGAAGCATGAGAAATTTGTACTTTACTATCAAATATGCAAGCAAGCAGTAACAATCGCAAATTAGTACGAAAATATGCTCGGGGATACACGAGCGCATGCGTACGGGAAGTGGGTGCGTGCACCTTGTGGCGGTGCTGATGGCATGCTGACGCGAGCGCTTCCAAAGGCGTCGGTTGAGGTAAAGCGTATGTGGTGCATTCGTGCATGCATCACCGTTCGACCAAGCGTCGAACACGTGCCAGATGACGACGTGGTGCTTTACCTTAGAAACCTTATTTTTTTTATTTGACACATGCTATTTATATTTCGATGGGGTTTCTGGCAATAAACATTTTTAATGTGAGCCTTCCTGTCGAAGGAAAGTATCCGGGGTTCCATTTTCGAATACACTCGCACGGATTGGATTTCCCAGTTCTGATCACAATAGGTCCTATAGGTGCCTACTATTTTGTCATTCTCCAACTCATTAACAAGTGAATAGTATTCTTCCATAGAAAAGAACCAATTGGAGCAAAAGTTGTGCAGTAAACCTTTGGTTGGACTGCTGGGTTTTGTGGAAAACACCAATCTATTCGAGGCAATGTAATAAACCTTTGGCTGGACTGCTGGATTTTGTGGTAAACACCAATCTATTCGAGGCATGTAAATCAGGGTGGGAATTGACTATTTAGTTGATTCAGTAGGCTACAGGTGTGACCTTTGCATATAAAAGGATTTGATGGAATAAAGCAGCAGCATCTCGTCTTGGTGATGTTGACTATCTCATGAGGCAATTGAGAGCACTACGAGATTGTCATTTGATAAAATCAACTTGACGTAGATTTAAATAAACTGGTGGTACATTTATATGCACAAGACATGAAATATGAGGTAGATTTAAAAAGACAAGACAGGCTTTCCAACTATCCAAAAACCACGCACAATCACCGATGATTTTTGCTTTTGTTTTTATTGGAAATTGAGCATAATAGCATATAGGAATCCAAAAAGCAGCAGAAAGACGAGCGCTAAATATGAAGCATGAGAAAGAAAGGTACCTGCAACTCTTTACAAAGTAATGCTAAAAATGGATGACGAGTAGAAAGGCCAGATAGTTAACCATCCTTGCCGATTGTCAATCAGATCATCCACATGCCCATTGGTAGAAACCATGAGCTTGATTATGTGAGCTTGGCTATCAGACCAAGCAACCAAGAGAAGTAACTTAGAAGCAGAGACCAGATATCATGATGGCAGCACAGATGCTACAATCCATGAAGACGGCCCTTGCTACTTTCTGGAACATCAAAAATGCCTCCAATGCATCGTCGGTATTGGCTGCCGGACCATACTCCTCTTTTCCGGTCCTGCTCCCTTTTTCCTTTACCTTCTCCACTCGTGCTTGTGTTGTCATTAGCAGTCCGAGAACAATGGTAATATCACTCAACATAACAAGGAACAGTGGTCTAAAATTTATAATGCTTGCCGCACCACCAAGAGCGTAGCCATGATTTGACAGGATAACCATAAGAGCTACGGTAACCGCAAAGAGCAAACGTGTATTTTCAGAAGTTGACACGGAGCGACTGACTTGCTTTGATGAGAATAAGATCTGCTTCTTCTCCCTTGCTTGAGATTCAACGGTGTCCACAACTTGATCAGAAGACTTCTGGGGCACAGGCGGGTTCAGCAGTTTTGAATCCCTATCTTTTTGGTGAGCCTTCACTTCAGCCACATTCCGTGATTCACATATGTTAATCTCATCTTCCTTACCACCAACTATTTCATTGCATGCCCTAGTTCTAGAAATTCCATTGCTTCTCTCACCTCCTGCTATTTCTGCAGCTGTTCCACTGGTGTCTTTGTTGCTTCCATACTGGTTAGAAAAGTGAGAACTAGTTGCATCATACCCACTGAAAGGAGAAACTGCAAAAGAAAAGGCAAGTATAATCAAATACGTGATTGTTGAAGGCAAACTGCCTATATCCAGCTCCTTGCGAGGAGGGATCATCCAGCATAGATAAGTCATATGTCTTTACATTAGTAGTGTCCAAATAACCAAGGATCGAGGAACAGTCTCAGTTGTCAATGACTTTCTAACACTCGAATATTTATTTTAGTGGTAAAGTCTCTCATCAACACAAAATTTAAATCGGATTATGGTAGCAATAGTTAGAACAGAAATTAGGGAACTATGGCTTCTAACCTTGCACCCTATCACATCATATACTAACACCAAGCGTAAGAAAGAAGCAGGTAATCAACGATACCCAGAAACCACCTAGTCCCAGTTGTACCCTTAGCTCCAAACATTGTGGCACCTTCAGCTTTCAAACAAGTTATTCATAGAGAAATTTTTACATAGGCAACAAGAAAATTGAAAGGTATCTATGTTCTACAGGGGTGATGATCAAGCAGAGAGAAGACCATTGAAGTTCTGGTTCCAATCTTCCAGACAAAACTGAGGCATCCAGAAGCCACCACCATAAACCTAACAAATACAGAATCATTCTGTCTCATGATATGCACTACATTCTGTTAGTCAGCTTGATCTCACTGGAGTTTTCTTATCAGTACTGCTGCATATATTTTTCAGCTTGAAAGAAATGCTTTTCAAGTTCTTATTCTGCCTCTGAATCAATTGGCCAAATATCCAACGCAGCATGAGCTGCACAGATTCAGGTTGGTTTTATCCCACAGTAATGAACTTTGAAAGATAAAAGTCAACCTCTTGAAGGTCATGTTAAAAGGGCAACCACCACTACGGCATCAAGTCATAATATCATAGTTAGTTGTCCAGAATTAGTTACACAGATCTTTTCCTGCAATTAAGATCTGTTTGGAGAAATATTACTGCTGGGGATCATGCAAAAAAGACGACCATTCTTTTGTGTGTTGGGAGTAATTCTTTCATATAAATTTTAACTTTTGTTTACCAAACTTAAGCTACAGAACAAATACCAATTACCCCACCTTGTTGTTCACCTTGTTATAACGGGTCTTTTATATCTGAAGTGGATAAAGAGGAAAATCCTGAAATAACTCTCATGTGAGTAGTGGTTCCTACCACAAATAAATAGTCACTAAGAACCTATAGCAGGTCCTCAAATAGGTTTCTAAAGAACAAACACAAAATCTTTTTTCATAGAAAATACATCATCAAATCTAAGATATCTCTAAGACAATTACGAACGGCGTAGGATTACTATTTGGAGGAAATAATTCACAATTTAGCACAACATTAACAACAGAAGATTTTAGATGCATGGTAGCCAAGATGCATGCAACAAAAATAAAACTCAAAACTGTTATCATGATGGCCTCCCATACAAAGCCCAAGAACAAAAGTAACAATCTCTATTATCAAATGGAGATTCTCTCTCTCTCCATAAAGGAAGCAATTTTTTTTCACTGCTGACTAAATGATAACAGAACAATGGTACTTCCATGCAAGGACCGAATCTATTCATGCTTCCATGTCTTCCAAATCACCAAAAGAAGAACACAAATTCCTGAATTGAAGCATAGTTCTTCTCAAAACCCTTTATCGTGCCCTTTCTACGGAGAAGTCAACATGAACAAACAATCTAAGAATTGCCATCATATACCATTTCTTTCCCAACAGACCACTCTTATAAAAGGAAAAGAAGCGCCTCATGTGATTGCTATGCTGAAATTAAAAAAACCTAGAGAGCAAATTGATGACTTTACATCTTCTTGTCTATTTAGATTATGTAAGAACAACTGTTTGATGCGATCACCGAGACGAAGGAAGGAGGACATACCCTAGATCTACAGCTAAATCGAGTTCCAAAATTCCAACCATGCTACCATAATATCGGACAGAATAAATTTCCATGCGTCTCCATGTGATGATGCTCCAAGGAGATGTTGCGACATCAACGACCAAGAAACCAACCAAGAGTTGTCAAGATGACACATTCAAGAAGAAGAATCGGAAAGGATTGTCGAAGTCTACATAAACAAGCATTCTAACAATCGCCATGCTGAAATTGAATCAGCATCTACGGGATTCATAGGGTAATTTGAAGATTTTAGATTCTGATGCGCTCGCCAAGGCGAAGGAAGGAGGAGATTACCAAGAACGGACAGACAAGAATACCGCCTGAGATCTGGATTGATAGCTAAACTGAGGACCAAATTTCAACCCGCGCATCGAGCCCTAGAAACGCATAAACCAAACGATCGGTGCAACAGATCTCCACACATCTCCATCTTATGATGCTCCACGAAGATGTTGCGACATACATCGACCAAGCAAACACCCAAAAGATATCAAGATGACACAATAAAGAAGAAGAAAGAATCGGAAGGAAAATGGAAAGAGGGAAGAGGAGATCTCACTGGAGGTCCGCGGATCATCTTCCTTCGTAAGAGGAGAAGGAGGAGGTGGTGGGGAGGAATCGGGAACAGATCTCCCTTGGCCTGTGATAAGGGCGAGGCGGTCGGATCCACGCTCCAGGATCTTCCGCCGGCGAGCCTCTCTCGCGTTCTCCATCCCGATCTCGGGGGATCTCTCGTTCTCCCCAAGCTTCGAATTCGAACCTTTGAGGATTTCTTCGCTTATATATCCTTGTGAACATGCATAAACTTAGCTTAACTACCTTAGATCATAATTCTTTTTAATTTACTTACATATTAACAAATATATATAACGATTTTTTTTCAAAAATATTAATGTAAATTAGAGATTCAACTAATAATCATTTAGTTTATGATAGTGACAACAATTAAATATACTGATGTATACGTAAATTGTGTGTGTATATATATATATATGTTGGCGATGCTTTTTTATGTAGTGAAAAAAAAAGAAAACATGTTTTGATATTTATTTTTTAGAAAATAAAAATTATTAATTTAACTTTATTTTGGTCATGGATAGATCACCTAAGTTCAAATCCACTAGCCGTGACAATCATCCTCTTTCGCTACTATGTCAATATTTTTAAGAAAATTACAAAGACAAAAAAAAAAAAAAAAGGTTCTTCTGTGAATACTTCTGAAAAATTCTGAGTTGAAATCCCTTTCTATTAATTCTTTGACTCTGAGAATCCCTCGGTCTCAAGAACGAGCAGAGATAAAGAAATGGTTCTATTAATAGTAATATCCTATTTAGATCACATATTTATCCTTTAAAATATTTAGATCTCTCACATATGTCATTTTTAGCATTTGTCAGATAAATTCTCATCAACTACTACTAATCATAGCCATCAATAGCTAATTTAAGTTCTTAGAAATATAAAAAAATTTAAATACTTGGGAATATTTTCACTGTTTTTACTTCTCTTTTCCTTATTTCATATTTATATTATTTACTAATTGTTTTATTATCTTCTTCTCTTTTTCCTTGTTCTTTGCTCTCTCATTGCATGCTCCAATACAATAATCAATTGGTATTGTATCGGTTTAGCTCTAACAAGAAACAGCAGGAAATAGAGCTTCTTCATTAATCAATCATGAGGTAAAAGAATCCCAAGCATACAGTTTCTCGAGGCAAACCATATGATACTAAAATCACCTAGCAAAACAATCCACCATCGAGTTCATGAAATTAGCAAATCCTGTAAACACCTTTTCTTGAGAAAATGAATATGTGCCACATCATAGCCCCGGAATACACAACAATTGCTTGCAAACAATAAATAGAACATGTTTAACTTTGTCTGGAAAAATAAAAGTTGATGAATTATGATTAAAAGTTGTGTACTAGGAAAAAGATGTCTACCATGGTTCTTATGGATACCCCCCATAAAACCTATGCAGTCGAGTTATCCACATTGATGAAAGTACCCAAGAGAAAACAAAGTGCCAACACCACTTACCAAGCAACACAAAAGGCTGCATAGTACAGCGACTCGGAGATGCAAGATTTTTAGGACGATGCTGAATGTTCATCCAGGTAAGAAAGACATTGCGACGGCTGCATGGAAAGCGGCTCCTATTGGAAGTGCCTGCTCATTAAGGAAGAAGTAGGGGGAATGTAATGGATGGACTGGCCCCACGCTGTCGTTCCTGACTCCAAGCCAGAACATGGAGCTCGGCATCCTCTGTGAAAATAAGCTGAAATCCTCTGCACCCATTATCGGTGGGCTTTCGAGGACATTGTCTTCTCCAACCAGATTCTCTCCCACCTTCTTAACATGGGTATACATCTGATGATCATTCACAGTTGCAGGATATGGTATGAGTTTCCCCTCCATGAAATCTACCGACGCAGTGCAACGGTGAACGGCAGCCTGTGTCTCTATAATCTGTAAAAGTAGGTGCAAAGCAAATCAGTGACTGGATTCCTTTATCGACGCATTGGAAGTTAATTTTGACAATGTGGTGGTTCATGCATTACATCATAGTGTATTCAAAAGCTATTTTAGGTTTTTGGCACCATTGTCCTGCTCTAAAAGTGTGCATGTTACCTCCTTAATCCTTCTTGAAAGGTAGGAAAGACCTTCGCTGGTCATGCTCCTAAATGTGCCACCGAAAGTCACAGACTCTGGGATAACATTGTGGGCTTCTCCAGCCTTTATGAACCCAACTGATACCACCTGTAGCCAAGATACAATGTCAAGCTGCAGATAAATCAGCATTACTACTTGTATGTCTGCTAGGGAAGTATACAATATCTTGTCTGGCATTAAAAAACTCTCCACCATAATGCTCAAGCGAGGAGACCAACCTAACTATTTCCTAGAAGAAAAACTTTGCTGCTCTGTGAAACCCTGGAATCGCCGTACTATTGCATAATTCTAAAGAATGTCAGCAGATATCTCAGTGGTTCAAGCACTTAACACCAACTCAGATTTTAATTACTTTGGTTCATTGTCACAAGGAAAACATGATAATCTTGCCTCTACCATGAATCTGATATGACAGGCCACAAAATCACCGCAATGAATTATTAGCAACTATCATGAGAAGATATTGAAGCCCAATTATTGTGAGTATAGTGGATCAATTATAAGATATACATCATCCAACAATAAAGTCTTCTGACATGATTTCTGATACCAAATTGTGGAACTATACCAGCAGCAATCATCTCCTAACATGAGATATTTTATGCAATTTTTCACATCAATTGAGAGAGCTTACTCTGCTTTCTAGAGGATCCGACTCTCTAGATACAAGCTGTTGAAGGCTGAGGATTGCAAAGGATGCAGGAACTAATGGATCAATCGCTCTATGTGGGGATGCTGCATGTCCACATTGTCCTTTAATAATTGCATGAAAACGTCCTGATGCTGCAAGAAGAGGTCCAGCTCTCGAAGCAATGTGACCAGTCGGAAGACTAGGTTGAACATGCATAGCAAAGATTGCCTCCACATCATCCAGAGTACCCTCTTGCAGCATATGATAAGCACCGGCATAACCCTCTTCTCCCGGTTGGAAAACAAGTTTCACGGTGCCCTTCGAGAAGAAAGCAACTTCAGTTTCCAATCAAGAACCTGATGACAAAAGAGCTTGCTGGTGATACATGTACCTTCAGCTCACTCTTCTGATGTTGAAGCAACTTAGCTGCCCCAAGAAGCATTGTTACATGAGCATCATGACCACAAGCATGCATTTTCCCGCTCTCTTTGCTTTTGTACTCCCAGTTTACCAGCTCCTTCCAGAGGATAAGGGTTAACAAGTGATTACCTCGTAACAATATAATACTTCCAAGGACACAAAGTAACCATGCAGGGAACCTGAAGTAAACAGATGGTTTGACACTGACTGAAGACATTCATCGAACCAAAATCTTATGGAGGTCTATTTAGTAATGAAATTTCACACGCAAGAGATTATTTTGCATACGATCAAACAATTTTACATGTCAAGTAAAATTAAAGAAAATAATCAAAGTTCAAGTTCAGTGACAGTTTCTTATACTCAATAGTATAGAAACCATGTGAGAATCCAAATGGCTGGTCAACCATTACCACATAGGCCCCAAGTATCTAATATTCATTATGAGATCAATCATACAGCTACTAAGCAATGAGACAGTTTTGACCCAAACTACGCAATATCCATATTGTTATTAATGAACTTTGAAAATGTTTGTATCAAGAGGGTTGAAAAAGATGCAACCATTAAACAGTCATATTGCAGGGGATAATTTCAAGTGAAAAACTTGTACCTTGACCAATTATCAGAAGGTTTTCGAATCTCATTCGAGCTTTAGCTCCTTGGTTCTTTTAATCTATTCGGCCAATCAGAATTTTAATCCAATAACAGGAAAAGAATAGAGTTAATCGCAGACAAAAACATAAAAAGCTACAGAAACGAGTGCCAACATTAACAATTGTTCCATTCCCAGCTTCTAGCCTATTGGACTGGATTCAACATTTGGGAATAAACTCCTCGTCTGCTTTGAAACATGTCATTATTTACCAGGGGTCTAGACACTACCCCTTTTAAAGAATTGGAATTGGTTGAGCATACAAGTTAACATTCTCTGCTCACTAATCGGCTCAATCTTCGCTTCCATCTTCATAGTTTATCAAAATCTAATCTTTATCTAAGTACAGAACAGTCCTCAATTCGGTCATATTGTATGAGAAACAATGGTGTGAGTGATTCCATAGAAATTAGCCTGCAAAGCCATGAATTGTAGTAATCTTTCAGCACTTTTCATCTCATCTTTCACTTGTGTCTTTTAGTAAAAAGGGGAAAAAAAAAAACAAAAGGGACCCCTCTTTTCATCAAAATGAGGTCAGATATGATCTGAATTATCAAAACCATCCATCCATACAGGAACCATGATGGACCTCAGAACCTATTTAATTAGGTTCTACGACGTAAACAATAGATATATGTTTCTTCACGGAGATGGCATCAAAATCTCGATTTTTCAAATCCTTCGCGATACGCAACATAAGTCAAAACCCAGCAAGAAATGAAGAATAAGGAGTTGACACGCACCTGCAACGGGAGGGCATCCATATCGGCCCTCAGCGCAAAGACGGGACCGGCGCCGGATCCGATGGAGGCCACGATGCCGGTCTTGGCGACCGGCCAAGTGTACTCGACGCCGAGAGCGTCGAGCTCCGACCGGATCAGTTCGCTTGTCCCGTACTCCTCGAAGGCAAGCTCCGGGTGCTGGTGGATGCGCCGCCGAATGGTCGTCAACCAGTCGAAGAACTCGGGCGCTCGAGCCGATTCCAGGAGCTCCCGAGGCGAGCCGACCGACGCCAGCGACGGGGGGGGCACGGAGCCGACGATGACGATGACGATGACGATGACGAGGATGAGAAGGTAGCGAAGGGAAGGGGACGACGCCATGGCCACAGATCGATGCGGGAGAGGCATTCGGGCGCAAACCGCGATCGAACCGTTGTCAATACGTCCACGTAGCTCACAGCGAAGGTGATAATGTTGCATTTGATGTGCCCATGTGACTGTCAACATTCCCGAAACGGTGACTGAATTCACATCCGACATTTAATTATATTAAAATGAGTTTGGATTAATTTTATTAAAATGATTTCTTTGCGAGGTATAGAAAAAGAAAGAAAATAAATATATTTGTAATAAAGAAAATAATGACGATAGTAACGACGGACGGCAAAACCAAGACTTGGGGGTGGCAAAAACAAAGTGGAGGATTACAACAACAATTACTAAATCGTACTACTTAGGCAAGAAACCTTTTCTTCTTGTAGTTTACATGGCAATCATGGCGACCACTTCCTGAAAAGATTCGCGTAATACGCAGTCACCATGGAATTAAAGAGACCGGAACTCTTTTGGCAAGCTTACGAATAGTGGGTTATTGGACGAATCAATTGAAGAGTCAACCGCTGCCTTTTGGAAAAAGGGAATCTTTTAAATGGATGGTTTTTTTTATAGAAATATCTTTATTTTTAATTTTTTTTCCAAACATAATTTATTTTTTAAGTTATTTTCAATTTCGAAATTATTTTTTAAAATTTGATCACCATAATAAAAATAGTATAAAATTTATTTAAAAACACCATAAATGAATTAAATTAAATCATATCATACTAAAATTTAAATAGATTTATTTATAATAGTTTAAAAATAACATTACCCCAATAAAAAAGTAAAAAATTAGTTTATTATGGTGTATTGGCCACTATAGTAAAAATATTTATAAATGATCCAAATAAACTTCTAACCTTAATCAAACTAACTATAAATTTAAAAAATATAATATTATAATGATCTATAAGTAATGACAAATAAAGTGCTACATTATCGTTTTTTTATATTTCTTTTAATAGCATTTTAATAGTATCTAAATAAAAACACAGTAAATGAGTCAATAATAATAATAAAACAGTTCAAAATTGATGAAAATTTTTGATAAGAAAAATTAGCTAGAAATATTTTAGATATTTTTAAAATTAGGTACACTGTTTAAAAAAAATAAAAAAGAGGGTTTTATTTGAAAAAAATCCAAAATGAAGATTTTTTTAGATAAATCGCTCTTTTAAATTCATCCTAGTAAAATCTATCTAGCTCATTATGGAGCAAAACTTTATGAAGCTTATAATAAAATAATAATTTCTTGCAGACAGTCCAACGTGAGATCCAAAGAGGTGTTACTTCGGTAAAATTATGCATCCATCATAAAAGAATGCATAATTTTTTCTATAGTCAAAAATATTTTTTAAAATATTATACTTAGTTGTGTTAATATTTAAAATATATTTATGTATGCTTTTATATTATTATCTTTTATCTTTTAAATAAGTTGAAAGTAAGGATTTTTTTGTTTAAATTGTTATTCTACACCTATAAATAAATGATATCTACATCTATAGGTCCATCCAAGTCTAAATGATTAGGTCTACAGGGCAAAGCCGAAGAGCATTCAAGATCTTATAAATATTCTTTTTAAGAAGTTCAATATATTTTTTCTTTCTTTCGCTTTGGCTTCTTCTTTTATTTGGTTTAATTTTACGCTACTAGTCACTTGTTACTACTATTTAAGAAAGGATTGTACTATTTAAGAAAGGATTGTACTTGCATGTAATCTCTTTTTACAATGGTAATTTATATTTCAAGGTGAAGAAAATAACACTTTTTTGACGATTACAATAATCGTGGGTTTACTATTGAACTTCGTGACTATAAGATTCTAGAAGATTTGTTTAGAATTTTATCTCGTAAGGGAAGATCTATGGATGTGATTAGTATCAATACTATTGAATCTCGTATTTTGATGATGAAACCACTTGATATATGTTTATGATTTAATCTGCGTTTTGAGTGACGCAGGATACTTCAATCAGGATGAGACAATTAAAGCAGGAAAATCATATTGGGCCGGAGGAACATATCAAAAGATTGGACGTCGGACCGGTGGATCGGTCGACATATCGACAGAAGGTTTCGGGCCGTGGATTCGGGCATCGGGCCAAGAAGAGCGGATATTGCGCCAAGGATATCAGAGTTGCGGAGTCAACTAGCCGATTGGGCAATAGGCCGCAAAAGAGGACGATGCGCTGAAGAATCGGACGAAGCGTCAAGGGACCAATGACATGCCGGACAACTTGGTTAATTGCTTAGGATTAATTGTCTCGATCGAAGTTTTGTTTTAAGTGTGCAGGATTAACTACGATGAAAGTAAGACATGCAGCAGGAGTTGCGCCGGAGTCAAGACTATGATCACGTTGGGAGTTCGAGAGTTCGACGAAAGTCCGGACGGTCGTCGGAGGTTCTACGGGAACAAATCCGAGAAGTCCTGGAGCTTGACAAAGAAGCTCGTCGGAACTCGCCAAGTGGATCGTCGCAAGTCCAGGAGTTTGCCGGAAGTCCGCAGAAGCATC
>LVTN01000249.1:154818-202013 GCA_001649415.1 Musa itinerans
CCCCCCCCCCTCTCTCTCTCCATCGGACTCTTCTGTTGCTGAAGCCAATGTAAATGGGTGAACCCTATTAGCCCAAGCTTCCCAATGAAACCTAATATACATGATACTTTGGGACTCAAGACTTCGTTGATCATCTCAAGAACATAATACTGCAAGGTATGATTGTGTGCGCTGTCTAATACGCCTAAATTGGGTGGAAAATGGACTCATCCAGCCGGAACCAAAAGGTGTAATTGTGTGGGAGTTGGAAGGTTGAACGCATTGAAAGAAAAGACAATTTTGGATTGAAATCCAACAAAATCAAATAAATGCAAAGAGTAATTGGGTACAGTTGGAATCAACGGAGGGGGTGATAACGTGAGATGCTGCCCTCTCCTTTGAACATCCTTCCACAAGAACACAAAAAGTATGAGACCGGACAAAATGGTGAGTTCATTTTGCCAGTGGGACAGTCGGTAGACTTCTTTTATTCGGGAAATCGATACCCTTTTGTTACTTTCCCTGTAGCTAAGGGAACTACGAAAGTAATAAGTGCTCCGAATGAGATGGTCAAATGAGAACAGGTGAAACACCAACAACTGCTGTTCATCTCTACAAAATGCCAGGTCGGAACATGCACCAGTGTTATCTCCAGCACAGAGAAGAAGAAAACGGATAGTTAACCATTCATGAGTGCAACATTGCATTCCAGATAAGTTGCTCCAATGGAACTGTCAGAAGACTTGTAATGCGTATCAATTCATTATCAACTATATATATATATATATATATATATATATATAACGTCCTTCTGAGTCTTTGTCGGTGGAATCCAAAAAGAAATAGGAAAAGAAAGAAAAGACAAAGGAAAAAGAAATGGGCAAAGAGCGTGGGATTTACGAGGAGGGTCCTTGCGGGTCCCAACGGAAGGAAAAGGACCGTCCGATCCTCGACGAACGAGGTAGATTTAATAGGACAGGGTCCGGTACGGTGAGACTCCTCCCTTTCCCGTCCATTTCTGTCACTTGCCTCTCTCTCTCTTATCTACGCCCTTCTATCGTTGAGGTGAAAAGAGATGTCAAAGGAAGAATGATGTTAACTAGAAGCATATTATTGAAGGTGCAGAGATCTCTCTTCCTGCCCTCATCTGAGAGGAACGGAACCTCTAACAAATGGTAGTACTGATTAATGACAAAAAAAAAGAAAGTTAAGATAATATCTATTTTATTTATAATAATAAAATTTGACTCTTAGAATCGACAGTAGTTTATTTAAAAAATAAATATAGAATAAAAATATATCTAAGGAGCCTGAAAATCAGAAAAATAATATCCAAGACTCGTGAAAATGTTTTCAATCATTATTTAAATATAAAATTAAATTAATTCCTACCATTTTGTAGAGGTCTAATCTCCTCCTATTTAAAGAGGGGTCTAATCTCCTCCTATTTAAAGAGGATTATTCTTCCTCGTTGCTCACCGATTGTAAGGTAGTGGGAGATATGACGAGAGGAATCTCGCTAATGAGAGGCAGGTCTCTTAACTTTCTTAAAAATTTAAAAGTTCTTTTTTTAATGTCTTCAAATTGTATGTGTATATATACATGTTTCATTTAGTTAATTTAAGTCCCAATACATAATCATGTCGCATTCAATTAACTTAAATTAGAAATGTTTGATTAATTTCATATACTAATTTGATTCTAAATTAAATTATTTTAAGAAAGAAATATTTATTTAAAACACATAATTATTTAATATATTCATCATGATCAATTGTATTAGTAACATGTTTCCACCACGCAACAAGAATAGTCATTCTTGCTACCCCTCACATTAGAGTGCTAGTCATAGGTGCCCATGTGGCCTTTTATCATTATAGGTAGGGATCGATTCCTGACATATGTTGAGTTAGTCGAGTCCCTTGATGCTCATCTATATCGCGATTCGCTATCTTGCCTATCACATAGAGATGTTACCGGTGACCTGAGGACATGGTATACTTGGTCAAGTCTCTCGAGTGTATATCATCGAATCAAACTTATTTTGTAATGATGGTATTGACTTGACTGAACATCATGGTTGGTCGAGTCTCTCGAAACCATAGTGGTTCGGAGGTCGAATAGGACGGGAATCATAAGGAGTTGTGATCGGCAAGAGTTGCTTACCTTTACGAGCTTAGCATGATTAGTCGAGTCCCTCGAGATTACGTTAAGATACCGATTGGATCCCGATCCCCATTAGAGATCCACCGGGGGTCTCTGATTCACATACCGGAGAGAGTTATGTGTTTCACGAGAAAACAATGGGAGTAGATTAAAATAGTTCATATCTTGATTATTTATTTTTCTATAAAATGTGCATGTTATTTATTTCTATTACATCTTTATTTTTAGAAAATATCACTTTCAAATCCCTTACGTGACATACTTGATGTCAATCGTCTCACTGGTTCGAATTATACGGATTAGCTCCGCAACCTGAGAATTATTCTCACGACGGAGAAAATCACGTACATCCTTGATACTATGACGTCTAAGCCCGAGGAAGGGGTAAGCGAGGATGAGATCGCTCACTACATGAAGTACATAAATGACTCCACTTTTGCTTAGTGTTACATGTTGGGCTCTATGACTCTTGAGTTATAGAGACAAAATAAAAAGATAGATGTTAGATCCATTTTCCTATATATCCGTAAACTATTTGAGGAACATAGAAGGACTTAGTGATATGAGATATCCAAGAGCCTCTTCCGTGCTAGGATGACTAAGGAAACACCGGTTCAGAACCATATCCTAAAGATGATTGAGTGGATAGAGAAACTCACAGGTCTAGGAATGATCCTAGAGGATAACCTATGTATGGATCTTGTGCTTTAGTCCCTACTAGATTTCTTTTCACAGTTCATAATGAATTTTAATATGAATAAGCTTTAGGTGACTCTCCCTGAGCTCCTCAATATGTTGAGGGAGATAGTTAGCACTATCAAGAAAGAGAAGCTAGTTCACTATACTGGTGAGACCAAAAAGAAAAGAAAGATAGAAAAGTTCCTTAAGAAGGGCAAGGGCAAGGGTAAACTGGTTAAAGCAAAAGTTGCTAAAAAAGACCCGACAAAGGACAAAGGTCAGTGCTTCCACTATGGCAAAGATGGACACTAGAAGAGGAACTGTAAAGAGTAATTTGCAGAGAGGGCAAAACAAAAGCTTAGAGAAGCTTAAAGTATATTCATTATTAGTCTCAATTTGTCAAACTCTTATGATAACACATAGGTATTGGATACCGGTTGTGCTTATTATATTTGTAATTCGTTACAAGTTTTGACAAGACCTAGGAGATTGGCAAGAGGCAAGATGGACCTCAAGATAAGCAATGGAGCAAAAGTTATTACAATAGCTATTGACGAGGTCACCCTATATCTGCTTGATGGAGCTATTATTGCATTGGATGCATGCTATTTTGTTCCTTCTATTATAAAAAATATTATTTTCATTTCATGTTTGATAGTTAGTGGATATAAATTAATTTTTGAAAATAATGGTTGTTCAGTATTGTTAGATGATGAGATTATTACAAGAGGAACATTGCATAATGGTTTGTTTATGCTAGATACTACTCTACATATCATGAATGTAAGTGTGTCCAAGAGGAAACGACATGAGATGAATAGTGTATACTTGTGGCATCATAGGCTAGGTCACATCCATGAGGGAAGAATTTAAAAGTTGTTAAAGGATAGATATCTAAATCCATTCGACTATGAGTCATATGCAACTTACGAGCCATGCCTACGTAGAAAACTAACCAACTCTCCTTTTAATGGAATTGGAGAGAGTCACTGAGCTTTTGGAACTCATACATAGTGATGTATGTGGACTCATATCAAGTCATGCCCTAGGTGGTTACTCTTACTTTATTACTTTTACTAATGATTTATTAAGGTATGGACATGTGTACTTGATGAAGTATAAGTCCGAGGCCTTTGAGAAATTCAGAGAGTATAAGAATGAAGTGGAGAACCAGACTGAAAAGAGTATCAAGACTCTTCGATCAGATCGAGGAGGTGAGTACTTGAGTATATAGTTCACCCAATTCCTTAAGGACCATATGATTCTATCTCAATGCACACCTCAATATACACCACAGCTCAATGGTGTATCTGAAAGGAGGAATCGTACACTGTTAGACATGGTGCGATTCATGATAAGCTTCACCGACTTACTAATCTCATTCTAGGGATATACCCTAGAGATCGTAGCTTATCTTCTGAATAGAGTTTCAAATAAGTCGTTAGTGTCTATACCATAAGAGATATGAAAAGGGAAGAAACTCAATCTTAAGGTTATTAAGATTTGGTGTTGCCTTGCCCACGTTAAAAGACACAATCCCGATAAATTAGAATCGAGAATGGAGCGATGAAAGTTCGTGGGATACCTTAAAGAAACTTATGGATATTATTTCTATCATCTCGATGATAAAAAGGTCTTTGTAGCTAAGAGAGCGATGTTCCTTGAGAAGAACATATTCTTGGTAGAGATAGTGGGAGCGTGATAGAGTTGAGCGAGGTTGGAGAACCTAGCTCAAGATTTTTACTCTCACTGATTTGTTATTTTCTAGGAATCTTGTATTACCATATTCAATTATCCTTATACTATGATTAGAGTAATAAAATCTATACCTATTTGAATTTTCTTGGATAACCAATAAAATATCCCAAATAGTCCCTGAATATAATTTATTTTTATATGATTTGAAGATCTTTATCTCTATAAGACAATCTCAAATATATAAATGTCTCGTATTAGGTTTCCTACCTATCTATATCTCAAAAGAGTTAATATAATTGACTTGCTAAGAACTCTGTTCAAGATATACATAATCGTAGTTGGAACTTTTTCTCACATCGATTTAAGTACAAAAGAATAACTTATCAAGCTCTCATAATAGTATGATTTTATATTTCAGCAATCTTGTTCTATTGTGGCATATCTAATAAAACATATTAAGCATAAATATCTCATTTTTCTAAAAATTTAATAAAAAACTAAAATTATAATCAGGTTTATCATAACTACCATAAAATTTATCACTCTTGTCAAATCTAATAAATTTTATCATTTCTATCTAATTGACTCTCGACTTCATTTATGTACACCTAAAGATGTCAACAACTTAATACCTTAGATAGTCATATCTCAATAGATAATGTAAAGGTGATAAAATATCTTTCTTTACTAAAATAGAGAATATGAAGCAACCTACAAATATAAGCATATATAATCTCAATGAGTTCATGGAACTATATTTTAGTATAATATTTGATTACAGGATCATTCTATCAAAAGTCGTTTCGCACATACAATATAGACCATTATACAAAATTTAAAAGGTAACTTTTATTGAATTATAAATATATTGAGTTTACAACCACCAAAAGGGAAATAATATCTTGATAATTTCATATAATGAACTTAAATTTCTAGAATCGTAGAAACATAACATACATCCTCGAGATCTATCAAATGAATTAATCGTCTCTAGGTATAAGCGATAAGTACCAAATATTATCACTTTCGCTCTATGATGATTTCTTGTAATGATGAATATTTCATTTTATTTTGGTTTTCATGATAAATTGAATCTCTATTATTGATAATATATATTGAAGCATCATAATCAATCCACGAAATATTAGAAAAAAAAATTTATAACGTTTGATTTGAAACGTACAAAGGTCAGATTTATACTTTTCCCTTTCAAACTAATTTAGGGACACTGATTGAAATTTAGGGACATGGAGTGAAAATTTACTAATTTTGTAGGGTAAACATATCCTTTTATTAAAAAGAAGGAAACCCTAATTCTACTCCCTTTGCATGATCGTTGTCATGTGCGACCATCGCTTGTGCGTGGCTATGCGCATATGTCACCCAATGACTTCCACGGTCGCCACGACACGATTGTGCACACACACATTGCTCGATGACCTTGTTGGCCTTCGGCATCTAGTGACATCAATCATGACCTACATATGTCATCGCTATGATATTACTACAATCATTGTAGCCGCTACAGATAGCATTGGCACTATTACAACTATCGCACATAGCGACAATCATCATAGCCGCATAGGCAATGATGCTACTCCAACCAACACATGCAGCGGTAGTGGTCAAAGCTATCGCAAGCAACAACATTACTGTAGCTGTCGAATGCAGTGGTGCTGCACAACTACCGTAGCCATCACTTGAGCCGTAGCTACCACCGCAAGGTTGCTAAAATCTACAACGCTTTCATTGCATACACAATCACTACTTGCGACTAGGCTAGTGACCATCGAAGATCATTGTTGCCCTTAATATTATTATTGATAGTAAGCTGTCGATAATGTCTATTGATCAAGTATAAAGAATCTCACATCGCTCGAAAGTAGGTGATATGACGGATAGGATAAAACAATATTTTGGTAATACAGATGAATCATTCATGCATCGTAAATACAAATCAAATAACACGTTCTTGTAAGTGAAAGATGCTAACAAATAGATCTAAAATATTTGATTTCACAAACATAGCTCTAATACCAATTGTAAGTATACAAATCCTCATTATGCTTTTGTTATGCAAAAAAATTTATTACCAAAATATGAAATCAAATAAAAATAGATCAAATTTATGATATATATTTTTCGATATCATTCAGAAAGCTTTTATCTGATCTGCGAGTGCACCGTCATTGGGTCCGAAAGTTATAGTGATGCTGATCTGCAAGGAGAATTAGACACAAAGAGAAGATGAGAGAAGATCTGTAATCTCTCAATGATTGATTCATGTGACTAAGGGGAAGAGAGAAAATTTGTAATCTCTCAATAATGCATTGTCTTGTTCCTAAGAGATATTGTATTTTAGACGAGTAGAGAGTACAGAATATATAAATAGAACTTCTATCATAATTGAACTTCTTTTATATTAGTCGATAGTTATAATCAAAATCTAATTGTATTTATAATATATTTTATCTAATTAGATACGATCACATCTAACGAATGAGCTCTGACTTTATTGAGATATCATTTCACTAAAGACCCATGGTGTGGGATTAGAAAGGATCACGACGAACTATGCAATTTCAATATATGTGTTTCCTAAAGTATATATTGTATGCGTCGGCAAATGACAGAGTGAACCCATCGCACTAACATGATCATTAGCATCGTTAATTTTGTCATTGCTTTGACAATGGAAGGTATGCGCTTGGGTTTGTCAATGTGCAGAGTCGAGATGCACGTTATTCCCTCCTCGTCAAGACGCAAGTTTTTCACTTATTTCAGTAATAAAAAAATAATTAATTGGCTATATCTCGTGAGGATGTCAGTCACAAATGGGCAATAGCTGTTTGGGCTTTTCGTAACCTTCACTCATTTGATTTAGACAACACTGATTAGTTTAGCCAATTTTGAACTCTTATTGAGCTTTTGCGTAACCAAAATTTATTTATTTTTTTTTCGTTTTTTATGTTCGTAAGCTCAACCAAAGTTTTATCTATTCCATTATTCTCACCGTCAAAAAAACTTAAGGACTCGTGAACTCTTAGGATTTTATTGTGACAACATAATATATCTTGTATAATTAAATAAGACATATACATATAATCGATTAGCGTTTGAAACCTCAATTTAGGTTTTATTGCATAGTCCTATGCCTAAATTTTATCTTCATCGGTTTTCCATTCATATATATGTAGTTTACAATATGCATTATTATATAACAAGGAATGATTCAGGAAACCATTTAAGAAAAAAAATATCGAAATTGAAATCTGTATTGTAATTACGAGGTCTGGATAATCATAAGGATCACAATAATCGACTAATGATGATTACATTCCTTTCTTCCATTTGCATAATTGCCTTCCTTATTTGTTATATGACAAAGGGGATTGTTTACGTGATTGCCTTTGTCCTAAACCGGCGAGGTGTACCAGTTTGATGTTGATACAAAGCACAAAGCACATTGGAAAAATATAACATAATAAAATATAAAATAAATAATGAATTTCTCGAAGAAATAAAACATACTTTTTTTTTTTCGATTACTCTTCAACAAGTGTTGACAAAATCATATACATGAAGATAAATGGGAAGATAAAGAGTCAATCACGGAACCTGAAGTCCTTTTAATGACTCTCCAAAGTCTCAAGAAGACATATGGTTAAGTTAGGAAAAATAAAATAAGTCAAGTGTAATTTAATTAGAAATGGAAGTTCAGTTCGGTGGCCTGTCAACTTTATCATGTCTGACTCATCATGATGTGGACTTCTCCACTTATCATGGAGCGGCACGTAATGCACAACCTTCGCAGGGTCCCACAGTACCAAGACTTGGCCTTCAAGTCAACACAATTAGCGCCTGCCCTCTCCTTTCAAGTAACAATCGTTGACAAAACTTGGTCAACTAGGCTTTTTCTCTCTAATTGGACCGGTTTAACTATCAAATCAATTATCGTTTATTTATTTTTATAGAATCTGTTCCAAGTCTACTCGACTAATTTAAATCTTGGTTTCGATACCCTTCAATCAGAATTTGAAAGGGTTCGGGTTAAGTATATACCTGAAGCATAGTTGAACTTTAGTATCAAGTTAACTGAGCTTTGAGTCCAAATCAAACCGAACCTAAATCCAAATGAAGATGAACCGAACCTGTCGTGAGTGAGTAGCATTTCCGGCTCGACTCGATTGCTACGAATGCACCGATCTTAAACATATTAATTAAATTACTAAGAATAATTAATTAAGAGAGCGTTTTCCTCTGACCGCTTTGCACGTGGTCAAATGTCTACCGTGCACGCCTGGCCTCCTTTTCTCGTGTTCCGCCCGTCATCACCGTCCGATCGATACTAAAAGAGAAAACCGCATCCACATTTAATTCAACACGCTTTCCACGCTCGCGTCGTCTCGACCTCGCGTGATGCGCAGCTGTATGTATCAGAGCAGGGTACAGGCATATCTCCCTCATTACATCCCGGGCCCCGCAGAACCCACCACCCGTTCCGCCAATGGCGTGAGTGGAGTTCGTATTCCCTACTTTCGCCCGTGCAAGCTGCACAGATGATCGAGCCCCAATTGGCCGTCGGTTTCCGGTCTTCATCCCGCGCGTGGATCGTGTCCGGTCACGCCGCCGCTGCCTTATTCTTCTTCGTCTTCTCGGAAGCTTCACAGTCCGTCTTCCTCTTCCCCACTACAAAACCCCCTTCCTCGCCTCAGTCTTCACCCATCGAAACAACGAAGTGAACCGAGCCGGAATAGAAATAGATTTCCAGCGGTTCCGACCGGATTAAGGCCGAAAAAGATGCCTTCGCTTGAAGCAGAGAAACAGCCGGCGCAGGTGCAGGTCCGGTCTGTGTGGGCCGACAACCTGGAGGCGGAGTTCGACCACATCCGTGAGGCCGTGGAGCGCTACCCCTTCGCCGCCATGGACACCGAGTTCCCCGGCGTCGTTCACCGCTCCCGGAAGCACCCCGCCCACCTCTCCACCGCCGAGCGGTACGCGCTGCTCAAAGCCAACGTCGACGACCTCCACCTCATCCAAGTCGGGCTCACCCTCTCCGACGCATCCGGCGACCTCCCCGACCTCGGCGGCGTCCGCTACATCTGGGAGTTCAACTTCAGTGATTTCGACCTCTACCGCGACCGCTACGCCCCCGAGTCCATCGACCTCCTCAAGTCCAACGGGATCGACTTCGAGAAGAACCGGGCGCGGGGAATCGACTCCCGCCACTTCGCCGAGCTCCTAATGTCGTCGGGACTGGTGTGCAACGACTCGGCCGTGAGCTGGGTCTATAAGACAATCTCAAATATATAAATGTCTCGTATTAGGTTTCCTACCTATCTATATCTCAAAAGAGTTAATATAATTGACTTGCTAAGAACTCTGTTCAAGATATACATAATCGTAGTTGGAACTTTTTCTCACATCGATTTAAGTACAAAAGAATAACTTATCAAGCTCTCATAATAGTATGATTTTATATTTCAGCAATCTTGTTCTATTGTGGCATATCTAATAAAACATATTAAGCATAAATATCTCATTTTTCTAAAAATTTAATAAAAAACTAAAATTATAATCAGGTTTATCATAACTACCATAAAATTTATCACTCTTGTCAAATCTAATAAATTTTATCATTTCTATCTAATTGACTCTCGACTTCATTTATGTACACCTAAAGATGTCAACAACTTAATACCTTAGATAGTCATATCTCAATAGATAATGTAAAGGTGATAAAATATCTTTCTTTACTAAAATAGAGAATATGAAGCAACCTACAAATATAAGCATATATAATCTCAATGAGTTCATGGAACTATATTTTAGTATAATATTTGATTATAGGATCATTCTAAACTCAATATTCACATTAATTCTTTATAGACCATTATACAAAATTTAAAAGGTAACTTTTATTGAATTATAAATATATTGAGTTTACAACCACCAAAAGGGAAATAATATCTTGATAATTTCATATAATGAACTTAAATTTCTAGAATCGTAGAAACATAACATACATCCTCGAGATCTATCAAATGAATTAATCGTCTCTAGGTATAAGCGATAAGTACCAAATATTATCACTTTCGCTCTATGATGATTTCTTGTAATGATGAATATTTCATTTTATTTTGGTTTTCATGATAAATTGAATCTCTATTATTGATAATATATATTGAAGCATCATAATCAATCCACGAAATATTAGAAAAAAAAATTTATAACGTTTGATTTGAAACGTACAAAGGTCAGATTTATACTTTTCCCTTTCAAACTAATTTAGGGACACTGATTGAAATTTAGGGACATGGAGTGAAAATTTACTAATTTTGTAGGGTAAACATATCCTTTTATTAAAAAGAAGGAAACCCTAATTCTACTCCCTTTGCATGATCGTTGTCATGTGCGACCATCGCTTGTGCGTGGCTATGCGCATATGTCACCCAATGACTTCCACGGTCGCCACGACACGATTGTGCACACACACATTGCTCGATGACCTTGTTGGCCTTCGGCATCTAGTGACATCAATCATGACCTACATATGTCATCGCTATGATATTACTACAATCATTGTAGCCGCTACAGATAGCATTGGCACTATTACAACTATCGCACATAGCGACAATCATCATAGCCGCATAGGCAATGATGCTACTCCAACCAACACATGCAGCGGTAGTGGTCAAAGCTATCGCAAGCAACAACATTACTGTAGCTGTCGAATGCAGTGGTGCTGCACAACTACCGTAGCCATCACTTGAGCCGTAGCTACCACCGCAAGGTTGCTAAAATCTACAACGCTTTCATTGCATACACAATCACTACTTGCGACTAGGCTAGTGACCATCGAAGATCATTGTTGCCCTTAATATTATTATTGATAGTAAGCTGTCGATAATGTCTATTGATCAAGTATAAAGAATCTCACATCGCTCGAAAGTAGGTGATATGACGGATAGGATAAAACAATGGGGAATCGACTCCCGCCACTTCGCCGAGCTCCTAATGTCGTCGGGACTGGTGTGCAACGACTCGGCCGTGAGCTGGGTGACGTTCCACAGCGCGTACGACTTCGCATACCTGATCAAGATCCTAACTTGCCGCCGGCTGCCGGAGCATCTGGGTGGATTCATGGCCTTGGTGAGGGTTTTCTTCGGGGACAAGGTGTTCGACATGAAGCACATGATGAAGTACTGCCACAGCCTGTACGGCGGATTGGAGCGGGTGGCGAGCGCCCTGGAGATCGACCGGGCGGTGGGGCGGTGCCACCAGGCGCTAAAGATGTCAACAACTTAATACCTTAGATAGTCATATCTCAATAGATAATGTAAAGGTGATAAAATATCTTTCTTTACTAAAATAGAGAATATGAAGCAACCTACAAATATAAGCATATATAATCTCAATGAGTTCATGGAACTATATTTTAGTATAATATTTGATTATAGGATCATTCTAAACTCAATATTCACATTAATTCTTTATAGACCATTATACAAAATTTAAAAGGTAACTTTTATTGAATTATAAATATATTGAGTTTACAACCACCAAAAGGGAAATAATATCTTGATAATTTCATATAATGAACTTAAATTTCTAGAATCGTAGAAACATAACATACATCCTCGAGATCTATCAAATGAATTAATCGTCTCTAGGTATAAGCGATAAGTACCAAATATTATCACTTTCGCTCTATGATGATTTCTTGTAATGATGAATATTTCATTTTATTTTGGTTTTCATGATAAATTGAATCTCTATTATTGATAATATATATTGAAGCATCATAATCAATCCACGAAATATTAGAAAAAAAATTTTATAACGTTTGATTTGAAACGTACAAAGGTCAGATTTATACTTTTCCCTTTCAAACTAATTTAGGGACACTGATTGAAATTTAGGGACATGGAGTGAAAATTTACTAATTTTGTAGGGTAAACATATCCTTTTATTAAAAAGAAGGAAACCCTAATTCTACTCCCTTTGCATGATCGTTGTCATGTGCGACCATCGCTTGTGCGTGGCTATGCGCATATGTCACCCAATGACTTCCACGGTCGCCACGACACGATTGTGCACACACACATTGCTCGATGACCTTGTTGGCCTTCGGCATCTAGTGACATCAATCATGACCTACATATGTCATCGCTATGATATTACTACAATCATTGTAGCCGCTACAGATAGCATTGGCACTATTACAACTATCGCACATAGCGACAATCATCATAGCCGCATAGGCAATGATGCTACTCCAACCAACACATGCAGCGGTAGTGGTCAAAGCTATCGCAAGCAACAACATTACTGTAGCTGTCGAATGCAGTGGTGCTGCACAACTACCGTAGCCATCACTTGAGCCGTAGCTACCACCGCAAGGTTGCTAAAATCTACAACGCTTTCATTGCATACACAATCACTACTTGCGACTAGGCTAGTGACCATCGAAGATCATTGTTGCCCTTAATATTATTATTGATAGTAAGCTGTCGATAATGTCTATTGATCAAGTATAAAGAATCTCACATCGCTCGAAAGTAGGTGATATGACGGATAGGATAAAACAATATTTTGGTAATACAGATGAATCATTCATGCATCGTAAATACAAATCAAATAACACGTTCTTGTAAGTGAAAGATGCTAACAAATAGATCTAAAATATTTGATTTCACAAACATAGCTCTAATACCAATTGTAAGTATACAAATCCTCATTATGCTTTTGTTATGCAAAAAAATTTATTACCAAAATATGAAATCAAATAAAAATAGATCAAATTTATGATATATATTTTTCGATATCATTCAGAAAGCTTTTATCTGATCTGCGAGTGCACCGTCATTGGGTCCGAAAGTTATAGTGATGCTGATCTGCAAGGAGAATTAGACACAAAGAGAAGATGAGAGAAGATCTGTAATCTCTCAATGATTGATTCATGTGACTAAGGGGAAGAGAGAAAATTTGTAATCTCTCAATAATGCATTGTCTTGTTCCTAAGAGATATTGTATTTTAGACGAGTAGAGAGTACAGAATATATAAATAGAACTTCTATCATAATTGAACTTCTTTTATATTAGTCGATAGTTATAATCAAAATCTAATTGTATTTATAATATATTTTATCTAATTAGATACGATCACATCTAACGAATGAGCTCTGACTTTATTGAGATATCATTTCACTAAAGACCCATGGTGTGGGATTAGAAAGGATCACGACGAACTATGCAATTTCAATATATGTGTTTCCTAAAGTATATATTGTATGCGTCGGCAAATGACAGAGTGAACCCATCGCACTAACATGATCATTAGCATCGTTAATTTTGTCATTGCTTTGACAATGGAAGGTATGCGCTTGGGTTTGTCAATGTGCAGAGTCGAGATGCACGTTATTCCCTCCTCGTCAAGACGCAAGTTTTTCACTTATTTCAGTAATAAAAAAATAATTAATTGGCTATATCTCGTGAGGATGTCAGTCACAAATGGGCAATAGCTGTTTGGGCTTTTCGTAACCTTCACTCATTTGATTTAGACAACACTGATTAGTTTAGCCAATTTTGAACTCTTATTGAGCTTTTGCGTAACCAAAATTTATTTATTTTTTTTTCGTTTTTTATGTTCGTAAGCTCAACCAAAGTTTTATCTATTCCATTATTCTCACCGTCAAAAAAACTTAAGGACTCGTGAACTCTTAGGATTTTATTGTGACAAGCACATGCATTTTGCTTCATAAATATTAAGTTTAAGATTTAATAAGATTATCATTCATCTTTGTATAGTTGTTGATTTGCATGGTTTATTTGAATTGGTTGTTGATAGGTTTTGTAACTCCTTAACCCATGGCCATGCCAACTTTTATAGGCCCTAGGCTGACCCACCCTTTGTTCTTCCAGGGAGGCTACTAACGACTCTTAGATTTTTTTAGTTTTTGTTAATTAATATAGTTTTTTTCTCTTTTTTCAAAAAATATTTTTTTTATTTATGTAGGTCTTGAGATATTTTTCATGATATTGTGCCTTTTATTATATCATCTCGTTATTCAAGTTCATTTCTTTCGATGGAAGGAATTAAATATTAAAAAATAGTAAAAAAATAATTATGATTTAAAAATTCAGAAAGGGTCTTAAATAAGAAAAAAGGGGGGCAACAATTGACATACATAATATGCCTTTGAAGTATATATATTCTTAAAAAAAATATTATTGGGTGTTTATAACATCCAAAAGTTTAAGCTATACAATATATGTTTTAACTCTATCATCACCGATCATAAGCAAGGAAAGAGGGGGCATAGCCATTACGTCCTTGCTCACTATTGATTGTGGGCGAGGAAGGAGGAGAGGCGATCCATGTGCCTTAGCCATTGCTTTCAACCCCCCCTCATTGTTGGTCTCAGACACAAAAGGAGGGTGGGTAAGCACACACATAGAGGTGACTAGGAGCGTCATAAGCAATGGACGACTATTCGAGGCGGAGGTATGACTAGGCGCATAAGCCAACCAATGCATAGAGGCAAAGGCAAACAAGGGTTCATGGCCTCCCACCCTATCATTGTCCTTGGTAAAGGGGAGGGGAGGTAGGGCACCGATGCAGGGTGGAGGTGACAATGAGTTTGATAAAAGCAAAGGTAAAATAATCTTTTTACTCATTAAGAGATGCTCTATAGTAATCTTTAATAGTTGGGACACATTGTGAGAATTTAAAAAAACTAAAGCTTCTTCTATATATTAAAATCTCTAACATTTGCCCCAACGGACGATGCCACTAACTTAATTGTGGTCACTGGCTCACCCACCACTAGCACCCGTCAATGTTTCCCCACCCAACATAGTGTTGACATCCTAAGAGTACTCGAGACCTATTGAACCATGGTCGAGAGAGTACTTCGCTCCATAACCATAAAATTTAGCAAACCACACTACGACTCTATCATGCCTAAATTAGAGACTCGATTGATGAATTCGATGAATGATTCTTTGTGAATCCAACTATAGTAGATAGACCAAAGTTTGGAGGAGATGCGATAAAAATTTCAACAATCTAAAAGGGAAGCATTGGTTGACCTCACCTCAAGTCGATCACCATTCACCCAAAAAATTCAGGAAGAATCGATTCCAACAATCTTCCGCCACCATCGTTGGAGGTATTCGATGGCAATGCTAAACCAACGAAGCATATTATAACTTTTCATGCCCAAATATTATTGTATGATACTTTGGATGCCCTGATGTGTCGCACATTCTCAACTATATTAAGAGGTCTATCACGAGAATGATACATCTATCTGAAGCCGCTCTCCATCGGTTTCATTGCCTAGTTCACGAGTGAGTTTGAATTTCACTTCCTCGGGAATGTGCACCCGAGGCCATCAGTGACAACGCTTCTTGGATTCATACAATAGAAGAAAATACTTACAAATTTCAACACTTAGTTTCATTAATAAAATCCAAGGTATGGTAGATACTCATCCATCACTCATGATACAGACCTTCATAATGAGTCTTAAGTCCTCTCATCTTTTATGGTCGTTAATGTAGAGGTCATTAGCGATGGTACTATAGGTACTTCAAAAAGTCAATCAATATATTACCGTCGAGACAATAATCTATGGTAAGCGTAAGGAGTCAACCACACAAGAGGTCAGAGCAAGAGCAACTATAATCTACCTGGACCCCGAGGTCACCATAGCGAAGGAAGAACAAATAACTTGAGTGTCCTTGCTCAAAGTATGAGCTAACCCTCTTGAATATGCTTAGAACTAAAGTTTTTCTATAGATAAAAGGAAAGAGACTCTTAAAAAGTACGGCGGATTGGAGCGGGTGGCGAGCGCCCTGGAGATCGACCGGGCGGTGGGGCGGTGCCACCAGGCGGGATCGGACAGTTTGCTAACCTGGCAAGCCTTCCGGCGGATGAAGGAGCTCTTCTTCGCGGAGGACGCGGGCGAGAAGCATGCCGGAGTCCTCTATGGATTGGAATTCGCTGATCATAGTCTTAATTCTTCGATTAGTTTGTATGTAAAGAGTGAGTTTTGTGAATGATAATTATGAAACGAATGGTAAAAATCCAAAGGACTGGGTTTGAGTTTTAAGTAGGATTAAGTTGACTGAGCCTAAATCCAAATGAAGATGAACTTTACATAAACATATCTGAATAGCATTTGGGACTCAGCTCGATCGCCACGAATACATCTATCTTAAGTAGATGCATTAGAATTTATATGCGGTCAAAGGAAGATGAAGATGAACATGCTAAAAAATTCAGCACCATCACTAGAATAGATATCATTCAGATTCAATTCAGCACCACCTGAGCTAAGACAATTCCTCGAGTTCCTTCCATGTATAACAAGAGTACTTACCATGGATTATAATGAGATGTGGAGGCAAAAGGAATCATGGTGTTTACAAAAGAAGAAGGAATCATATTAAGAGAAAAAAAATTTAGTTGATGAGAAAATTCTTAAAATTAATATTTTATTTTTCTATAAATATCTGATTTTGATGGGAGAGAGTAAGATGCTGGGAAATACCTTTAGTATTCTAAGGTTTGGTATCTACCAATGATGCTCTTTAGGGTTTTCAAAGAGAATGTGAAAAAAAATGTAAAAACTTTATGCATAGTGATGATATCTTCAATTTTATAATTGATCTCACCTGATAATTCTTTGTACATATAGATATGAGTTGTCGAACTACATTAAATCTTGTATTAGTTTTTTAGCATGTTATTTATTTTATCGATCTTTGGACTTCTCTTTTGGTTTACATTTTTCGATACCTCTCATATAAAATAGTATCAAAGCCCAAAAGATTTGATGATTGAAGATTTAACAAGGATGAGTGACAAAAATTAGAAGGCGCATGGAGCAAAATATTTTCTCTTTAAAAGGCATAATAGTAGATAACATACCAACCAAAGAAGGTATTATTGAGATTAGCAAATATTTTAAGATTTCTGAAACTAGTATTCTAAGAAGATAATAAATCTTAGTGCGAGAAGGAGTCCTCAGTTTCGTTCTTTTATAAATGTCTCATGTATCTTTATATTTTAGTGTAAGAAGACCAAAATATGATAAATATTTTGGGTGCTCTATGTTTCTCCATAGGATATCTAAAAATAATGCTCTTTGGGATTTTTATATATAGTAGGAGAAAATATATAATTTTTTTAAAATTTATGTAAGAGAAAATACAAGAAGATTGTACTTGAGTAGGGATAACTCAAGAGTCTTATAATTGATCTCATATCAAATCAAATAACACGTTCTTGTAAGTGAAAGATGCTAACAAATAGATCTAAAATATTTGATTTCACAAACATAGCTCTAATACCAATTGTAAGTATACAAATCCTCATTATGCTTTTGTTATGCAAAAAATTTTATTACCAAAATATGAAATCAAATAAAAATAGATCAAATTTATGATATATATTTTTCGATATCATTCAGAAAGCTTTTATCTGATCTGCGAGTGCACCGTCATTGGGTCCGAAAGTTATAGTGATGCTGATCTGCAAGGAGAATTAGACACAAAGAGAAGATGAGAGAAGATCTGTAATCTCTCAATGATTGATTCATGTGACTAAGGGGAAGAGAGAAAATTTGTAATCTCTCAATAATGCCAAGTATCTATGTCTCATCTTATTTGCGTTAAGTCCCTAAAATATCATGTCTTTTTATAGACGAAAGCAAAAAGTCTAGGATAAATAATTAAAAGAGTCTCTTCTATCAAGATCATCTTTTAAGGAATTCTATCATAATTAGACTTCATTTATATTGATCGATAACTGTAATCAAAATTCAATCATATTCATAATATATCTTGTATAATTAAATAAGACATATACATACAATCGATTAGCGTTTGAAACCTCAACTTAGGTTTTATTGCATAGTCCTATGCCTAAATTTTATCTTCATCGGTTTTCCATTCATATATATGTAGTTTACAATATGCATTATTATATAACAAGGAATGATTCAGGAAACCATTTAAGAAAAAAAATATCGTAATTGAAATCTGTATTGTAATTACGAGGTCTGGATAATCATAAGGATCACAATAATCGACTAATGATGATTACATTCCTTTCTTCCATTTGCATAATTGCCTTCCTTATTTGTTATATGACAAAGGGGATTGTTTACGTGATTGCCTTTGTCCTAAACCGGCGAGGTGTACCAGTTTGATGTAGATACAAAGCACAAAGCACATTGGAAAAATATAACATAATAAAATATAAAATAAATAATGAATTTCTCGAAGAAATAAAACATACTTTTTTTTTCGATGACTCTTCAACAAGTGTTGACAAAATCATATACATGAAGATAAATGGGAAGATAAAGAGTCAATCACGGAACCTGAAGTCCTTTTAATGACTCTCCAAAGTCTCAAGAAGACATATGGTTAAGTTAGGAAAAATAAAATAAGTCAAGTGTAATTTAATTAGAAATGGAAGTTCAGTTCGGTGGCCTGTCAACTTTATCATGTCTGACTCATCATGATGTGGACTTCTCCACTTATCATGGAGCGGCACGTAATGCACAACCTTCGCAGGGTCCCACAGTACCAAGACTTGGCCTTCAAGTCAACACAATTAGCGCCTGCCCTCTCCTTTCAAGTAACAATCGTTGACAAAACTTGGTCAACTAGGCTTTTTCTCTCTAATTGGACCGGTTTAACTATCAAATCAATTATCGTTTATTTATTTTTATAGAATCTGTTCCAAGTCTACTCGACTAATTTAAATCTTGGTTTCGATACCCTTCAATCAGAATTTGAAAGGGTTCGGGTTAAGTATATACCTGAAGCATAGTTGAACTTTAGTATCAAGTTAACTGAGCTTTGAGTCCAAATCAAACCGAACCTAAATCCAAATGAAGATGAACCGAACCTGTCGTGAGTGAGTAGCATTTCCGGCTCGACTCGATTGCTACGAATGCACCGATCTTAAACATATTAATTAAATTACTAAGAATAATTAATTAAGAGAGCGTTTTCCTCTGACCGCTTTGCACGTGGTCAAATGTCTACCGTGCACGCCTGGCCTCCTTTTCTCGTGTTCCGCCCGTCATCACCGTCCGATCGATACTAAAAGAGAAAACCGCATCCACATTTAATTCAACACGCTTTCCACGCTCGCGTCGTCTCGACCTCGCGTGATGCGCAGCTGTATGTATCAGAGCAGGGTACAGGCATATCTCCCTCATTACATCCCGGGCCCCGCAGAACCCACCACCCGTTCCGCCAATGGCGTGAGTGGAGTTCGTATTCCCTACTTTCGCCCGTGCAAGCTGCACAGATGATCGAGCCCCAATTGGCCGTCGGTTTCCGGTCTTCATCCCGCGCGTGGATCGTGTCCGGTCACGCCGCCGCTGCCTTATTCTTCTTCGTCTTCTCGGAAGCTTCACAGTCCGTCTTCCTCTTCCCCACTACAAAACCCCCTTCCTCGCCTCAGTCTTCACCCATCGAAACAACGAAGTGAACCGAGCCGGAATAGAAATAGATTTCCAGCGGTTCCGACCGGATTAAGGCCGAAAAAGATGCCTTCGCTTGAAGCAGAGAAACAGCCGGCGCAGGTGCAGGTCCGGTCTGTGTGGGCCGACAACCTGGAGGCGGAGTTCGACCACATCCGTGAGGCCGTGGAGCGCTACCCCTTCGCCAAGGCATAATAGTAGATAACATACCAACCAAAGAAGGTATTATTGAGATTAGCAAATATTTTAAGATTTCTGAAACTAGTATTCTAAGAAGATAATAAATCTTAGTGCGAGAAGGAGTCCTCAGTTTCGTTCTTTTATAAATGTCTCATGTATCTTTATATTTTAGTGTAAGAAGACCAAAATATGATAAATATTTTGGGTGCTCTATGTTTCTCCATAGGATATCTAAAAATAATGCTCTTTGGGATTTTTATATATAGTAGGAGAAAATATATAATTTTTTTAAAATTTATGTAAGAGAAAATACAAGAAGATTGTACTTGAGTAGGGATAACTCAAGAGTCTTATAATTGATCTCATATACTAAAGAATTTAATTTTTTTTCTTATATATTTAGGTGGGTTTTATCAAATTATGTTAAATCCTAAGTTGATATATTCCTTATTTGTTCATCTCTGAATTTATTCTTTTGATTTTGATTTTTCTCTTGCTCTCCAAGAAACTAAACCTATACCTACACCTCCACCTAGTTCACCATTTTTTTTTTTTTGCCTCTACTTCCTCGAATTATATTCTTTTGCAACTATTCATGTGACTAAGGGGAAGAGAGAAAATTTGTAATCTCTCAATAATGCCAAGTATCTATGTCTCATCTTATTTGCGTTAAGTCCCTAAAATATCATGTCTTTTTATAGACGAAAGCAAAAAGTCTAGGATAAATAATTAAAAGAGTCTCTTCTATCAAGATCATCTTTTAAGGAATTCTATCATAATTAGACTTCATTTATATTGATCGATAACTGTAATCAAAATCCAATCATATTCATAATATATCTTGTATAATTAAATAAGACATATACATATAATCGATTAGCGTTTGAAACCTCAATTTAGGTTTTATTGCATAGTCCTATGCCTAAATTTTATCTTCATCGGTTTTCCATTCATATATATGTAGTTTACAATATGCATTATTATATAACAAGGAATGATTCAGGAAACCATTTAAGAAAAAAAATATCGAAATTGAAATCTGTATTGTAATTACGAGGTCTGGATAATCATAAGGATCACAATAATCGACTAATGATGATTACATTCCTTTCTTCCATTTGCATAATTGCCTTCCTTATTTGTTATATGACAAAGGGGATTGTTTACGTGATTGCCTTTGTCCTAAACCGGCGAGGTGTACCAGTTTGATGTAGATACAAAGCACAAAGCACATTGGAAAAATATAACATAATAAAATATAAAATAAATAATGAATTTCTCGAAGAAATAAAACATACTTTTTTTTTTTCGATTACTCTTCAACAAGTGTTGACAAAATCATATACATGAAGATAAATGGGAAGATAAAGAGTCAATCACGGAACCTGAAGTCCTTTTAATGACTCTCCAAAGTCTCAAGAAGACATATGGTTAAGTTAGGAAAAATAAAATAAGTCAAGTGTAATTTAATTAGAAATGGAAGTTCAGTTCGGTGGCCTGTCAACTTTATCATGTCTGACTCATCATGATGTGGACTTCTCCACTTATCATGGAGCGGCACGTAATGCACAACCTTCGCAGGGTCCCACAGTACCAAGACTTGGCCTTCAAGTCAACACAATTAGCGCCTGCCCTCTCCTTTCAAGTAACAATCGTTGACAAAACTTGGTCAACTAGGCTTTTTCTCTCTAATTGGACCGGTTTAACTATCAAATCAATTATCGTTTATTTATTTTTATAGAATCTGTTCCAAGTCTACTCGACTAATTTAAATCTTGGTTTCGATACCCTTCAATCAGAATTTGAAAGGGTTCGGGTTAAGTATATACCTGAAGCATAGTTGAACTTTAGTATCAAGTTAACTGAGCTTTGAGTCCAAATCAAACCGAACCTAAATCCAAATGAAGATGAACCGAACCTGTCGTGAGTGAGTAGCATTTCCGGCTCGACTCGATTGCTACGAATGCACCGATCTTAAACATATTAATTAAATTACTAAGAATAATTAATTAAGAGAGCGTTTTCCTCTGACCGCTTTGCACGTGGTCAAATGTCTACCGTGCACGCCTGGCCTCCTTTTCTCGTGTTCCGCCCGTCATCACCGTCCGATCGATACTAAAAGAGAAAACCGCATCCACATTTAATTCAACACGCTTTCCACGCTCGCGTCGTCTCGACCTCGCGTGATGCGCAGCTGTATGTATCAGAGCAGGGTACAGGCATATCTCCCTCATTACATCCCGGGCCCCGCAGAACCCACCACCCGTTCCGCCAATGGCGTGAGTGGAGTTCGTATTCCCTACTTTCGCCCGTGCAAGCTGCACAGATGATCGAGCCCCAATTGGCCGTCGGTTTCCGGTCTTCATCCCGCGCGTGGATCGTGTCCGGTCACGCCGCCGCTGCCTTATTCTTCTTCGTCTTCTCGGAAGCTTCACAGTCCGTCTTCCTCTTCCCCACTACAAAACCCCCTTCCTCGCCTCAGTCTTCACCCATCGAAACAACGAAGTGAACCGAGCCGGAATAGAAATAGATTTCCAGCGGTTCCGACCGGATTAAGGCCGAAAAAGATGCCTTCGCTTGAAGCAGAGAAACAGCCGGCGCAGGTGCAGGTCCGGTCTGTGTGGGCCGACAACCTGGAGGCGGAGTTCGACCACATCCGTGAGGCCGTGGAGCGCTACCCCTTCGCCGCCATGGACACCGAGTTCCCCGGCGTCGTTCACCGCTCCCGGAAGCACCCCGCCCACCTCTCCACCGCCGAGCGGTACGCGCTGCTCAAAGCCAACGTCGACGACCTCCACCTCATCCAAGTCGGGCTCACCCTCTCCGACGCATCCGGCGACCTCCCCGACCTCGGCGGCGTCCGCTACATCTGGGAGTTCAACTTCAGTGATTTCGACCTCTACCGCGACCGCTACGCCCCCGAGTCCATCGACCTCCTCAAGTCCAACGGGATCGACTTCGAGAAGAACCGGGCGCGGGGAATCGACTCCCGCCACTTCGCCGAGCTCCTAATGTCGTCGGGACTGGTGTGCAACGACTCGGCCGTGAGCTGGGTGACGTTCCACAGCGCGTACGACTTCGCATACCTGATCAAGATCCTAACTTGCCGCCGGCTGCCGGAGCATCTGGGTGGATTCATGGCCTTGGTGAGGGTTTTCTTCGGGGACAAGGTGTTCGACATGAAGCACATGATGAAGTACTGCCACAGCCTGTACGGCGGATTGGAGCGGGTGGCGAGCGCCCTGGAGATCGACCGGGCGGTGGGGCGGTGCCACCAGGCGGGATCGGACAGTTTGCTAACCTGGCAAGCCTTCCGGCGGATGAAGGAGCTCTTCTTCGCGGAGGACGCGGGCGAGAAGCATGCCGGAGTCCTCTATGGATTGGAATTCGCTGATCATAGTCTTAATTCTTCGATTAGTTTGTATGTAAAGAGTGAGTTTTGTGAATGATAATTATGAAACGAATGGTAAAAATCCAAAGGACTGGGTTTGAGTTTTAAGTAGGATTAAGTTGACTGAGCCTAAATCCAAATGAAGATGAACTTTACATAAACATATCTGAATAGCATTTGGGACTCAGCTCGATCGCCACGAATACATCTATCTTAAGTAGATGCATTAGAATTTATATGCGGTCAAAGGAAGATGAAGATGAACATGCTAAAAAATTCAGCACCATCACTAGAATAGATATCATTCAGATTCAATTCAGCACCACCTGAGCTAAGACAATTCCTCGAGTTCCTTCCATGTATAACAAGAGTACTTACCATGGATTATAATGAGATGTGGAGGCAAAAGGAATCATGGTGTTTACAAAAGAAGAAGGAATCATATTAAGAGAAAAAAAATTTAGTTGATGAGAAAATTCTTAAAATTAATATTTTATTTTTCTATAAATATCTGATTTTGATGGGAGAGAGTAAGATGCTGGGAAATACCTTTAGTATTCTAAGGTTTGGTATCTACCAATGATGCTCTTTAGGGTTTTCAAAGAGAATGTGAAAAAAAATGTAAAAACTTTATGCATAGTGATGATATCTTCAATTTTATAATTGATCTCACCTGATAATTCTTTGTACATATAGATATGAGTTGTCGAACTACATTAAATCTTGTATTAGTTTTTTAGCATGTTATTTATTTTATCGATCTTTGGACTTCTCTTTTGGTTTACATTTTTCGATACCTCTCATATAAAATAGTATCAAAGCCCAAAAGATTTGATGATTGAAGATTTAACAAGGATGAGTGACAAAAATTAGAAGGCGCATGGAGCAAAATATTTTCTCTTTAAAAGGCATAATAGTAGATAACATACCAACCAAAGAAGGTATTATTGAGATTAGCAAATATTTTAAGATTTCTGAAACTAGTATTCTAAGAAGATAATAAATCTTAGTGCGAGAAGGAGTCCTCAGTTTCGTTCTTTTATAAATGTCTCATGTATCTTTATATTTTAGTGTAAGAAGACCAAAATATGATAAATATTTTGGGTGCTCTATGTTTCTCCATAGGATATCTAAAAATAATGCTCTTTGGGATTTTTATATATAGTAGGAGAAAATATATAATTTTTTTAAAATTTATGTAAGAGAAAATACAAGAAGATTGTACTTGAGTAGGGATAACTCAAGAGTCTTATAATTGATCTCATATACTAAAGAATTTAATTTTTTTTCTTATATATTTAGGTGGGTTTTATCAAATTATGTTAAATCCTAAGTTGATATATTCCTTATTTGTTCATCTCTGAATTTATTCTTTTGATTTTGATTTTTCTCTTGCTCTCCAAGAAACTAAACCTATACCTACACCTCCACCTAGTTCACCATTTTTTTTTTTTTGCCTCTACTTCCTCGAATTATATTCTTTTGCAACTTAATTCACCTTTCAATGGATAAGAATAGGGAGGGAGGATGAGTAGCGAGGGTTTCTGAGACATACGAAAAAGGAAGACAAAGTGGAAGTCTCGAGACGTCAAATAAAAATAAGAAAGTGGCTGTCTTATATCTTATATGGATACATACAACTTGGCACTACTTGAGGTTGGAATGGGCTAATACAAGGAAAGGTTATGAACTAAATGTGAAAATATTTTTCGTTTTAATAATTGAATGGTGATAGTGGAATATGATAGAAAGGAGATTCGGTGTGAAATATAGATGTGACTATATTCGTGTTGACATTGTAATTCACTTTAATTGCATATCAAATATGTCTCTCCGTTAGTCACATAAAAATGCTTCCTTAATTAATTTATTTTTTTTTATTTTAATTAATGTATTTGTATTCATCAAGTTGAATCTAAAATGTTATCCGAATTTGTTGTGGATTTTTACTAATTTAAGTCTATTACATCTTGATCAGAATTTAGGCTCTTACCAATGTAAACTCAGGGTTAGGTTTATACTTAACTAGAAAAACTTAGACTTAAATTATTTAAAATAAGTCAAACATATTTGTTTTAGATATTGATAAGTCAAGTTATGATCATTCTACTCATTAAAGATTCATCGTAGATTGAGTGTAAGTGTCAGGAAAATGGTGGATTCTGTAGATAAATATACAAAAAATATATTGAAAGCATGCATGAGAAAAAGATAAAAGCCTTTCTTATGCTTACATTGGTGAGGACTCAAAGGTTAGTGTATTTTCTCATATGACATTAAGTACAACTTAGGAGGCCTCGAAATGGTGTACTAGATAATCATTAGATTGAAGTAGAGGTTAAGTCATGGAATGATTATGCGAAATAGCCATCCATTATTGAGTGAAATTATGTCAAATATTTAAATTCAACTTGGATCTAATTTCTAAGGTCATCACAAATTGAGTGTCAAGAAGATGAGAGATTAGACAAATGTCCTGGTAAATATTATAACGAGGGTGTACTCGACAAAAAAATTTTCGTTACTTGGGTTAGTGAAGATTCAAATGATTTAAGAAATATATGGTGTATTCTCAGAGATGGGATAAGAATGCACTAGAGATGGTCTTTTTATAGTGTGCTTGCTAATTGTTAGGCTAAAGTAAGAGTTAACTTAAGAAACATACATGTAAACTAGTCAACCATCATTGAATTGTAAAATTGTATATCGAATCATCAAATATTATAGTTATAGGGTAAAAGTTATATTGATGTCATGAACTTTTAATTGACGTACAAGGTTGAGTGAACATTTGTGTTGACAATGAGTTGGCATCTCTATTGTCAAGATAAGTAATGATACTAACACGAGAGTGAATGAGTGCTTGTATAAATTTTTAAAAACTTTAATATTTTGATCCAGAAAAATAAGCATTCAAAAGCTAATTTAAATAACAAATAAGAATAAATAATAACACAATTGAAGATTGAGAAACAAAATAATTTATAGTAATTCAGTCATCTCTATATCATTCCACTTCTCCTAAGACCATTAGCTTGTACTATTTAATCTTGCTTCCAACAGGTAATGATCAATTACTCTTTATATTTTTTCTTTCTTAAGACTTAGGATATAACCTTACTCTCAAAACACTTAAGATTTTACAATAATATTTCACCTTATATAATGAGTAACTCAATTAGAAACTTAAAAAGGTGGAGAACACTTAAGGTTTTAACATTTTAAACTATAAGATGCCTCTTTGTCATGCTTGAAGTGAGTAATTGTAGCCCCAAGAAACCCTAAAAATGTGGAGCAAATTAAAAAAAATCCAAAATTAAGGGTATTATGCCCTAAAATGGCATTGCTCACATAGTCCTTCGACTTAGAATATACCACTACGTAGGCTCGGTGATACCATTGCCCAATGGTCTATGAAGACTAATAAGGGCCCAAAACAATTCATGGATTAGCGTAATTTAATTATCAACTTGACATTACTCGAATATAGCCTAATTAAAGCCCAATTATAGCCCAATTTGACTTTAAAGAATGCTTCAAAATAGCAACCATTCTTCTAGTATATTATTTGATTTTCGAACACTTCATCTAATCCGTTAGTATACCACCCAATCCTTTGGCACATTGACTTTGACACGACATCTGACCCTTTGGCATGATTCTTGAAGCTCTAGCGTAAAATTTGATTTCTATCACATCGATTAATCCTCTAGCTTGATATCTAATTCCTTATCACAATAATTTTTAAGCATAATCTTTAATTCTTTGATCTAGCATTTGGCTCTCTAGTATTCGAGTTTATAGTTAAAGTATTATGTACGTTGCTTAGTATAATATTAATTTCTCAAATTTATTAATGAATTTCATCATCAAAATTCAAGACTTGAGACCCATAATATTATATTATAACTATACTGTCGATTTCAAGAGACATGATTAGGCATGATGTATCCTTGGATTCCCTTATGATGAAATAATGAGGGTGTCAATTAGATTCTAACTTATGTCTATTATGAGACTCTCATGGTATGATATCTATCTTGGCAACATGGTTTCAACATGTAAGTCGAGATGCACCATGGTGCCTTGGTAAGATTATGACTATACCTATAATGCTAATATAGCTTTATCTTTAAGGTGATTGATCTTGATAGCTAATGTATCATCAATCCATTTAGGAGTTATTAGTTGATATTGATCGTCATCAAACTTGTTTAACTAGTTGGAACAAGGCCTACTACTACCAAGAATCAATCACATACGAGGTGATACTTCGATGTGTTCTAACATTATTATTCGATACATAAGTATTAGTTGATATAAATCATCATCAACCCGGTTCAACTAAATGAGATGAGAATAATTTCATATGTTAACTAACGACAAGAGTTGGATTACATATTCATGCGTATAAAATAAAAAGAGAGACTAAGAGGATAGTCTCATATAGCTAATGATCGAAAAAAGTCGGGTTACATATACTAGGTTTAGCTCATATAACCTGGAAGCCTAATATTTTAGATTGAATTAATATCTAACTCAATATATATTAATTATGATAAGTTTGTCTCAAACTCATAGATATTCGATTTTCTACATCAGAGAGATTATGATAAAGTAGAGATCATGGTTATCCTCTTCACTGTTAATGGGATTGTCCTTTTTGATATAGTAATCTTTTTGGATCGTTAAGTAGAGGCATCAAATGATCCTTTGGCAATTCTCTTATAATTCTTAGGTATGTGTCGATTTCTTAAATTTGAAATTAGCATAAAAGCTTAGGTCATCCCTCTTGGAACAGATCTCCTTATACTGAGGTGTGTCACAGGAATCATAATTTGGAGTGCTGTAGGATTTCCAAAAATTATACGGTATCAAGAGAGCATGCACCTTATGTGACTCGAACTCGAATTGTCGTAGCGGTGGAGTAGTAGTAGGAAAACGTCGGTGAACACTTTTTGGCATCGAGGGTTAGCTTGGCATGGTCTTATCATTACCTTAACATTACCATAGAGCTTAAGTGAGTAGTGGAAGATGAACAGAGTAGTAGTAGGAAAACGACGGTGAACACTTTTTGGCATCGAGGGTTACCTTAACATTAGCATAGAGCTTAAGTGAGTAGTGGAAGATGAACGTGGTCAAATCTCGACCTTCCATGCCTCGCCTTCGTTCCATCGGAATCCACCATCACCATTCAATTACTAAAACAGATTTTGTTTCCACATTTGGTTCACAAGCTTTTCTCGTACCGACCCATCCCAACGCTCGGTGGTATGTATCCTCGAAGGCCCCGCAGAAGAACCGAGAAAGCATTCTGGCAATGGCGTGCGTCGAGTTCTTGTACTATGTCTATGGCCGAGCAACCATACCTCTCACCCGCCGTCGCGTGGCCACCCTATCGGCAACGAAAGACCAATCTTGATCCCGCATGTGGACTGTGTCTGCACCGCCGCCCTTCTTCTTATTCTCATTCGAATTATTCTTGGAAACTACTAGCCACTTTTACTTCCTCTTCCCCACTACAAAATCCCCCCCTCCTCCCCTCTTTGTTCTCACATATCGAAAGGTGAATCGAGCCGCAAAAGAACAGAGTTCAAGCAGTTCGAACCGATTTAGATGGCGAACCAGGTGCAGGTGCCGGTGCCGGTGCCGGTTCCGGTGCCGGTGCAGGTGCACATCCGGTCCGTGTGGGCCGACAACCTAGAGGAGGAGTTCTACTACATTCGTAATGTTGTGGAGCACTACCCCTTCGCTGCCATGGACACGGAGTTCCCGGGTGTGATCCACCTTCCCCAGAAGCACCACACCCAGCTCACCAACGCGGAGCGATATGCTCTTCTCAAGGCCAACGTCGACGACCTCCACCCCATCCAGCTGGGGCTCACCCTCTCTGACGCAGCTGGCAACCTCCCTGACCTTGGCACCGGTGGTGCCGTCCGCTACATTTGGGAGTTCAACTTCCGCGACTTCGACATATACCGTGATCGCTATGCCCCCCAGTCCATCAACCTCCTTATAGCCAACGGGATCGACTTCGAGAAGAACCGGACGCAGGGGATAGACTCCCGCATGTTCGGTGCGCTCCTTATGTCGTCGGGACTGGTGTGCAACAACTCGGCTATGACCTGGATGACCTTCCACAGTGCCTACGACTTCGGCTACCTGGTCAAGATCCTAACTGGCCGTCCGCTGCCCAATTATCTCGACGAATTCACGGCCTTGGTGAGGGTTTTCTTCGGCTACAACATGTTCGACATGAAGCACATGATCAAGTTCTGCCACGGCTTGTATGGCGGGTTGGATCGGGTGGCCGGCACCCTCCAGGTCAATCGAGTGGTGGGCTTGTCCCACCAGGCCGGCTCTGATAGTTTGCTAACCATGCAAGCCTTCAATCGAATGAAGGAGATCTTCTTCTCGGAGGACGCCGACAAAGACTATGCCGGAATCATCTTTGGATTGGAATCTAATTAGCTGACGCCGCGCAGTATTGGCTCATTTTAGTAGGTTGTAATAACAGAGGTATGTGCATAATTACTAATCAACTGGGAAAAAGAATTGAATCTTTGATAGTTGATTCACTTCTATTGTTTGGTATATACTGTATGATGGGAAATCTCTCCGGCTGTCTAATCTATGAAGTTTTTTTTTTATTTTTTATAATTATTTTATAATAATAATGAGTCTGAGTTAAATTAATTATAATTAATAGTCATCAATTTCAATCCAAAAAAAAATTAAGATTCCGATCAGATCTATCATGTGTAATATGATTATTTTAATCCTTAACTATATCAAATTATGCTCTTATTTTATCTCTCTTCGGCTCAGAGGCAGTCATGCAGATGAATCAGTCTCGCAATTGATTCCAAAGAATCAATGCGCTACGGTCACTGCTCTTTAACATTTCCCTTTGGTCAAAGAAATCATGATGTACAAGCAGCCTTCTTCAAGTATCTTTAAAAGTCAATGGCCAGGCTACATAAATTTGAAGCACCACAATACTGCCCACACTTTAAAGACCACAGTAACTCCATCAAACTTGCAGCAGCAGCTTATGATGGAGGAAGCCTGCGCTTTTAGAGGTCACTGACTGACACGCCAAATATACTCACTCCTCGAACGAGGGAGATATTAGATTTTGTTAGCACGGTACACGCCATCTCGCTTGTAAGGTTTGGGTGGTGGAGGGGGATGAGCGGCTGCAGACCCCACGATTCCTATGCATCACGCATCACAAAGAATAAGAACTATAGCGGGCATGACGTGGACGGGTAAAGCACAGTAAGCATGCACGCAGAAAGAACAGGGTGACATGACGGTTGCAGTAAATGGCATGGTCGAGTCTATCACTGATAGAAATATTACATAACTCCCACACGCATTGTAGTATCTCAGGGCATCCTTCGCCAACAGCAAACACCGTGATTCCTTTCGCCTCTCCATCGTTGTTGCACTACCTCTACATCTCATTACGCCCATCGCAAGTACTCTATTACGTCGAACAAACACGGAAACATCACGACTTCACTTGCAGGACTCATCATGTCGAACTACAGTATGCTTACTCGTTCTTCGACGTCGCTTTGCCCCCTCCTCGAATGCTTTCGCCAGCAGGGGTGAGGAGGTCGACGTCGAGGGGAGTTGGTTTGGTTTGTTAGTAGAACGGCGGAGGGGCGTAGTCGTCGCCTGCTAGAGGGGATGGGGGCGAGAATACGCCGTTCCAGAGGTCGGCGAAGGCGCGGAGGATGAGGTGGTGGTGGCGAGGGGAGTTGAGGGAGAGGAAGCGGTGGAGCAAGTCGTTGAGGTCGTCCCAGCCGTAGATCTCCTTCTCCACGATCATCTGGACCATCGACTCCTTGAACTCCGAGTACGGCTCCGACGTTTCCTTCACGACCGGCAGGCTCTCCCGCGTCACCCTTCCGTGCTTCTTCCTCCTCCTCCTCCTCTGCTGCGGCTGCGGTGGCGGCGAGGGCGTCTGCTCGTGGGAGGCGTCGGTGGAGGGGAAGGAAGGGTCCCACGTGGAGGTGGAGGCGTTAGCGGTGGCGGAGGAGGACGTGGTGGTGGAGAGATCCGCAGGTCTGGTTTTGGGCTTGGGTTTGGGAGCAGAGGAGAAGGAAGAGAAGAGGGAGGCGAGCCTTGGTTTGCGGCAGTTACACCCGATGTCCACCACCACCGGGTGGCGGACATGGATCTTTCTCCGGCTCCAAGAAGACATTAGTGTGAGGGATGAGAGAGCGCAACCGAGGAGGAGATGAAGAGAGAGCAGAGAGGAGCGGCCATGTTTGCCTGGTATTAATGGGGCATGTGAGCCAACCCGCGGCTGCAGCGTTTAAATGTGTGTGCGTGGCCAATGAGGAAAGAGAGGGGAGGCGGGCATGTGAAATGGAATTAAGGAGCTTTAATAAGTTCTGGATCTTGAGATCATGTGGACTCCATAAATCTCGATTGCTATATGCCTGCACAGTCGTAACTAGCGGATTAGAGCTTCAGCTATATATATATATATATATATATATATATACTGCTTTCATGTGGTGAACCAAAATGAATCACAGTATAGTAGAACCCACAGTCAACCCAGGAGGAGCCTGTCATATCCATGGGGTTGGGCTGAGCTGTTGCCACTGGGACAAGATGTGGTCTTAAAGAACATATCTGAAGTATCCAAACACGGTGAAGGTTCAAGTTCTTTATAGAGAGATGTCAGCTAGCAGCAGGAAAGATGTAAACAGTGTCTGACTTCAAGAGTGGCAGAAGTTCCACCCATACCGGAATCTGGACATGATAGATAATAGCAGAATCCAGAGAGCAGCTGATCTCTCAAGCACCTGCAGTTTATGAAGCTACATGAAAGTCTCGGATGACAGACTGAGAAAGGGGAAGGCTTCATGGATATATAATAATATTCTCTCTCTCTCTCTCTCTCTCTCTCTCTCTCTCTCTCTCTCTTTGTGTGCGTACGTACTCCTTAAGTTTGTGTTATCTTGTTGGCTTTTGTTCCCCTGATGACAAAAATATTCCACATTCACCTTCAGGACACAGAGAAGGGAAGAGTGGGAGTAGATTCCATGAACTCTATCTCGTGTATGATTGCTTCAGACAGACTGTAAGCAGGCAGTGGGAGTATTATCTTCACAGGATTAATTAATAGAGACCTAAAACAAGGTGCGGTGTGCAAATTAGAATCAAAACATCTTAGTTGATAGTCCTCCTTCGAGTGTCCTATATAATATATAAATAAATACATCTCATCGAGTTCTAAGAAGATTCTAAAACTGGATGTTATTAGTTTTTGTCAGAAAAATTCGTGCATGGGGTTGATCCATCACATGCATATGACAACCATTTTACTTGTAGCTCAACACCAGCGTGCTGCTCATCTGAAGATGGTAAGATCCACAAAAGTTGAAATAGCACTCAGATAGCCGAGGTTCCCATCTTTAAAGAAAACATGAAACAGATTATTTGTATATATTTGTCAAATATTTGTGATGGAAATTATTTTGTTTTATACTGTGAAAAAGGAAAGACTACAGAGCTGCTCTCTAAAAGAAAAAGTGTGCATTTGTTTTTTTTGTTTTTTTCTTTTTGGAAGAAGAAGCTTCTCGAGGAAATAGATGGTTTCCTTTGGGAAGAAGAATCTAAATAAGATTACTCAAGACTCAACACATAGATCCTAGTCAACTAGTGATCATGATTTGGGGAAGAGAAATTTTTTTAGAATAACCCTTATTTTAAAATTATTTTTTTTTCACTCGATAAACAAGAGCATCTTAGGTATGATTTAAGAATCAAAAAACTTAATTTTTAACCCTCATATAAGATCTTGAACTAACTTGAGCGTCATAGTGTGCATGTCGAGCACGCTCATAATACTTGTTAGACGAGAGAAAATAATCTTGAGAAAGGTCATCCTAAAGGAGCACATCTCCCTTCTAACACTAATAATCTTGGTCTATGTAGGTTAGTCAAGTGGCTTGATTTCATAGATTGATGACTTTCATGGCAAATGCATATAGTGGCTAGTGCTTGATTGAACAATTCATATTATCAAATCTCAATTCACATCGACGAAGAAGATTAACCAAGTTGGCACGTCTTTTGCATTCGACACTCCCTACATAGGTAATTCAAGTCAGCAAGCCTCAATGTCACATGTATTTTATGACATTAAGGCTTTGGAACATATTAACATGATTTACCCAGGTAGAGAGCATGGGAAGCAAGAGACACATGAGTTTATTAAGTTATACTAACTTGAACCGTCAACATAGTGGATATCAATATAGGAGGAATGCAAAAATATAAGGTATGTCGACTTAATTACCCATATAGATAATCTTATATATAAGAGACAAACGAGAGTGTCATGACACATCAAATTGAATCGTTCATATAGGAGCCAGCAAGCATAGAATACGCACAAGGGTATTGCGGCATGCAAAATTTAACCGCTTGCATAGAAATATCATATGTTAGGAGATGCACGAAAGCATCAGAATTGCCTACATAGTACCAAATTATTATTATCAGAATTGTCATAGATATATGTCATGGTGTAAGCCAACCTAGCCCACTTCCTAAAAGTCATCGTGTCCTGAGAACAAAATAGTTGCAAAGATAAAGATGCTCTTATGATGACTTCTCTCAATTTTAGTCCCTCTTGTTGCAATGGTCACATGCAAAACTAGTGTCAAGAAAGTGCCCGATACAACCACTTCAATATTCAAGTGAGTTTGAAATCTTATGCAAGTGGAGAAGACAGTTTTTGAAAGATCTTGTACAACGGTAAAAGACATAGTATTCATGAACCATAGTTGAGACAGTCATAGAGTGGAGCTTAATATTTATGTAATCAAAGATTATAATTTCAATGTGGACTACTTGGGCAGTACATATCAATCTAAGAGCCTCTCTACACATAGAATATCGATTATCGAGTGATACCAAAACTCGATACGGGACTGTACCAAATGGTAATGGCCGACTTCGATCGTTATGGACCTGTACCGAGCGGTAACAATTGAAATTGATTATTACCAACTTATATGAGTTTTCAAACGATCAATTTAATCATTGAAAGCATCCTAAAGGGTTCTTAAACTCATTTCTACTTATAATCTCTCTTACATTTTCACTCGTCTAAACCTAGCAAAGCAATGATTTATGGATTGGATCAAATTTAGGAGACTAATTTAAGAGGATTAAGAGAAATAACTTTTTAATGAAGAGATAAGTATTCTCTTTTTAAATTTTTATTGATTTATGAGATGATTAAGTCTATTCTATGTGATTTATAGCTTAATATCTAATATAATTATTTAATATGCTTTTGATGGTAGAATAGTATTAATTAGAGAGTAATTAAGATCTTTAATATTATGATTATTATATTTAATATTAATTTATTCAAAATTAGACACTTAATAAGTCAAATATTTATATTTCATGCATATTAAGGATTTGGATCATATGTTTGTGATGGTATAATAGGTGTAATTAGATTTTAATAATAATTATTATTATTATTAGTGATTTTAATGATAATTTAATCAAAATTTAATCAATATTGAGTCAATTCAATATATTTAATACCTATTAGGGTATTTGATATATTTATAGTATTGAAAGAGAAATAATTGGTGAGTAATTAATTATGTTAATAGTATGATTAGTGTGTCTAATAATAATTTCATCATAATTTAACCTATATTGGATCAAAATTACATATTTAATTTTTTTTATATGTCTAATATATTTATGGCTTTAAATAAAATTAATTAGGTTTTAATAATTTTTTTAATTTTGTGATTAGTAGTTTTAATGATGACATAATCAAAATTTGATCGATATTGGATCAATTCAATATCTTCAATACTTATTAGGATACTTAACATGTTTATAGTATTGAAAAAAATATTTAGTGGGTAATTAACTATGTTAATAATGTGATTAGTATATGTAATGATGATTTCATTGTAATTTAACCTATATTAGATCAAAATTACGTATTTCTTCTTTTATATGTTTAACATGTTTATGATGGTAAAATAAAGTTAATTAGGTTTTAATAAAGTTTTTTAATATTACGATTAGTGATTTTAATAATAATTTAATCAAAATTTTATTGATATTGGGTCAATGCAATGTCTTTAATATATATTAGGGTGCTTGATATGTTTATAGCTTATTTAATTTAAATTTGGTAGAAATATGACACCAAAGGAACAAGCATATGATGACGCTTGGGCTCATGCCCGAAAAATGGACGGGAGTCATTATCATTGGTAATGTATTTATTGTAACTTTGTTGCCGAGCGTAGAAGAATCACTTAGGTAAAAATGCATTTGGTCGATGGGTATTCTGATGTTGCAAAATGCAAGAAAGTTCCAACGGAGGTCCGTAAATTATTTCAAAATAAGTTATAACAAGCAAGAGAAGATAGAATAAAAAAGAAGGTAAGAATTGAGAAAGAACACAGTAGGGCTATGCAGGAACCAGTTTATGATGAGTATAAGGGTCGAGATGATGAAATTGACTCGGATCTCACAGTTGATATTCATGCATCATTGGAGCATCAGTATATGTGCAATGAAGTAAGAAGGCATCGACGGCCTAATTCATAATAGGAGCTTGGCGGTGGTAGTGGATCTATGCCATAATGAATCTAGAGGTTGGCCAACATAAGGTAGTCAACTACCCCTCCTCAGTTAAGCCAAATTAGTAGCATAAGTCATGGTGGACTCCATGATTTTATGAGAGGTCTTGGTAGGAGGTATGCATCAGATATTGTTTGATGTTAATCCGTAAGCTTATCCTCCATAAATAATAAAACAGGGATTGATGATGTATATGCAAAAGAAAAGATGCGGTATATTAGGAAGGTAATTTCAAAATGGTTTAACTTCCATAAGATTCCAATAAACATAACCCAAGGTCTATATTATTAGAGCATGGTCTTTTCTATTTAAAAGTTTGGCATAGGGATCCAACCTCTAATACCGAGAGAGATCTACAGTGTGTATCTAGAAGAGAAGGTGGCACAACTAAAAGATTAGGACAAATCCTTTAAGAGATAATGAGACAAATATGAGGTAACACTGATGTATGATAGTTGGACAAGGCTAACAAGAATGAGTATCATCAATATTCTTGTTTATTACAATAGATGAGTCATGTTTCATAAATAAGTTAATGCTTCGAATTCAAGATATAAACCATATTGAAAACTTGATGGACACCGTAGTAGAGGAGATCGAACCATAATATATTATCTAAATAGCCATTGATAATGGAGCAAATTTCAAGAGGGTCAATTTATAATTGATAAAAAAAGAAAAATATTATTTTAGACTCCATGTGCAGCTCATTACATAGATATAATGCTGAAGGATATTAGCGAGCTTTCATCGATTAGCAAGTGTATAACTTGAGCATAATCAATTATAAAGTTTATATATAATCGTAATTGGGTCCACTCTTTAATATAAAAGTATATAAATAGTAAGATACTCCGATTTGGAGTCACTCGGTTTTGTCTTAAAGTCATTACAACAAAAGAGGCAAGGCTTCAAGGCAATAGTCACCTCACCAGAATGGTCTAATTCTATATATTCAAGATTGAGTGATGGAAAAAAGATAGAAAAGCATATTCTTTCTTTTAGATTTTAGGAGACCGTGATTGAAATCATAAAAAGTGTGGAACCACTTTATGTTATCTTTCGTAAGGTCGATATGGATAAGCATCCGTAAATGCCTTATCTTAAATATATGTTAATTATATCAAGAGATGAGGTTAAGAAAGCATTTAAAGATGATTTTAAAGCCAACTAATACTTACAAATCATCGATTGTATGAATTGAAGTTCGAACCAAGATATCTATAATGCAAGTAAATTCATATTCATTGTAATTTAATTTATAATTTTTGTTGTATAAAAAATTTCTACTAAGAAAATTATGTCTTGTAGCATATTATCTAAACCCAGCAATTCAATTTTGGTATACTCTTGGAACATGATATGATTTACTATCGACATTAAGAAATGTTATTTATCGACTCTTATCAAATACTACTGATACAACTAATGCTATTATGGAGGATTGATTATTCTGACATACAATTGGTTTATTCTTTGACATTGTAGTTATATCATATCGTTACATTATGGATCTTGATGTGAAAAAGTGACACATATTGATTATCAATTATATTTGATGTTAATTATTTATTTTAAATATAAAGTTTTATTTATATCTTTTGACAATCGAGTGGTGGCTACAATTTGGAGGGGACATACCAAATTTAAGGAAGGTCGTCGTTCTTATACTTTCACAAACGACGATATCTAGTGGTTATAAATGTAATTAGTCAATGTTTGTATTGATTCACACAAAGGTCCATAATAATATATGACATAGACGATTGGACAAACTAATATATGTCTATTATAACATGCGATTGAGGTTGCGGTGTGTTGAATTGGACAAGGAGCTAGAGGAACTAAAGATTGACCTTTATTTCTACAACGAAAATTCAAAGCCGATGTTAGAGTGGGTCAAAGTGGCAAAGAACTAAGAGGATCCACTACTTGATGAGGAGGGAGATCCTTAATATCCTTTGCATTTATCACTGAGGCAATAGAAGAATAGGAAGTACATCTCTAGTAAAAGAAAAAATCTCCTTTGGTTAGAAAGTGACAAAAGAAGCCAAACAGACAAGATCAAGTTAAACTACTCTAAGAACTAAATATATCCAATCTATTGGGAAATCTTGGGGGTGACATCACATTTGCAGTAAAAGAATAAAAACTCCAATTTCCTAAAGATATGTTCATCATCGTGTGAAGATTAGTGTGAAAAAATCAGCGAAGCTTAAAACTACGTGTAAGATAGATTGTATTACCTATGAAGATCGTATATCCCTGAATCCCTGTATATCTCTAGGAGAGAATGAAGGAGGTCAAGTGCCCTCCTCTCTAACGGTGATCCACACAATAGGATTGCGATGACGCTCCTCAAAACTCTAAGCCTACTTTGAGAAGAAGGGGAGGAGAATATAAGAGGTAAATAAAAAGGCTCTTGCTTGTGAACCACTAGTTCTCTCATATTTATAGAGGTATCTTATCAACTTAACCCTAATGGATCCTACCATATTGAGTATTGGATCTCTATCCAACTACCCAAGCCTCTTAGATTAGTGGATCTCTATCCAATAATCTCTCATGAGCTCTTATTGGATCTCATCTATAGGATTCAATAATTCATGGGCTTATTGGATATCCAATAAAATATGGGCTCCGACGGATATCTCATATCTGAACCTCTACTCATCGCAATGCCTACCATATGTGTATGATCCTCTAGGCCCAATATCGAGCTGACCATGAGTCATACATATCAAAACTTCTTCTGGCTTAGTGAATTATTATCTTTATAACAATTCACTCGACTCATCGACTGCGGACGTACTAGGCCACTACGTCGTAGTCCCCAAATGATACAAGGGAATCCAATCCATTGGACCTATTTATCCTCAATTATCATGTACCTATAGTCTCTCATCCATCTAATATCCCAGAGACAGTATACAGGGCATGGTGTTGTTAGACCCATACGATTTCTAATTGAGTGATTCTCCTAGAGAATTCTTTATCTCTTAATCTAAATGACCATGGCCATGGATTTGTTTGAGCAAGAACACATGAGATATTCCTATCATGATACCAAGAGTAGATGATCCTTTATCGATACTCAATAGTCCTCGTAAGGTTGGTTACCACTCTTGATGACCGGTTGTGCTAAATCTAGAACATCCAAACCTATAATCCCGGTATCAAAGAGTGGAGCACTCATACAAGATATCCTTGGTATCTCAAGTCTAAGGACCAGGTACACCACTAGGACTACGAAATCGTTGTTTGACAATAAGGTATCATTAACCGTCTAGTATTCCGTAAGTAGATCAATCAGTGAACTCATTCCCCAATGAGCACCTGTTTTGTATCCCTAGTGTCCCCACACGAGCAGCTATGAGACCAGCTACATCCATCATATAGACGGGTATACAGCACACTAGTCTATCCGGTTATCTCGATGTCCCTCTCGAGTAACCTATGACCAGGATTATCTAGGATCTGTGTTTAAAGGCGAATCAATCTCATTATCATAATCTCATCACGATCCAATTTTCATTGCACATATTCATAGACATCATAATATATTTAAACAACAATCAATATAAAGTGATAAAATGTCAAAAATATAATAATAAATAAAAAAGATTGTGTGTCAAGTCACACGTGTCATCACTTACGTAATTGGCTTATAGAGCACCTATGACTAGCACAGCCATTATAGTTATCCACCCAACATACAAAGGCAAAAGCAAAGGGGAAAGTAGTAGCATCAGCTACACTATTGGAAAGAATTGAGTCCGACGACGAGATTGTTGGGAAATCTAGGGACGACATCATATACGCAATAGAAGAACAGAAAACAAAAACCCTAAATTTCCCACAAAGGAATTCGTCGTCATGCGTAGATTGATGCACTAAAACCTACAAAACTTAAATCTATGTGTGAGATAGTGTTTTTACCTAGGGAGATCATATATTCTTGAATTCCTACAGATCTGTGGGATTTGATGAAGGAGTTCAAGTGCCCACCTCTCTAGTAGTGATCCATACAATATGGTTACGATGACGCTCCTTAAATCATTTCTTAAATCTTCACATCTGTTATCTAAGGAGGAGAAAGGGAGATGAGAATAGGATGTGGCAACCAGAAAGCCATAACCTATGGGCATTTGGTTCCCTCCTATTCATAGAGACCGCCTAGTTAACTTAACCCTAATAGATCCTGCCCTATTGGGTACTAGATCTCTATCCAATTACCCAAGCCTCTTAGATTAGTGGGTCTCTACTCAATAGTCTCTTATTAGCTCTTATTGGATTTCATCTATGGGATCCAATAATTTAGGGACTTATTGGATATCCAATAAGATAAGGGCTCCGACGGATATCTCATATCCGAGCTTCTACTCGTTGCAATGCTTACCATATGTATGTAACTCTCTAGGCCCAATATCAAGTTGGTTGTGAGTTATACCTATCAGAACTTCTTCTGGCTTAGTGAATTATTATCTCCATAATAATTCACTTGACTCATCGACTGCGGACGTACTATGACACTAAGTTGTAGTCCCTAAATGATACAAGAGAATCCAATCATTTGGATTTATCTATCTTTGGTTATCATATACCTATAGTCCCTCATCTATATAATATCCTAAGTGACCCGTATATTGGGCATGATGCTGTCAAGCCCATACGATTTCTCCTCGAGCCTCGCTTTAATTGGATTCTCCCGAAAAACTCTTTCTCTCTCAATCTGAATAACCTTAGCTAAGGATTTATCTAAGCAAAAACACACAGGATATTCTTCTCATGATATCGAGAGCGGATGATCCTTTATCGATACTCAATAACCCTTGTAAGGTTGGCTACCACTCCTAATGACTAGCTATACTAGATTTGAAACTTTCAAACATATAAGCCTGGTATCAAAGAGTGGAGTACTCATACAGGATATCATTGGTGTCTTAAGTCTAAGGATTAAGTATACTATTGGGATGATGGAATCATTGTCTGATAATGAGGTATCATTAACCATCTAGCATTCCGTAAGGAGATCAATTAGTGATCTCATTCTCGCATGAGTACTTGCACTATATCCTTAGTGCCTCCATATGAGCAGCTATGAGACCAGACGCCTCTATCATATGGATGAGTATACAATACACTAGTCTATCTAGTTATCTCGATATCCCTTTTAAGTAACTTATGATTAGGATTATTTATGGTATGTGTTTAAAGGTGAATCGGTCTCATTATCGTGATTTCATCACGATTCAATTCTCATTACATATATTTATAGACATCACAATATATAGATACAACAAGGAACATAAAGTGAGAGAATATCATAATAATAAGTAAAAAGATTATGTGAAGTCACACATGCTATCACTCACGTGATTGGCTTGTAAGACACCTATGACTAGCAGAGACACCTTCACAATCACATTCAGCAACTCACTCGATTTAGAGACATAGCAACGATATGGATAGTAGTGCCTCGATCGATGATGGTGGTGATGCTTAGGAGTCGTTGGTCCTTTCTATATAATATAAGGGTGGTGTATGAACTAAAGAGCAGTATTTTATATATACCACTCAAGATTCAGATCATAGAACTCATATTGGTCAAGTTTATATATGGAAGAAGAAGAGGAAGCCAGTAGATGATTTTCAATAGATGTGACAGAGCCTACATAACATAGACACAGAATAAAAGTTCTGACATTTACCAATATATGTCTTATGAGCTGCCTTCAACACATATGATTCATAATGAACAACCTACGACTCTCACCATATTGATGCACCAATGGCATACAATGTATCAATACACTATACCGTGAGATCAATTTCAAGATTAGGTTCGATAAACATATCATATTGATATACATATACATAAGAATGAAGACCCTGATCTATCACCCATAGAGGCTCATCATTTATTTTGGTAGTAAAATTAGGTATATCTATACATATAATTACTTAATTTATTTAAATCTTAAAGTTTACGTTATATACAAAATAATCTAATAATTTAAATATTTTTTATAAATAATTTAATATTAGCGTAAGGACTATCTAAAACAAACCGAAATTGCGAACCTTACATAAGGCTACTCCTTAAAGCTCAAAAAAATATCTGGCACTATTCTTACCTAATTTACATTAGTTTTGTTAAAAATATGCTAAATGTATATTTATTTCTAACTTAAAAGCCTGTTTAAATTTTTTTTATTTTTTAGATATTTTAGAGAATTTTATGCCTATTTTAAGCACACCATTGGTACACCTCGATACATACCATATCGAGTAAAGCTTAATATGTCGGTATGGACTGAAATTACAAACTTTCCATGTAATAAGAAATATTTTAAAAAATATTCTCCTCTTCAACTCATGCTAATTGGGTTCACATGTTGAGTTTTGATTACTCCCAAATATTTGTTATATTATTTGTCCTTTTGTTATGCTTCAAGAAGACTTGTTCATGTCAAGTATAATATATGTTTTGGGAACTCAACAATTATAGATTGCATTAGAAATTGATCAAGAGTGTCTCAAGAGCTTTTGTTTCGAGAACTATAAGGGCTATGTTAGGCACATTCCTAGTTGTGTTCGTCAAGGACACATTGAGTGTGGAGAAATGCTTTAAAGCGTCGGAGCAAGTCGACATGGCTTATCTCATTAGGGAGCATGGGAAGCAAGAAATGTGTGATGACATCTAGATATGTCGACTAAGCATTAGGCCATATAGAATTGAAATATATGTATAAGGGATATCAGAGATAAATATATGAGAGTATCAAGACATGTCGAGGTAAATCGCTAGCATAAGAGGCATTGGATGCAAGAATTGTACAAGTGCATCAAATAATTTAACCTTTGACACATTTTTAAAGTAATATTAACAAATCATTAATGTCATAATTGGATCCACGTTACATAATGTCCTAAAATTGATTACGTCTTGAAAATAAGATATTTACATAGATATTCTTTCAGGATGACTTCCCTTGAGACTAGTTCTACTCATCATATAAGTCATCAATAAAATAGGCATCCGGACTATGTCCCATGGGGCTATGAGATTTTATATAAGGGTGAAAATAATAATATTCAATTTTTGAAACACACTTGAGATGCTTCTATTTATATAGTAGATAGAATATTCATGAAATAAAAAATATTTTAAAGAATATTCTCCTCTTCAACATATGCTAATATGGTTGGTTTGGTTGATTGGGCTTTGCTGGTCAGACTCAATTGACCCAAAATATTAGCCTTATTATTTGCTCCTTGTGCTTCAGGAAGACTTCTTTGCATTAAAGTGTAATATACATTTTAAGAAATCAAGAGATATGGCTTTTATTAAAATTCGATTGAACAACATATCAAGAGCTTTTGCTTTAAGCGGATACATCAGAGGTTGGAGATACTTCGTTGTAATGGTCACATTAGGTAAGTTCCTGTCCTTTTATAATACATCAAGCATAGAAAGATGCTTTAGAGCACTAGAGTATACCCATATTGTTTTCTTAGTTAGAGAGCATAGGAAATAAGAGATGTGTGAGGATGTTATGACACATAAGGTGCATCATAGATAGGAGATTTGTGAGGATGTCATGGTATCTCAACTTGAACTACTAACATAAGAGCATCAAACATAAGAGATACATGCACGTATCAGGGCCTACTAATTTAAACCATTCATATATAGGGGCATTAAACATAGGAGACTTACGTAGGTTTTGAGGAGTGTTGACTTAAATTGTCATGTAGGTAGCATCAAACACAAGAGATGTATAAGGATATTAAGACATACTGAGTTGAACTGCTCAAGTAGTAGGTGTCAAACATAGAAAACACATAAGAATATTAGAGCATACTAACTTTAATTATTTGCTTATGGGGGATTAGATATAGAAGACATGTGATGACATTGAGAGACACCAATTTCAACCTCCCATATAGAAAACATCAAGAGTAGGAGATAGACGTGAGTATTAGGACATGGTGACTTGAATCGCTAGTGGAGATGACATTGAACATGAGAGTTGAGTGAGAGCATTGGGCCATGTTGACTTGATCCATCGTATAAGTAATATTAGATGCAAGAAACCCTATGGGGCATTGAGACTTATAGATTTGTATAACCTAATAAGGGTGTCCAAAAATTGAGACATGCTAGAGCATCCGGACATATTGATTTAAACTACTTACATAAGAGGCATCAGATGATGCAGAAGATGAAATGAGGGTGATGTCAAATTCAAGAGACATGCGTGGGGTGTTATGGCATGTAGACTTGACTCACCCTCATTATGAGCAATGGACATAGGAGTGCAAGGGCATCAAACATGTTGACTTGAATCATTCATGTATGGGGCATTGGACACAAGAGAGGTATGAGGAAATCAAGATATGTCGACTTAAACTACCCAGGTAGAGGGTGCCAGATGTAGGAGGCATACAAGCGTATTAAGGTATGTTGATTTAAATTTTCCACATAAGAGATATTGAATGCAAGAGATACAAGAGATATCAATGCATGTCGACTTGAAACACTCACGTAAGATACGTCAAATGCGATGTATTGGGGAATTACGGCATGCTAACTTTAAATCGCCCACATAAGGGGCATTAGAAATAGGATATGCATAAGAATATTAGGATGTATTAGCTTAAACTACTCCAATAAAGATGTAAAAAGAATAAAACGCCCAAAGGCTCTAGAATGTGCTAACTTGAATATTTCACACATAAGTGAGTCAGCCCCCTGTGTGATTAATTGAAGTCACCATATCTTAACTTTGTTCAAATATTTGGAGAGGTACAAGGGTCTTAGGATATCTGAACTAAACATTTCCTATTGAGAATATATGATGCCTCTTGCATAAATAGTTTAAATCGATACCTTTAAAATATTTAAGTTTTCAAACTAATATTTGTACATAATTGAATTCTTAATTTTTATTAACGTGGGGACTAATATAAGATATTACACCTAAAGTTTAACATCTATTTGGTTGTATCCAATGGTCCAAGAACATCCATCACCATCATGCGTAGCTCTTCCCTCCACCTCACTCTTTCACGCCGACAAGGTGGAGGAAGGACTCGTCGTCGTACAAATGAATGCTCTACCATTCCCAAAGACAACTCTCGTGCTCACCGTGCATCCTGTTCTCATCAAAAGCGATGGCACTTCATAAAGTGAAAAGAAAAAGGAAAAGAAAGCTAGTTAATGTGCTTGCTTGCTTGACGGCCACAATAACCCGCATCACCAATAATGCTACGAGATCAATGTGCAGAATCCGGTTCTTCTCTTCACGTTGGAAGTGGCATCGCATGTCTGTTTGAAGCCAAAAAGCCACATGTTTGCCCTCTCACAAAGCTAACACGTAAAGTCACTTCTTTTATATTTTCTTTTTCTTGAACTGCAGCAGGAGTTATGTTGATGATAAAAGAAGCTACCTACAACGAACTGAGATGCCAATCCCTGTTGGTCACAGTTTGATTGGAATTGATTGCACATTTATTGAAAGATGCTCGTACCATAAATTGGGGTACTCGGATCCTGTTAAGTAAATTGATAGAATAAATTTTATTTCATCTTGATAGGTTTGGAGATTATTGGGGGAATATAGGTAAATAAAGATTTAGGTATATTAGAAGCGCGAATATCAAAATTACTTATTGATAGTAAAAAAAAAAGAAAAAAAGAAAAAATTATTTTTTATAAATTATTTAATAAAAATTTCATACATAACTTGGATCTAAAGGTAGCCAACAATGGTAGGCAGGTCTGGTAATCATACATTTCCATGTTACCAATGTATAAAAATAAGAGTGAAATCTAAATTTATTTAAATTATATAGTAATTAAGATTATGTGTGAAACTTTGGAAAAGAATGATTGAAATTTGAATAAGATGTGAAAAAAAAATATTTGACAATTAATTTAGTTTTACCTCTAAAGATCAACAATTGTAGATATTTATTTATTAAGACATTTCATAGATGACTATAAAGAGAAGAAGAAAGATCCCTATGTATGTGGTGGTTTTTATTGATTTTGGTAAGATTTATGGTAGAGTTTTAGAAAAGAAATATATCTATCTAATAATTATATTGTTGTAATGAAGAATATATGTAATAGTATAATTACTAATATGTTAAGACTATATGAAATGTATCTAATGAGATTCCTATTAATATTAAACTATCTAAAGATCGATTTTATATTCTTTCTTCGTGGTATTTGAATCCAAATCGAACAATCAGATTAGATACATCAAAATTCAACTCACCATTTATTTATAAAAAGAATAATATTTTGGAAGCTTATGAATCATTCCTTGTTTGAATTCAAAAATGACTATACGAAAATCTGTATCAGACTGAGACTATTTATTTATTTGTTTATTTTAATTATATTAATTCAATGTTTAATTTTAATGAGCCGTTCTCATTCCAAATCTGTCGAAGCTTCGCACTTTGCCTCTACTATTATTTATATTCACGTTTCCACGAGTCCCAAAATCTGAAGAACAACACATTAAAATCACAAGTGTCCGATTGGAGGTGTACATTTCACAGCCGATTCGTGGCCGGTTTGGCTAACTTCGGTGAAGCTTCCAACTCCGTCATTTTCCATGTCGCATGGAATTTGTTTGAATGTGAAAACCAACTGACGCTACGCGGATACGGTTCTGATTCGTAGCACTGATCTTGATGGACGGATACGTCCACGTGATCCAACGGGAGGAAGCAGAACGGCGAGGACCCCAATCCTGTCAGCGTGATCTCCATGGGCTTCGAGCGAGCCAACGGTCGTGACCCGCCGCCGTGGACCCACCACCGTCACCTCTGTTCTTCCCTGGTCCTTTTTCTTTCCTTACCTCCGCCCTCTTCTCCTCCTCTCTCCCTCCACCCTCCTCCCCCCCCCC
>LVTN01000249.1:211457-251409 GCA_001649415.1 Musa itinerans
AACAATCACAAGAGAATAACTATGATACAAGGATCATGTCACTGTGCACAATATCTAAATCCTTCCTAATTCTCCCCAAGTAATCACAGTAAGAATCTACTATGATTTGATCTAACCTGAGATAAGAACACTGCTAGATGATTGAGAATAGTCTCTTTGCGTTGTCATTGTCTTCTTCCCTTTCTTTCTCTTGTTTTTTTGCCTTTTTCTTCTCCTCTTTGCTTCTGTAAAGATCACTACGTTGCTATAGTTTTTCTCCCACAAAACGTAGCCACCTTCTCTGCAAAACGCAGCCACCACACCCCTCTTATATTGATCTAGGGTTACGTTAAGATGAGGTGTGGGCTTTGGGCTGATCAAGCCCACTATGGGCTGAATTTGTGGGCTGCCAGCCCAACAGTCGGAACCAACCGAGAAAAAATCGGGGACTTGCCGAAGGTATCGGAAGTCCGCCGGAAAGATCGTCAGAGGTTCGCGGAGATCACTAAGAAGGTTTGGATACTTGCAAAAGACTCATTGAACTCGCCACAAGATCGGGAGCCTATAGGGAGTCCGCCGAAAAAAATCTGAGGGTGTATCGGGAGTCTACCGGAAGTTCGCCAGAAAGCTCGCCGAAAGGAAACTCGACGTTGCCGGTTAAAAATTTGCTTAGGGCTGTCTTAATTTTGTAGTTTGCATATAATTTGGGTTAGGATTAAGGGTTAATCCTATAACCCGGTTAGGGGCCAATTGGGCCCGAGTTTGGACTGGTTTGGGTCAAGTTTGAAGCCCAACTAGTGAGCTGGAATAGTCCAGGCGGTGGCACCACCCAGTACTCGAGAGGTCCGGCGGTGGCACCGCCTAGGTCCCGAGAAGGCAAGCGGTGGCACCGCCAGTACACTGTTAGTGTCAGCCACTAACAGGTAGTGGCACCGTCAGCACCGGAAAACCCAAAAGTAATTCAAATTTGGAGCCCAAATTTAAATCCTCTTGGGGCCTATAAATACCCCTCAATTCTCAGCAGTGAATACACCTTTTTGAGAAGTTAGAAAGTGAGAAAAAACTCTAGCAAAGTCTTGTTTTCAATAGCTTAAGTGTTCACCTCTCTCTTTCTCTTTGGAAAAATATGTAAGAGTGTGAATCACTTGTAAGAGGTTGTAAGAGGGGTATTTGGTCATTCTCCTTCAAAGTGATTTGCTAGTGGAAGTTGGGAGCCTCATCGAAGACGATTTCGAAAGTGGATGTAGGTCATTTGACCGAACCACTATACATCGTGGTGTTCCTTGAATGTGTGAGTGTTTAATTTTCTGAATCATTTCTCTACTTAGCTGTAAATCGTTCGATTTTCATCTCCCTACTTTTGACTATCTTTACTCGAGCGATTTTAACTAAGTCATCTTTCGTCGAATCGAAATCTCTACATATTTACGAAATCGATTTCAAACTTACAAGTTTTAATCCGCTGCACTAATTCACCCCCCCTCGTAATGTCGCTCCGATCATAACAATTTTTATAGACTATTTCACTAAATACATTTGTTAGATCATCTCCACTATCTCCACTATCGTTACAATTCTAACTTACCAATATGGACTGAGATGTCTATATTTGTTCTGTCTCCTCGTAGGGTCATTAGTGTTAATGTTAGTCAACCGTCCAAGTGGTCTGCAGAAGGCTGATGAGACAGGCAATTCCTAGGAGTCACGTATATGTATGTATTGTAAAGGAAATTGCAATACGGTATTTAATATATGTTGAAACTTATGAGAGATTTTCAAGCGAAAATATTTTTTGTGCTTTTGCTGATTCGAGATTTTTTTTTTCTTTTTGTCTACCAGATGTTTCCTTTCCTTGTCATTGAAAGATGGCAGTAAAATATCAATTGATCTTGGCAACCATAACAACAAAACTATAGACTTCCAATTAGTATATAAATCTTTACCATTATTGGAATTTGTAAAAATTCATATCGTTAGCTAAAGAATATGTAGAATGGCAAATTTCCTCCAAAAACCTTTTATTTTAAGTTTTTTTTGCACAGTATTTTTTTTAAAAATAAAAATAACTCTAAAAAGTGTAGGTCACTTTCCTTTCTCCTATTCCACCAATTGAGCCACTTCAATCAACCCATCAATTTCATTGGAGGAAAAAAAAAAAAGGAAAAGTACCTCTTTCTTTTTTGTTTTTAAGAGAGTGCTCTGCATGAAAAATTCAAAATGGAGGTTCTTTTGGTGAAAAAAAAATTATAAATGGAGTGTTTTATAGGGCATTCATGCAATTTAGATCTTTATTTATAATTTTTATTAAAATTATAATCTCCTCACATTATTAATTATAATTATTTTTTAATATAATATTTTTTACTAATATATATAATATTAAATAATTATTATTCACTTTATCGAAATTATCCTTAATTAGTTATGATAAGTGATTTAACATATGGGCAACCCGACGACACATCACATTTACTCAAATATCTTGTTAACTCAATGCATATTATGAGTAGTCGGTATAATAATACTAATCGTAATGCTCGATGATGATTTTAAAAAACTCTTCATATTTGAGTAATGCTCAAATCTCGTAAAAATCATATATTATCATTCTTTTTAGTTACTAACTTAAGCATTATAGGCATATTATCGAGTGACATATTTTTATATAATTTTTTTTATTAAACTCACTTATCTCTTTGACTATAAATGTATTAAAGTAAGGTTGATTTTAAATTCTCAACATCTTAAACAATTAGAATATGCTTTAACAATTTACAAATGAAAGTATTTTTTTTAAATATATTTGTTATTAACTCAACATATTCATCGCAATATTTTTTAATTTTAATAATATATTTTTTATATATTACTTATTCTTTATTCAATACTCAAAGTTTATAAAGTATTACTAATTTAATAAGTATTTTATATAAATTTTCTTTTAGTATGAAAGATATAGGATGATCACACGTAGTTCAATGGCGCTTATTGTTTTAACTACCTCACTTTTATTATATAAATAATATTTTTATCAATCTTTTCAGCTTCTTAAATAATTAATTACCAGTTATTTAATATAAATTATATGTTTTAACTAATAATTAATTCGCATGCAATGTTAATATCTATTTGTATATAACGTCAAATGTGCGATCCCAAACCATCGTAAGAATTCAACGGTGAAGTTGGAGACACGAAGCAACATTTAACGGTGACTGACGAGCCAACTCAGAAGGCCGTTTTAGGATGCCAAATTCCTCATACTCACGACTCTCTCTCGCACACACACACGTGCAACTCACCTGTTTATTATATATATAGAGTAGTAGGATTAAATCCCTAAGTGGACCGTCTTCCCTCCGCGCTTGCCGATATGATTTCGTGCCCCCTTCCGACCTCGCTGGAAACCCTAGCACCCATGGCGGCAGCCATGGAGAATCCGCTGGCTGTCGCAAGCAACGTCAAGCACCTCCCCCGTCATAAGCTCTTTACGTCATTTGCAGCCCATTCCAAGAGATCCGGCAAGGTCCGATTTCCTTTTGCCTTTCCCGTATCCATTAAAATATGCAAGGATCCTGTGTTTTCCCGTTCGCATGCTATTTTGGGATCCCATTTTGTGTTTTTGGGGGTTTCTTGTGCATCTTGTTCGTTCTTTGCGTAGGTCGTATTCCTTTTTTCATTCTCTAGAAGTGAGGGTAAGCCGTTTTAAGCGCTTTATGTTGATGTTTGTACGATAGTGGGATTGATAGTGCTGAAAATTTTTGTAAAGATTGTATTTTGGTTCTGTTGATCCAGAAGTTGATATGTTGAAGTTCATCTCCCTTTCCGGTATAATTAGGTGCAGTGCCACTCTGACTGTTGTATAACCATTTGAAGGATTGGTATCAGCTGAATTTTCCAAGTTGCTTGTGGATGCCACCTTTCACAGGCCTTTATTAGGACACATGCAAATCTGGATTCCATCACATTAGCTATACGTCACTCTTGGCATTTTTGTTTGATATGATTCAATGCACCTAAATTTCATTTACCGTTTACCTTTTGACTGTTTAAGCAAACTACCGCCCTGGCTAATTAACTCTTGAGATGTTTAAAAGAAGCATGTGACAGCCGTATATGATACCTGCTATAATGTTATTTAATGTTCTACATTTTAATTTCCTCTGGTATTTTTTCTCTCGCCTATTCCTTCCGTTGTTATTCTCATGTTGAATCTATGTTGCCCCTAGAGCCCCTTGTTTCCCAATAGCTCACATCTATTTTTTGTAGATTCTCTCCAAAATCCTACCCATCATTGGTTCTGATCTGCTGTGGGAGGTGTCGTTGGTGACATATATATATGCTATTTTCATCTTTTCTTCAGTTAAAGATGGCATCTTGATCACCCCATTTCCTTGTTTTGGTTTGTTGGATGTGCAAGAGGGTGAGTCTTGGCATGATGGTAATGTTGCCGTACAACTTAGATTGTTGGGGATAAGCTCATGGATATACCCTCTCTACTTACAGGGTTACGGTTGTTTAATCCCTGCACTGATGGGAGCCTCACGCACTCGGTCACCCATTTTTTCCCTTTGTTGCCTAACTCTTTTCATGTCTTTCGCTGTTGCAATCACTTATGTTTTACTTTGGTTTTTCACTTCTATGCTAGGTTTTTTACTTGGTTTAGATGCACTAAGTTTGGACTTCATGTTAAGTTTATCACTTAGTTTAGATCCACTTGTCTGTATTTATATAGTTCTGTATTTCAGAAAGTGAAAATTTAGAGGTTTTGTCTTTGGGTTTTAATTCGTTTTGCTTCAAAAATGATAAATATTGCTTTCTTACTTTTGTCAGCTACAAGTTGTTAGTGTCCATCAAAGGGTGAAGGCAGCTAGCTCGCTGTATTCAGATTGTGATGTAGATGGTAAGTAGTGTTTTATCAATGTAGTTGTTGCCATTGATGGTTTAGCAGCCTAAAGCTTTTCGTCGATGGAAATTAAAATAGGAATTGAGTCTCTCTGCATACCTTTTCTTGGATGCTAGTTAGAGAGAAGATGTGTTAAATTAGTTAACATGTTTGTATCCAAAAAGTTTGGTGATATGGATTTGTAGGAAATGACTTCCTGTAAAGGAGATCTTACTATCTATCAGAGCTGGCAGAATAATAACATTGATATTAATGAAGCCAAATAGATAAAGGCCATTTGCTGATCTTGGCAGAATATGATGATACCTATGTTGCCCATCTTATGATTGTGGATCTAATTTTTGAAGAAAATTGTGTGAAATTGATTGTGTGGAACCGGATCTTCAGAACAAATACGAAAACCTGTTATAAATGTCATAAATGGACAACATCCAGAACTCTGAAGTTCCAGTTACTTTCTAATGCATATAATGGACAACACCCACAACTTTCACGACTTGTTATGAAGGTTGTAGATATCAGTCCTCTCTTTTAATTTAATTTCATTATTGCAATGTTTCCTTTTAATCACGTGTTATGAAGGTTGTAATACCATTTTTCATTTCAAATTTAATTTCGTTGATATTTTCTGTTATTGTGATGGTTGTTTTAGTTGGATACAATGGAAAATAATACAGGGTAGCGACCGTTTTTGACTAAGTAATTTTGCAACAATAAAATAGTAATATCATGAATAGTACGGATGCTGTAATGATTAGAAATTCGAAAGGTATCATTCTATTGTATGAGTTATGATGAAATTCAATAATTTTGATGTTCCTATTTTATAGCAATCTTCATAATTATAATGGCTTAATGACCATTATTATCCAATTTTTGAAATATCTTGCTATGTCATTGTGCTGACAGTCTTATTCATGTAATTTTCTTGTATTAAATTTTTAATCTCGGGGGTCCATTTTGACGTAGTATGGTGCATTTCTGATACTAATGTTGTGAAATCCAATCCAGTACGTTGCAAGTTCTTGCATATACTTTTCCTTACTTATAATTGACTGATTTTCTACATTTAAGCTTTTTCTACTTTTTAGAAGTTTTTGTGCTCAAATGGTCCAGCTTATAAATCTTTTGCTACCTCAAATTTGTTTGATGATTAGTTGTGAAAGTATTTTGCTTGTTACCTTTGATAGGAATTCAAGAGACCCAAATAATTGATAAATGAGATACTATGGTCACTATCTTTTATTGACGGATGTGGAGCCAATTAGATTGCTACAACATATTCACATATATGATGTAGCAATCTTTAGTTGAGGGAAGTGGTTCCGTTATTATTCTTTAACATAATCACACATATGATGTCAAACTTGGTCTTTTTCTATGTTTGGACAGATGGAAATGATTGTAAATTGCATTCAGTTTTTTCTTGGCTTCCCCACATTATTTGTTAGGTAGTGTTCAAAGATCTTGCTAGACAAAGTTATTGGTTTTTGTTCAGGGAGCAATTAGGCTTGTGAGCTTTAGAAATATCTCACAGTTCAATCAATGAGATGTTTTCTAATTCAGCTACCCAACACATTCAGTCTGAAAAAGAATTTCATCATTTTTGCATGTTTGACTTATTTTCAAGTGACCTAATAATTTTCAGTTATTGACATACTTATATACAGTACAAAAACCATGGAAGACAGCTGATGCTAGGCTTGTGCTTGAAGATGGCTCTATATGGAAAGCTAAGTCTTTTGGCGCTTCCGGAACACAAGTTGGTGAAGTCGTGTTCAATACATCTTTAACAGGGTAACTATGTTTCTTCCTTCTGCTGTATTTATGCAATGGTTGCAGTCCTATATCCAATTATAGAACTAGAAGATACCTGCTTTAATGGAATCTTTTTTGCAGTTTCTTTTTTCATTTGTTTTTTTAATCTTCTTGACCATGACACTCTCAAATTAATGTCACATGCTGTAAAGCAGTAATATTTAATTAAACAAAAAGTGGTGTGTGCCATTTAGTTTGACCTTTTGATGCTGAGCCCTGCTTGGAGCCAATTTCATGCACATGGCTCGCACATGAAACTTAACAACTTTCGACCAGAACTAGTTGGATTTTGACCAGTTTGATCTTTGGCTGAAACTGGTGGACCACTAATGATAGGTTACCAGTATGTACCACTTGGTACGGTTGAAACACCCACAACAAGAAAAAAAAATTATTTGAATTTTCTGGTTCAAAATTATGGCATATGTACAATGTATTGGGTTGAAAAAAAACCACAACAAAGAAATCCATGGGATTATCTGGATCAAAATTATGACAAATATCCAGCATATTTGAGTTGGAAAACATCACAACAAGAAAATCTATCAGACTATCAAGAATTATGACAAATATGCAACATAACTGAGTTGTTAACGAGATTAAGATCCAAGTTATTCACAGATCTGGACTTGACTATCATATGGTTCACATTAGTTGCATTTCCTTAGTAATAAAAATGGCAGTCTTGAGGCAGATTCAATGTGTTAACTATGTGGCAGTATGTGAGAAGGATGTATTTTGAAATATTTTTTCAAATTATAGAAATAGTAGAAACTATAATTGATGTCTGGTATATAAGTTAATGAAATGCAACTTGAGAATTATTTTTGAGTTCTCAGGTTAAGGTTGTTTGATAGGTTACTGTATGATATACTTTGCAATTTCTGTATATGCACTTATCTAGATGGACATTTTTTAATGAACGTGAAGGTTGAAACCTTTTTTTCCTCTAAAGCATGCGTAGCTGGATTACTCTGTAGTCTGTTCATGATTTGCTTGTATATTATGAGCAAATAAGATTAAAGGATAAGTTTTTGGTATAATGGTAAGTTTGCTTGTTGTTTTTTAATCTAAATGACTAGGGGTCAAGTCATGGAAACTGCCTCTCTTCTTGTAGTTCATAAGTGTGTACATTAGAGCCTTATGCATTGGATTATCACATTTTGTGATAAGCAAATAAGATAATACAAAATCTTGTTCTTTTTTACTGAAGGTGGTCACCATTAATACAAGAACATGATATGAGTTAAGAAGGCTATTTGTATCATTTGAAATTTTATCAGGGTTCATCCTTCCTGAGGATTATCTAATATGAGGAAGATAAGGCCTCTAAGAAGTTAATCCATGGAGTACTTTACTGCTCAAACAATAAAGAAAATAACCAAGTATCCTTTAGAAGCCTACAATGTCATTCTTACTGGCTAGTAATTCTCATTTTGTAGCTGAAACAGACTATTAAAAAAATAGATTCTGCCCTTCTGTTATTGTTTTTGCCGAGTATCTTGATTAGGATATATAGACTTCACTGAGGCTTCAAACCAAAGGAGGGAGTTGGGACTCCTTTCCAGTTCTTATCAGAGGTCGTGAACGGTTGTGAGAACCCTGACTGACAAAGGGCTTTCCTAAGTCCTGGCTGAATAGGAAGTGGTCTGATTGATCTTGCTGCCAGTATTGTCCAGCTGAACTAGTTGTGGCATTGTCAGTTGAACTAATGGGTTTTTTTACTAGCTAAGGTGGGTGCTCAGAGCAGGTGGATTAGTCTCATGAGAAACTTCAGTACCAAATTAGTTAGAACTCTGATTTATGGTAATTTCAGCTGAAATAATTTCATGCTCAGAGCAGGTGGATTAGTCTCATGAGAAACTTCAGTACCAAATTAGTTAGAACTCTGATTTATGGTAATTTCAGCTGAAATAATTTCATGCTCAGAGCAGGTGGATTAGTCTCATGAGAAACTTCAGTACCAAATTAGTTAGAACTCTGATTTATGGTAATTTCAGCTGAAATAATTTCATGCTCAGAGCAGGTGGATTAGTCTCATGAGAAACTTCAGTACCAAATTAGTTAGAACTCTGATTTATGGTAATTTCAGCTGAAATAATTTCAGGCATTTGCGTGATTCAAGGTGAATTCCTACATAAATTAGCTCAGCTCTTAACTCAGTTTTACAATTCCGGAGTAAATAGTCAGATGTTCACATGGTTTTCATCTATGGAAGTTTGCTTGTAAATGTTCATTTGCTGGGAAAGACAGGATATAGTCAAGTACTTCTTGGTTTTTTTACTTTTATTTGCTCGGGGATGCTCTATGTTTCCTAGTTGCTTGTGTTGGTCATTTCAATTTGGAACCTGGTACTTTTAGAACCTAAAATGCTTCTTACCTTTGCAAAGTTCCAGTGTTTTTAACTCATCAAGTATCATACTTGTGATGTAAACAAAAACAGTTACCTGAACACAGGATGAACCTTGTTTTCTGCTGCATATATTGTTGTTCAAGTGATTTGACATTTTTTGCTACTCTGATGCTTTCCTAGTACAAGAATTTTTTACATTTCAAATTTTGAATAGGTATCAGGAGATTCTAACAGATCCCAGCTATGCTGGACAGTTTGTTTTGATGACAAATCCTCATATCGGGAATACTGGTGTTAATCCTGGTGAGTGAACCGATGTTCTAACAGTGTTGTCCCAGTTTTAGCAGATATTTCATGTGAAAATTTTCTAAAATTTAAATTGGTTGATCTATCATCCTACAGATGATGAGGAATCAAGTCAATGCTTCCTTGCTGGTCTGGTGATCAGAAGTTTAAGCATCTGGTACAATCCACTATAATCAATTTGTATGTATGAATGATAATATAAGAATTTTTTTCTGTTACCTAACTACATACTCCTATGTGCCTCCATTAGCACTTCAAATTGGCGTTGCACGGAATCTCTTGGTGATTACTTAGCAAAGAGGAACATCATGGGCATATGTGAGACATGCCCTACAATTACTTCTTTATTTTAATTTAGTCTTAGTTCAATTCATATGTCTTTCTCATTTTCTTGTGGTGTCATTGTGCAGATGATGTGGACACTCGTGCAATAACACGAAGATTGAGACAAGATGGAAGCCTTATTGGTGTCTTAAGTACTGAAGAATCTCAAACAGATGAAGACTTGCTTGAAATTGCTCATAAATGGAAAATTGTTGGTAGGATTTAGGTTCATAAACTATAATTTCTTCTACTTTGTAAAATTCTTTTTCGTATCTGAAACTGGTGTTAAACTAATCCAGTAAAGCCTTTTTTTTTACAATAGTTTTTGTATTAGCCCTAGTGCTTTTTTTTCTTATGAATCGTGATTTTTCAAAAACCTGGTAATATAGTGATAGCTTAAGTTGGAGCCTCTATTTGCTCTGATCTCATTTATGCAGTTTTTGTACCCGAAATGCTGTTTGTAGTATGATAGTAATAGGAAAAATGATCTTGTTGAATCCTTACTACCATATAGAGAATCGACAACGAGGACCTTAGCTTTCTGATTGGCAACTCTCCCAAGCTATGGTTTTTCACTAATCTTGATTTATGTTGGGACACATTGAAATTCTGCAGGCTTTTAAGATCTTTCCAACTGAAGACTCATCTAATTGCAATATTGGTCTGATCGTCAGTATTACTATGATCCATCATATTGCTGTGGTCTGATAAACTTGATACTTGATTTAAATCAAACTTCTTATAACTTGCCTTCAACTGCTAACTTGATGTGTATATTGCAGTATATATTTTGGCAACAAAGTGAGGCTTCAATTACAGAAAGCAAACATTCAGTTTCTTAGAATCTAGAAAAGTACAACCAATACCAGAGAAACTTTGATGATTTCCCTTAACCCATAAGGTTAACTAGAAGGATAATGTTAATACAGGAAACTAAGAAGCATGGAGTTATGTGTAAACACCAACCTCTGTCTTGTAATTATTTTTTTCACTTATTGATTTGATTAGTTGCAATGTTAGCTGATTGCAGTAAGAACAATGTTCTGGGGTTACTTTTTGTTCATATATGATGGTTGGTTACTTGATAAAAATCACATGAGATTGGTTAGTTCTATAATTTGGTATCATGATGAGAAAACATATTCTTTTCTTTTGCAGGTGTTGATTTGATCAGTGGTGTTTCATGTAAAGCCCCATTTGTTTGGTCTCAGAAAACACATTCAGAATGGGAATTCCACAAAGATCAGAACCAAGTTGAGAATTTTCATGTTAGTATAACTATATCCATGACAAGCTACTGGGTTAGATGTGTTATTCTGAAAATTCATTTTCTTTTTTTCATTTCATGTTGGTGGTAGGTTGTTGCATATGACTTTGGCATCAAGCATAACATTTTGAGGCGCCTGGCATCCTATGGATGCAAAGTCACAGTTGTGCCTTCAACTTGGCCTGCCTCAGAGACATTAAAAATGAAACCTGATGGTGTTCTGTTTAGCAATGGTCCTGGAGACCCAGCTGCAGTTCCTTATGCAGTGGAAACAGTAAAGGAAATAATTGGTAAGGTTCCAGTTTTTGGAATTTGCATGGGCCACCAGTTGCTTGGCCAGGCTTTGGGTGGCAAGACGTTCAAGATGAAGTTTGGTCATCATGGTGGTAACCATCCAGTTGGCAACCTGCGGAATGGACGTGTTGAGATAAGTGCTCAGGTTTGTGTATTATCTTATTTAGTTAAGGTTAATACTGTTTCTTTGCTATTTCCTCTTTGTTTCCACCACTCTGATTTGAATGATTAGCTTTCATATTTCCAAATCATCAATCTGCCTGATGAGCTTAAGGCCAGAAAGCCACTCCTTGGAGATATCTAGCTTCTAGATAATTAATAATTTTTCTTGGGAGAAACTTATCTGAGAGAGCCAAAGTAGAGCACAACTTTTAACATCAAATATTATGTGATGCCTCTACTTTAGAACTTTTTTTATATAATAAACCCCATCAATAATTTTATTCCTTTCATGCTTTCAAATCATTTGGTTTTTCAAAAATTTAGATTCTTTAATTTGTCAACCTGGAAGTTCTTTTCCCCCCTTTTCTGATATCTATTGTATTGTTCTGGCAGAACCATAATTATGCAGTTGACCCTGCATCCCTTCCTGCTGGGGTTGAAGTAACACATATAAATTTGAATGATAAAAGTTGTGCTGGCCTTGCTTGTGCGGAGTTAAACCTCATGTCCCTCCAGTACCATCCAGAGTCCTCTCCTGGGCCCCATGACTCTGATCCTGGTAAGAATTATTTATTGTCTGTTATCATTTTCTTTAGTCGATAGAAATATCAGTTGAATGATTCTTTGGTGTGTATATCTGACACAAAATTGAGATTATAATTGAATCAAGAAAACTCTATTAACCATCAAACTATACAAAAAAACTATACAAAGTAATTAGGTCAAGTGAAGGGTCCAGCTTGATTGTTGAAGCGCAAAATTACAGGGAATCCATGTGATTATATGCCAATTAGCACATAATGTATAAAAATATTAGCATATTCAGCATACTCTGTTGGAACTTAGGACCATCTATGGTAGAGAGTTATGTGGCCCGTACTTGACAGTTACAGTCTTGGGTTTAACCTGAAATTTGGCTGAACATTAAGGTGAATGTGAGTTATGTTTGAGCTAGTTAAACCCATTTAACTTGGGTCTTCTTGTTGGGTTAGAGAAGCATAAGGCTAGATGAATACTTCTATTGTCACTATTAGGTCACTTTTTGGACACGCTTACCTTAGGAAGGTTGTGCCCACCAATAGTTTTCACATGTAAGGTTCTTGAGGTCTAGTTTCTGCAAAAGACTGGATGGTTTTGTTACAATTGGATTCGTGGTATGGTTGCAATAAGCAAAGTGGACTCATCTCATAGGTATGAACTCCATGAATCATGGCATTATTATCCTATCAAGTTTTCAGTACAAGTTCTAATTGCACATGTGGTTGTAACATCAGCTTCATTATGTGGTATATATGGGTAGACTTGGCAACCACTAAAGTGATATGAGCTGAAAGAGTTCTTTTGAGTTGGCCTTTGACAAAACTTTCGAATATTGGTGCAGAAAATTTTGTTTGTAGCTATATGCTCGGACATTGGTGTTGGGTTCTTATTGTATCATATGGCCTGGATCCAGAGTTTTAAATGGCCGTAAACAATCTTGGTCACATCCTCGGGTTGGGTTTGAATAGGATAGCAACATGTGTTCTATGCTATGGAAGATATAAAACATGATGTCAGATCCCAGGACATTTAGTTTTATATTAAGCTTTAATTAATTTCTCATGTAGTTTCATAAGACATTGAAATGCCCACTTTGACTTTTAATTATCAGGAATAAAGATAAGATTCAGTACGTTTGATATTTAAAGGTAGTGGTGGATTCTATACAGCTAGGACATTCTAAAATCTCGAAGATAATATGTATGATATTTGCTGAATCAACATTCCAATCATGATGTTCGACTTAAGCATAATTAGGTCAAGTGAAATTTGATCACTGTTTGTGCAATCATCATGTTCTTGTGTCGCAGCTTTTAGGGAATTCATGGAGTTGATGAAGGCAAGCAAGAAATGACAATTGTTCTTGTAAAGTCTTGAGTCCTTGATTGGGCATCTTGCAAGGAAAACACCTCTGAATTAGAAAAGCAGACAAGAGGTGACTTAAGCTGATGCCGTCAGTATAGTCTCTTTGCAAGTGTGTTAGTCTTGCAGCTAAAAAATGCCTCTGGATTATCTTCGCTGCTGCAAGCTATTATGTCGGAAAAGCCAGCAAGTTGTTTGTGTCAGCTTCATATTCTGATGGTGAGCTGTGTTTGTTTACCGAAATGCTATTTTCCTTCTGCAGAATTATGTTTACTGAATTCGCCACATGCTTTAATATATTGTGGTAACCATTGGGATTTAGTGTTCGTGTCATGCTGCAAGTGTTCTGGTTTCTACCTAGTTGATCAGTGATTGGTAATTTCTCAAGTTAACCAGATTGAATGGCCATGTGTATCTTGCTTTTCTTCCTAGTCTAACTAGTTTGACCAAAACCATCCTTAGTTTCTTGTCACCCACATTGTGCAGAAATTATGAATCTGATATAAATATATTATATGCAAAACCTAAATTTTTGTAGGCATATGCATGCAATACTGAAATTTTGCTGGGGGAACACATATGTTGTATATCGAATCTATGAAAGGATAGAAATGCAAAACCTCTTACCCTTTGTACAGAATGTTCATTATAATTATAATTATATATATATATATATATGAATTTTATATTTATATAAAAATATTATTTCAAAAGATGTCATCTAACGTAGCTGATTAAACTTTTGACCCTTTTAATAATAAGGTTTAAGGATTTAAATTATAAGCTTGCATGTTATTAATGTGATTGCGCACAAATACTGAATGGACTGACATTAAACACCAATCCAATTTCTAACAAAAATCTTAACCTTTATGATTCCCGATAAAAAATCTTAAAATATCTTGACGTGTGTTTATGAAGAGACATGTTCCGATACACCAAAATTTTCTTATAGTAGGACCTGACGTACTCTCGACTAACCTTTCCCTTCTTCTATCCTACACTTTAACCATGAACGGTGATCACAATAAATAAATCGTATGCCGTTTCACGACTCGCATTGATCACAATTATAGAAGACCAACAAGGAGGTGCCCGAATTATGGCATTTATACTTCCCTTTTCTTGTAAATTTCCCAACCTGAATCAGGATTATAAATCACACACACACACATATATATATATAACCATTATTAAAAACGCAATTACTGTTTGTTTATTTCTGCGTCAAAAGATTATATAGTACCTATTTAATACTATACTATATAGTATATACCATACCAGGAAGAGAACTATGGAAGAAAACAGACCAGCCACCGTCACTAAAACGTCGTCAAAACGGAAACGTGAAAGAAGACGACGGAGGTAGAAGCACGTCGACGTCACCGTCACCGCCACAGTCGATGGTCGTGACGGCCGTCAATGGCCTCGTCACACAACGACGCTGCAGGCGGTGTTCTGCTGGAAGCGGACGATTGGCGCCGGGGCGTCGCTTTGTGACTTGGCGCTGTCGACGATGAGGAAAGCAGGGCAGTTGGCCTGGAGGCGGTAGTGGCCGGAGATCCAGGTGCCGACCTTCCACCGGAGGCCGCCATCGACGCGGACGTAGAGGAGGAGGTAACCGGCGCTCTCGTCTTGGGAGAGGGAGTCGGCGAGGTAAGGGGCGAGGGGTACGGCGGTGCCGTAGAGGTAAGGTGACCAGACGGCGACGTCGTTGTGGCCGAGGTAGCCGGGCGGGAGGAAAGTGGCGGCGGTGAACTGCTGGCCTTTGTAGGCGGCGTAGGCGTCAAGGCGGTCGTAGTAGATGCCGATGCGACCGTTGGGGTTGCGGGAGGAGAGGGTGACCTGGAGGACGGAGGTGAGGAGGGCGGCGTCGCCGTTCGTGAAGTTGAACTGGAGGAGGGAGAAGTCCTGGAGGTAGAACATGGGCTTGGTGGGGCGGAGGACGAGCCAGACGATGAGGACGACCACCAGCGACAGGAAGGCCGCCAACAGCCGAAGAAACAGCTTGTGCCGCTTGTGCTTCCCGTGGATGCCGCAGTCCTTCGCCATGATCGATCCAAACAAGAGAATTCAACACAGAGAGAGAGAGAGAGAGAGAGAGAGAGAGAGAGAGTGGTTGAAGGAGCGGAGTAGCAAGTGTGGCTTATAAACGCACAGGTGCGGCTTCTTGTGGCAGTCGAAGCTTACAAGTTTTCTCCCTAAAAACATAATAATGAGACCTGCAGTATATATTTACTTTTGTTTCCTCTTATCTTCTCTTTTTTTCTTCAGTGTTTTCTCAAACATTTCTTCTTCCTTAATCATAATTAAATTCTAAAAACTAACTAAAGAGTAATCTTGATTTTATTTTTGGTTACTAAACTTGTGAGCCGATGAAGATCTCAAAAGTTACCTCCATTATTAGGCGTATTTATAAAATTATATTTTAACTTAGTTACATAATGGATAATTCCTTTGTAGTAATGATAACTCGGAAAATAGCAAGTAGATATGTACTAATGCCGCTAGTTTGATCTAATTTCGATGGACATCTCATGCCATCTCATGAACCGTATATAAAAGAAAATGCTGTTCTACGACCAATAATAAAACCAATTACCAAAAGCATAAATATGATATCTCTTCTTTTAACACATTAGAATAAAGCTTGAGATCGTAATCTCAAATATAAATATATATATATACATATGTGTGTATATATATACATATATATATATACATATGTGTGTATATATATACATATATATATATAATATATATATATATACAACCACAGCTAACGTGAGAACATCATGCACAAGGGTTAGCGGACCATGAATGATTCCAATGGGCTTGGATGCCGCCTGATAGGCTTAATTGCTCTTCAATTTTGTTGATCCAAATAGTTAATAATAATATATTCATCATATTTTTATAAGTGGACTAATCAGAATTTTACAATTTTAAACTTGATATCTTTATCAAAACCCAGCATAGCTTAGATCAAATATGGGTATGGTGCATGTGAGGTGTAGCCTAGTGGTGGCTCAACACTGTGTGAGTCCTTTGACTTCATCCACGAATAGATCTTTTCTATTCGAGCTCTCTCGAAGCTCTGATACCAAATATAACCCGAGCCTGATGGGCTAACTAACTTGTTAACTTCATTTGACTTAAACCACTAATCATAATACTTAAGTTGAAGTTAATAGTAGTATGACATTTGAAAGTCAATCTTAATCTTGTCCACTTTCGATGAGAAACTAATCAGGGTATTATAATTTTTTTCACTCGAGGGTTTATCATCTTTGTCAAGGCCCAACAAAGCCCGGATCACTCTAATATGGTGCATGTAAGGCGTAGCTTTGATACCAAATATCATAACCCGAGCCTAATGGGCTAACTAACTTGTTAACTTTATTTGACTTAAACCACTAATCATAATACTTAAACTGAAGTTAATAGTAGTACGACATTTAAAAGTCAATCTTAATCTTATCCACTTTCGATGCAAAACTAATCAGGATATTACAATTTTTTTCACTAACGGGTTTGACATCTTTGTTAAGGCCCAACAAAGCTCGAATCACTTTAGTATGGTGCATGTAAGGCGTAGCTCAATGATAGCTTCACGTCGTGACGAGTCATCTGACTCCATCTACGTACATCCCTTTCCTATTTAAGTCCCCTCCTTATGCTCAAATACTAAGTTGATTTTGATACCAAATATCAAGAGCTTGATAGGCTAATTGACCCATCACTTTGTTTGACCTAAATTATTAGTTAAAATATTTAAACTAAAATTAATTATAGTATACTTATCATATTATTATAAATCAATATTAGACTTGCTCACTTGCAAATGATCTAGGTAGCTAATGAACTTTGTTTGCAACTCGATTGTTCCATGTTCATCAACAATAGCAAGTACTAGTATGCACCGCTACTCAAAAGAAAGACCGATTGTTTAAACACCGCTTTAGTTTATGGTCACAAAATCCTCATTAGGGAATAATTGTCATGACAAGTCTAAAGTCATAACGAGGAATTCAGTAGCAGTCACATATGATAAGATCGGCTCTTCAATGCATTTTAAATATTCTATCCTATAGACTTGAGCATGGCAAGTAAAGCTTTTCAAAAATAGCATTTTTCCCAATATAAATCATAAGACTTTTTTTTATTCTAACCTTGCTTTCAGATCAATCCTTGTAAAAATTTTATCATCCGACCTCTTCCACATTCTATTCAAAAGTGGAGAAAAGCTACTGCCACCCTTTGTTATGATACCAATATACCAGATGATTGTTCCAGTACGAGTAAGACAGAGTCCACACAGAGTAGAGTATATTATACCATGGATCATCTTTTTCTGGCTCTTGCATTTGACTAAATATCTTGTATACAAAGCAACTAAACAGGACAGCATTAAATGGAAATGTGGATACTACAGAAACATCGAAGCTGATTTCGAGTGTAGGTTCTGCTCACTTGTATACATTAAGATAAATAAAGAACCAATAAAATACGATATAACACTTGCCATAACATGCATGTATGGTTTCTTGCTACTAGGCATTCTAATGAAAGAAGAAAACAAAGGGCCTATCTATCAGTTTCACATGTCAACTATATACACCATCTCGACCACGAATATGGAGAAAATTTTTGTGAAGAATAAGGGTAAACATGGGAGTTACGTACCTCTTTAGCTAAGACAGAAAATGATAGAATCCTCATGCTGCATGGCTGGCGTCATCACTCATCATTCCCTTGAAGCTCTTCACTAACCATATTGCAGTTTCTCGTGGGGAAACCTTATCCTTCCCAAAGGGCTTTAGAACTACCGCAAGTTCTTCCAGCCTGTTGTGCTGCAGAAGACCTGCCGAAAGCTCTAACAACCCTTCGAGGGCTTCTGCCCTCTGTCTAAAAGAGTTCACATCCAAAGTTTCTTTAGCTGGAGTTTCCTCTTCCTTCGACACAATGGTGTGTTCTGATGAAGCTGATCTAGTCTCTGTGGAACTTGATCTCACTGTTTCTGAGCTATCTGGCTTATCATTAATGCTGCTTTCTGAGGCATTCGTCTTGAGGGTCACCGTTTCAACAAATCCAGTGGGCTTTAGAACATTTGATATGCTTCTCATTTCAACCTCATCTTGCACCACGTTCAATAACTTTCCCAAATCAATGTTTTGAACGCTTTTCTCCTTGTTATCTGAGATAGGCTGGTCAACACCAACCCGAAAGCTGCTGTGCCTTATGACATGTATGACATCATCAAAAACAGGGTTTAAACATGATGCTGCTGGCTTTTCCAGGGTCTGATTCGTAGCTGGTAGACTTCCCAGGGAAGCGTTCTTAGGAGCTGATGAAACAAAAGTCCCAGTATCTGTCATGGAAGAGAGGAGCTCTCTGACAGTGAACTTGTCAACTCCAGTCCGCATGACAATTGGATTATGTTCGAGCTTGTTCAAAGAAACATCATCTTTGTAAACAACATCATTTTCAGAGATAGAAAAGTTTCGCTCTAGTAGTGAACTCGAACTCATATCGTTACTTGAGGTACTATTCTGCAAGTCCACTGTGCTGACCTCCAAATTCAGAGTAGGTCTGCCTCCATTCTCATGACTCTCTGCTGATGAATAATCAAGTCGTGGATATGCACATGATGATAATGAAGACATTGGCAGATTTGATTCAGAAATTTCAGGGAGCAAACCCTCCTCAGCAGAATTAGCTGCAGCATTTGAGGAAAACTGTTTTTGCATCTTGACAACTATTTTTGGAGATTCTTGAGTTGAAACAGATGGAACATTTTGATTACCTGCATCAGTCTTCATTCCTCTTGAAGGATCTAGAGGAACCTCCTCTGGCAGGCCATTGACTTCCAATGGGTGACAACAATCATTGCTTAGACCAATATCAGGCTCCTGAGTTAATTTGGCTGGAACACATTTGATCCCATTTTCAACTGGAGAATGATCAACTCCAGAAAGTTTCTTGGAAGGTACAGTCTGCTTCCTAGACATACTGGATGGTGGAGTCCTTTGCCTTGTCTTTGGAGGTATATAATCTTCTGTGATTTGTCTGACAGGAGCTGGTGGTGAAACACCATCGTATCTGGCTTTAGTTTTTGGAGAAGTCTCAGATACTGGTAACTGTAACATATATCAATGAGACGTAGATTGGAAGTATAAAAAAATGCATAAATGATTTTGGTGAGCTCATCTTACCAGTTGCTTATTTCTCTGTGATGCCTGTACTTGTTTTTCAGAATCACTATTAGTCTTGGCAGGTTCATCATGTTGCCCTTCTGCTTTAGACTTTGATATTAAAATGGCACTAATAGGCTCGGATGCCCTATGTGATGCATGTGTGCCATATTTATGGCTGGAAGCACCGTTTGCAGGATCATTATTTGTCTTGGCAGGTTCATCAGCCTGGCCTTCTGAATTAGACTTCAAAGTTGAACTGGTGCCAATAGGCTTGGACAACTTAGGTATTGGTTCTGGGCTAGTCTTGTGGTTGGAGCCAGTGACAACTTTTACACGGGTTGCTCTCACCAGAGAACTGCTTCCTATGATTATTCCTTCCTCTTTTAGGGCCACCGTCATGTTATTTATAGCTTTTGACTGATTAGATTCAACTTTTGGCTGCTGATCAATGTGTATGAACTTTGTTGAACCTGGTCTCTCCATAGCAGCTTTGGAGATGCCAGTACCATGTGTGCCATCTTCTGTAGGAGTATACTTGTTAGAAGACACTCCATCATCAGTTAAAGGACCGTCTCTTCCAAGTGCCTTTTGATGGCAGTCGACCACTGAACCAGAAGTGTTACAGTCACCTGACTGTAAACTATCCTTATCACTGCTGGAAATGCTGTCATTTTGGCTTTCAGACATGTTATTTTGATTGCTTTGTGAGGTAGAGATGGGCTTCTCTGGTGGCTGGTTTATAATTGGATCAGGGCATGAGCGGTGTTCATTGACAAACGGTTGCAAATAAGGGTGTTGTAGGATTTCAGATGCCTGTTTGGGTTTAATCATAGAACTTTTAGATGAGGTCATGGAGCGAAAATAGGTGCAAGTAATCAGGTGCATGTGCACATAAATGGAGAAGATAAATTAAAGGGCTTACACTCGGCCGATTTTCTGGATTCTTCCTTAACATGCTTTTGATGATTGCTTTCCTGCATGAAAAATGTGTATTAGCTCATCAAATTAGCAAACTGAAAGCAAGTATTTAGTAAAGAATACAATTCCTGGTCTGTCCAAGTAAAACTTGTTAGCAAAAATGAGTCATTTATGGTAGAAAATATTCAGGAGAAACATATTGAGGAATGAGTCATTAGATGGTCTGAAAAACTGTTCTCTGTTATTGCATAAAGAAAGTATCCAAGTCCTGGGCTTCAAATGATCCACATTTATGATATTGCCACCTTACAAAATCTTACCAAAGAAGACACCTAGAAATCTACAATTACAGTTTCTAATGAGTAACAATTTGCAAACTATCAGACACAGACAGACTTAAAACACTCTAAGAACTCCTTAAGATAACTTTTAGAATTAATTGTGAAAATCATTCTAAAAAATAACAAAAAATAAAAGAAATATTATTCCAATCCCTGGGAGTCCTCATTGAATTTGAAAATAATTTCCAAAGCTTTCCAAAATATTCCAGCTGCAGTCCTTGACAATATGGGACCCTGAATGCATATCTTAAGTTCAAAAGTACAAACTAGGTTCCATGTTTTCAAGTTGGCTAGACCATGACTCAGTTGACCCTACCAGAGTTTGTACCAGATCCAAACTGTTCAACACTTCTTAAAGTTGCATTGATATTGCTGAATGTAGGAGTGGGATGAACTTAAGAGATGGTCATCAACATCATTATTTCGATAGTCGGTATTTGCCACTAAGCCCAAGCAACAACAAAGACTGTTACATTGCCAAAAGACTAGGATAAAATAAAACACCTCTAGAACAAAACAAAATGCCAAGCTTTGAATATACAAGGACATCTCTGAACTAAATTATATGTTTCAGCTACAATATCATGGTGAAAGACAAATAAACAATGGCCAATGACATAAAATGAGATCATTCTGCCATAATCCAGCATTAAGAACTAGAAATACAAATAATGCAGGCCCTGTTGGAATTAATTGTAACTTTCTCGACTGGATGCACATGGTGATGAATCACAACTTCAGCAAAAGAAATTTGAAAAAAATTAAAGGCTCATCAAATACTCACAGGGAAGAAGAATAACAAGCCGGCAGTGGACCGATAGAGGACTTGTTAATTTTGCTTATTAAACCACCCATATCCTGAAATTAGTTTCTGACACATCAACTAATTGCAACCCATGCTACAATAATTCAGTGACCATAAACAGCAACAAGAAAACTTGTAAAACTTGAACGATACCAGTATGCCAAAACAAATATTGCTTTATTCCTGTTCTTAAACTGACTTGTTACTTGAAACTGATGGACAGTGTACACTGATAAATGGACAAAGAAAATATCAATATTTTTGGTTGGAAAAGATCCCTGTAGATGACCCCAAATAGTCGGCCCATTATGGTTTCTTATTGTTGTTGTTTAACAATTAGAGAAAACGGAGCACCTAAAGAAACATAGATGGAAGTGGATAAGGCCCAGCAGCTCAATTTTAGGTCTATGTTTCTAACCTTGGGTTTAGTGTAAAGATACCAATGTTGAAAACTTGTGATTGAAGGAGGAAAAGGCAAATGCTATACTGAATTTCCACAAAGTGTGACATGGTCATATATGTTGTAGTGGCCACCAAAACCTATATTTGTACCCCATTTGCATGACTCTTGGCAAACCCCAATCCACACTTTTTAAGTTCCAAAACAGTAAGTTTACAGATCAGTTTAGTTGTCTGTTTCACTGGTTTTAAAGAGACAATGCAGATAGCCAAGCTTCTGACATTAAATTGGAGATGCAATTATCACATTAAAAAACACACAAATATTACTTGTTTGCAACAAATTTTACCAGAAATTTGCCAAAATGCACTTGTCGTTAATTTCTTAAAATCCTCCAATTGAAGTTCGAACTAGCACAGAGATTGAATAATATTGATGAGCATTCTCAAATTCAGACTGATGGGAAATGGAGACTATTACTATATTTGTTACATGCATTATAGGAAAGGGATGGCTTAGATTTAAGTAAGCACATATATATGAATATAGTCAAATTTTAATAGCTCAAGCCATTGACTACAATTTCCAATAACAGATTGCAGCAGGAACAATGTCACAGAGAAAGAGGTTAGTTTGAACAGTGATCAACCAATAGTACAAACAGTGTTATTCTAGCCCATTGATTGAAAATTGTGAAGAAAAGCAAGAAATATAATGATTTCCTTTTTCCAGCTCTGAATCTTAATAATAAGAGTCCAGTTCTGTGATGGATAGGTAGATTTAGAGACATGCCAACACATGGTTTCAAAATATCATGCTTTAGATATAAGCTTTCTTCCCTATCCAGTTTTAGATACATTTAGCTTGGGTAAGACTACTTGTCAACAACAAGTAGTTGTGACTTCAAAAACATTGCATGTAGATTAGACGACAGTATCTGTAACACCATGATAAGTTTATGTAGCACAAGAAGAGTAAATCATAGCAAAATAAAAAGGGGAGAAAAATGTGAATGAAATGAAATGAGTACAAATAAGTTGGTTGAGAAGCCAATCCCACCCCCTGCATCATCCTCTGCTATCACTTTGGATTTTTCTTCTTTCATAGGGAAACATTTTGATCCTCAAGTTGCTTTCTCAACATGACTAACTATAGGGCTTTCTATGTCTTCACTTTTGGAAAAACTATCTTAAGTTTTGAACAGTCCATGTGAGAGTGATGAAATATGCTAGTCTAATTGAACCTCAATCACTTCAGGACTTGAGACTGAATCTAATTGAAGGATCAGGACTTAAGGAAAATAGTGTATGACTAACAAAGATGGTTAAAATAGTTTTGATAATTGATAAATAACCACAGGATTCATTACACTGCTACAAAAAGGGAAGCCTGCCCTAAGGTATTTATTTATTTGCTTTTGCATCAATATTCAAATGATGTAATTAACTGAATATGCAAGAAACTTACAAAAGCTTTAAAGGCAGGTCGATGTGCAGCCATTTCATACACACAGCAACCTGATCAACCAATTCAACATTAGTCATGATCTAGACTACTCACAGCAAAGGCACCTTACCTAGCATATTCAATTTGCAACCATACCTAAAGACCAGATATCTGACTTGAATCCGTAAGGAATGTCAGCAAGGAGCTCTGGACACATATAATTGGGAGTTCCAACAACCTATACAAGGAGGTTATACTCATCAAAATTCCAGACACATTGGGCAGCACTAAACGGCCCAAACTGCTGCAAAATTATTGGAATTATGGTACATCTGATTTAACTCAGAATTAGCAGACTATTGGAACAGGTGTTAATTTTAATGTACTTCAAATTTTACTATGACTTTTACAAGTCAGTAATAAAAACATGCATATAAAATTCAAATATCTAAAGAGCTCCTTGAAAGACCATAATTTTCTCCTTGTTCAGTTCTACGGAGCTGTGAATTCAATCAGATACCAATACATAAGATATTGAAGACCTAACAGAAATAACTAAAGATTTACTTGATACAATTGCCCTGATTATAAATGATCTTTCTTACAGCAAAATTTGCCTGACAAACCAAAGGACAATATTATATAGAATGGTATGGACTGACACTTGATTAGCAATTCCAAATGTTCTGTGATGTTATCAACTGTTGTAAGTTTCAGTTGTACATGAAACAAACTTCTCTACAATCATGAAGATGTAGCTCAACAGTGAAATATTTGGGAGACACTCTTATCTGTTTGTGTTGTAATATAAATTTCCAAAAGTTGTCAACTAGTGACAATATAATTTACAGTGCAAAGACCAACTCAAATGACAACAAAAAGCTGACACAAAAACTCTGGTCAGGATGACACTACCAGCATTAATCCTGATACAGAAACAAAATAAGTCAAGGACCAAAGAAAACACAGCAATACAGTTACCCATCATAAAGAAGCTACTATTGATGACAAATATGAGCTATGAAAGCAAATTTACTAGCCCATTTTGAGAAAAAAATTGAAATACTGAATACAAACTCTGGAAAAGTGAATATATCAAATACAAAATTGTGTTGGGAGCCATGTACATGAAGGTTCGTGGTCCTTTGGATCAATGAAATGGTGACTCAAACTTTTCCTTGATACTAAGTATATCATTCTGGTAATATTGATGTACTCACACCAAATGGCATTACCTATATCATCACATATTGTATTCATAGAATAAAAATAACTAAATTAATCATGCGCAACCGATATATCATTAGATTAAATGCATTTTTTCCAAACAAATCCAGAAAAAAATCAGAGGGTGATGTACTCCAGAAGAATTTATCATAACGATCTCTATCACATATCACATACAGAAGAAGCCAGATCATCTGCTTTTAAGGTTTTAGCAAGCCCAAAATCCCCTGTGAAACAAAACAAAAGAAAAAGTTAAAAGTTATGCAATAAATGAACAAGTATTCAACTTTTTGGTTAGACATCACATGTCACTAACCAAGGCGAACTTCATGATCCTTGGTAAGAAATATATTTGAGCACTGCCACAAAGGTGAAAAAACACAACGGAAGAGATCAGACAACAGTATAAGCTGCAGATATAAGCAGCTGTTGCCAAACTTGTCACCAACCTTGAGGTCTCGATGCAAAACAAAGTTGGAATGCAAGTACTCAACAGCTAATAACAGTTGGACAAACCATTTCAGCAATTTCTGGCAGGAAGAAACACATCAGAATGCCAAAATTATATAATCCTCAAGCAGGTAAACAAACAATCAGAAAAATCAATATTACCTCCTCTGGAAAATATGTTCCATTTGACCTCTTCATCAACTCACTCCTTTCAGGTGCAATAGATTTAAATTTAAGCAAACCAGAATATTGACACTGAAGAAAAACTATGAAAGAAATAGCACTGAAACACTTACATGTCTCCTCCCTCACAGTATCCAGTGACAATACAAACATAGCAGCCCTGTATTCAGAAGCACTGATTAGACATTGGCTCAACGGATAATTTATACACATCTATGCATGATTTACTATTCCTAGACCTTCTCCACCCAGGCTTCCTTGAACTCCACAATATAAGGGTGCTGAAGCCGTGCAATAAGAGCCATCTACGCATACCATAGTTTAGAATACTTAGAAAATTTGACACGTATAAAATTAAAAAAAACAGTATCCATCCATATGACAGACCTCTTGATGAGCAGATCGCCGGCACCGCTCAGTCTGCCTTGCAAGCCGGATTTTCTTCAGAACATACCTGAAATCCAAAAGATAGCAAGCAACTGACCAACGAAACTCCAAAAGGGGCAAAATACTACCAAGAGAATTTATTGAACTTACTTCTTCTTTTCTTGCTTATGATTCACGAGAATCGCAGCACCGAAAGCTCCACGGCCAATTTGCTCCATTATCTCATACCTGTCCATTCTCGATTCCATAGATCCAATCCAACGAAATTATTAAGAAATCCTTCTGGAGATTCAATAAGAAGATTCAAGAAGAAATGCTCGAGCAAGACGAATCTCTGTATCCTTCAAAACAAATCCACTCCACTTCTCTCAATGCCAGCTCGAGATGCCTTGCTCCATGGATCAGCTAATAAGATCTCCGCTAGCTCTTCAAGTCACATCGAGTCAGAGAAGTATAACTTCCATTTCAGCGCACTGACATCCAGCACTGATACTGAAAGGGGAGAAATAACAAAGAAATCGATCCAAACTTCAAATCGAGTGCGATTCGAAATCACCAGACAAAATTGATCTCAATCATCATCTTCTAACACGCGATGCTACTCCTCGCCATCAACAATCTGATCTCCCGTTCCTCTGTCTCAATCTCCTCCGCGTCCGCTGGCCGTCCACGGGCGGCGATCTCTCTCTCTCTCCAACAAGCTCACCGGAGCGGGAACCCGACGACGTCGAAGGATCCAATCGCCTATATCCCGAAGCCCTCTCAATGTTGAGACGAAAAGAGATCGAGCACACCAATGCAGCTGGGATTACGCCTCCTCTCTTCTTCTTGCGCGCGTCGGAGAGCGGTGGTAGGTTGCTTTGGGTGATTATCCCCCTTTTTATTTTACTCTTTCATACTCAACTCTCGGTCTCGCCGTGGCACGGCTTTTAAAGTGGAGGGAGGGATAATTTATAGGTGGACGAGTGAGTTGAGGAGGAGGGAAGGAGGGCAGTTAGCTAACCATGGGTTGGGTTGGGTTAGTCGAGTCAAGATGAAGGGAGCCACGTAACGCCGTGATGCACGGAGATGTCTGCGGTGGCCACCAATGGTGATAAATGTGAAGCCCAGCTCTAAATGACACAGGTGCGAATCATAAAGCTGCCAATCAGATGTTTCGTGCCTCTTAAAGCCTGGGTGTTGTGGGTCCCGGATCAAGTGAGAGAACCACAATGGACCGGCATGCATATTTGGATTTTGTTGGAATTTGATGACCCTATTTGGGAACGGAACGCAACCCGATGGAAGTATGTTTGGAACGGCTGATCCGTCCCGAACATTTATCTGGGTTCGTCCATGCACGAATTCTGAAGCATGAGCTGATGTCTTTATGCACGACAGAAACCGTCATCATGTCGTCACATGATCAAGTTTGCTTCACATGGACGTAGGTCGGTCGGTGGCAAAGGAAACACCAGAATGGGTAGGGATGATGGTCGGTCCCTGACTCAGACAGGGTTCAGGATTTTCCACTTCAGATAAGTTTTGGGACCCATCCTCCAGGTTATGACCCATACGGAGAAAACCCTGAACCCTTGCTGGCCGTGAGGACGAGAGGTGGCAAGAGCCAGGAGGCGTTTAGCTGTCAGTGAGGTCAAACGTCAGGCGGGTCAACGCCGCTGATCGCACGGCTTAACTACCGGACACCATACTCTGATGCGACGGCAGACCTTGTCACCTTTTTTGCTCGCTCTTTATATGGCTAATTCATGCAATAAATACTGGAATGAGTCAAATTAGAGAAGGGTCCACATGAGGACCCCATCTCCAACTGGATTCCAACCTTTGATCACACGCAGGGATCTTGACCTTTACATATGTAGATATAAACGGCTACACTAAATCCACATCGCTTTGAGCTACCGAAGGAAGGAATCGCTTTGAGGCCGTGATTAGTGCACAGCGATGCAGTTGTTGTCGCTGGTCCAAAAAGGTGCAGGTACATCGGAATGAAGTTAATATTAGCAATAGCAAAGCAACTTAATAATCTGAAAACCCGAACTTATCTGATATCAGAGTATAAGATACACCACCACCACAACAACAATAATTCTATTAGATCACTGCCATTAATATCGATATCAGAAATGACAATGGAGTCATCCCAACTCGTGGAGAGATACATGTCACAAGGAGTGAGGAACTCATCCACCGAGGAAGAAAAGCTTTTACATGGATAATGTACCAGTGTCTTCTTCAAGTGAAATTTCATCTAAATCCCTTTCACACAATTGACAGCAGCTATCTTCATCCTACTAATCTTCTGACTATGTCTACCACAAGAAGGATTGCACTTTAAAAAGGATGGATCCTGACACAAAGAAGAGAAAATTGAAGTAAGATGATTCAGTTTCCTTGTTTGGAAAGTAAAGAAACTACATTTTCTGAGTCTTATCAACATCAAAAATTGTCTTACTAATTCAAATGGTAATGAACTTGCAATCTGTGCTAAGAAAGTTGAACATAGCCTGTGCCATGTCCTAAGTTCCCTTAACCTGAGTTTTGCAGTTCTCAACAGTACAGAATTAGACTAATTTGATGCCTATGTAATAGAATAATAAGACAAAAACTTAGGACTATCTGCAGCAGTCGTTCAATCCTGTTGATTCGGCCGTATGAAGGTCGGTGTTCTTAATGTTATAACCAGTTAGACTACTTCGTCTTTGTTCCACCAAGTTCCATGGGTCACAACCAATTTTTCCCTTCTTTCAAATAAGTGCCCATTACCACATGTTATAATTTTAGGATTGACCATATTAAATCAGAAAAACAATTTGGGCCATGTTTGATAACTTCAACAGACTTGTAACGACACTAAGCTAAAATTCTCAGATCATTTTACTTTGCTACAATCTCAGCAAAATAGACTTCTGTTGCCAGCATTTCTACTAAGATGAGGACATGAAAATAATTACCTCCGTAATATTAACCCAAAAAGGGTATACATTCTTTCCAGTACTGCTTGATAGAATCTACAACTTTGACAGTGAAGGCCTGGTCCTCAGGGTAATAAGCAATGGGGTCTGAAAGCAGGGGGGCTGGAAGATTGAGTACTCCTTCAAGAGTTGCATGGAGACAGTAAGCTGAGTATGTCACATGGTAACCTCCTTCCTGAACAACTAATATGCGTCCCTCAGAGTGCATGTCGGCCAGCTTGCGCACTACTTCGCCAATCTTCTTATAACCTGCCATTGTGAGGCATTGCCTTCCATTTGGATCAAACTGAAGCAGGACAGGAGTCATTAGTAAGATAAAGAAGAATACAGATCAATCAAGAAGAAGCTACATGATTCGATATGGATTCTTCCCTGAAAAGCATCTTAATCTTCTCTCTAGCTGATTATACAATATATGATCTATTTTCACCTTATATAATCTATCTTGCCTGATAGCACTTCCTACTTCTGAGATATCACTTGGTAAGCAAGCAACACCCGCACACACATTAAAAGTCAAATTGACAAGATCAGAACAGGAAAATCAGCAGACCAGGATAGTCGTATAGAGGAACAAAAAAGTAATTCAACATCAATATCAACTCACCGCACTAGAATATCAACTCACCGCACTAGAGTCTTGCCCAACAACTAGAACAATAAGGCCTGGTTCAAACTTCTGAATTGCTGGAACAACCAGTTGATTCATAGCATAAGCATACCCCTCATCCCCTGTCCCATTGGGTAAGGGTATATTCAGATTGTAGCCAAACCCACTGCCCTCACCTACTTCGTCAATGGAACCATTCTGCGGATGTGATGGTCCCCAAGAGCCATGATTCATGTGAAGAGAGATTGTCAGAACATTATCTGAGCAATAAAACCCTTCAGCTGTACCATTTCCATGATGCACATCAATATCAATTACTGCAGCCTTTCTGCAGCCAGAATCTAGAGCAAGTTGTACTGCAAGTCCAGCATTGTTTAAGAAGCAATAACCATCAGCTCTACAAGGCTGTGCATGATGACCTGGTGGCCGCACTAGAGCATAAGCAAGCTTCCCATTTCCATCTAATATATGTTTCATTGCTGATAGTGTGGTTCCCGCGGCTAAAAGGGCAGCACCCCAAGATCCAGGGTTCATAAAAGTGCCAGGACAGAGCTCTTTATGCCCAGCTACATTAGCTCGTACTAGTTCCTCCACATAATCTGAAGTATGAAAAGAAGAGAAATATAAAAGCTGATTCAACGGAGCAGATGGTAGATTTATGAAAATTACTTTGCTAGCAAATAAAATAACCTCAACATGTCTATATCAGATAACCTTCTAATTAAGCAAAATTTCTGCCAACATAGAGTATTACATCTATCTGATAAATCAATTGTTTGCATCTTTAATTTTTCATCAAAATCATATGGGATGGCAGAACCTGATACTGATCTTCTTAATACCTCTCTTCTTATGTTCATGTACATCTAGCATCAATTTTCTCTTCTAAAAACTTATTAATATTCTTGATTTCTATGCATGATGTGCACATGATGCTTTCTAGGTATCACAGGCTCCATCCCCATGTAGAGCATGCATTGACTAGTGTCAAAAATCCATCTCCTTACATGTAGGACCCAAGTAATTATAAGAACAAAAAACTTGTTTCATGAACCAAATTGTTTCAATGCTCTATGTCAGTAACTGCGAACTTGACATATGGCCTTACCAGGGAAGAGAAGCTTATCCACTTGAACCATTAGAAATTACAAGTTCAGAATCCTTTTAAATAAAAGAAGTAGAATTATCATTTAAACAACCTGCTTCTTTCATCACTAAGATAAGCTCCACATACTTTTCATTGTCAATTCAACATGAGGCAAAGCAAGAACTTCCATACTTATAGGAAGGAATCTTGATCTGATACTCTAGTCATTTGGCTAGATACGGAAAGAAAAGATTGCATCTAGTCTGCCTAAACTATAACTAATCCGGTCTCTCTTCAAATCTGACATGGTAGGATGACAGAGAGAAAAGAAAACAATTAGTAACCATTAAGGTTTAGTTTGATTTAATGACAAGATCGATACAGGAACATACAGCTTGAAGATATCAAACAAAATTTGCTAATGCTCAGAGTTGTGCTCTTTATCTAATTCATCATAAATGTCCCTCCAAGAGCATCTGACAAACACCCAACAGACTATCTCAATCTATTACAGAAATTCAGTAGACATTTGAATATGTAGAGAAAGAGATTGTGTTAGTTGAATTCCTTGTAGCAGATACGATGTCTAAAGACTTGGACAGAACTCATTGTCTGTAGCACAAAAGAAGGCAAGCATGAAAAATCCAGCAACCTAAGCAGGTGTCTGTCATTTATGATGAAAAAAAGCAGCACTTAGCAGCACTTACAGGCACTAAAGAAGACATGATATTAACACTGTGACTGGATGAACAGGCACTAAAGAAGACGTGATATTAACACTGTGATTGGATGAACAACATGGCTCTACAGATTTGGATACCCAACAAGCCTACATGCGTATAATTGAGCTTGTTCTTACACGAACAAAAATAAGTTGCTTAGACTATTATCTCAGAGATCAGAATTAAACCGAAATATTCCTAACAGATGATATTCTTAACCCATAAATTGGCTGCAACTGATTCACAATTTTTCACCATAAATCCTCATCTGGATCCCATAAAAGTTTCTTAATATCTGGTTCCCATTGAATTTTTTCAATACTCCGCAACTGGATCCCATCGAAGTTTACTAGTAACACTTCTTGCTCCATCCAAAGACCATTTGTCACTACACGACTCCACATATACCGCACAAGAAGGTCCAAAACATGATCTTTTTGCACACAGGGGATAAATCCTCCAAGAGCAACACAAAAATTAGAATCAATTAACCTCATTAATCCTCAAAGTAGAACATATCAATTAAGCTCATTAAGCAGCAGTAGCAGCGGAAGACGAGGCAGTACCGGCAGTGTGGAAGGAAAAGAGCTCGGAAAGGTGGGCAGGGCGGCCGGGGTGCCACGAGACGAAGGGGGCAAGGGGCCCCTTGCGGAGTATGGAGACCATGTTCCGCACCCGGTCCGCGTTCTCCGGGTGCTTATCGAGGACCTCGAGGAACCCTGGATCGAAGCCGGTGTCGAAGACTCCGGCGCCGGTGTCGTGGTCGAGCATACCCTCGTGCCAGAACACGTGGATCACATCGCGGGGGTGCGCCGCCGTGAGTGGCGGGGACGGCGGCTGCGGATCCATGCCGCAGATTCGTGCGGAGGACCGGAATCCGTGGTTTGTCGACTCGACCCGGTTCGCTCTCCTCCGTAACCGACCGGACATCCCTTATATATATATATATATATATATAAAGAGAAAATATGGACATTTTCATCAAAAATTGTAAAATATATACTTCTTCCGAGCATATATATTAATATATAACTAGATACTATTTTTTTGGTATAATGGACAAAAATTATATATTTTTTATCTGAATATTTTATTATCAAAATATAATCAAGACCTTATTACATAATATTATTGCTGTAAGATGACATCATTTCAAGTTAATAAATTAGGATTTATTATTGCTTATGTAGTCATGTTTAGGTGGGAAAATAAGACATGAGGATCTACTTCTGGTTTCTCTCAAAGTTTTAAGAGTGGGAGAAAAAGTATAAAGTTTTTTTCAGAATTTAAATGAGAAGATATATAAAAGAAATTATGCTTAAGTTTGATTAATAACTCAATGATGTTGGTAATTGATATAATATGATGAATAATTTATTTTTTATATAAAAATTATATTAAACTAAATTAGAGTGTTTAATCATGATAATATTGTTTCGACTTTTTGATATATTATTATTATTATTATTATTTATCTTTTGATTTTAAGTAAATATGTATGTAAATGAGAGGAGTTCATTGAAATTAATGGTATGAGACGGGATAGAAGCTAACTGTATTAAAAAAATTAAAATGTTCATATAATCTTATATATAGTTCAAAAAATGAAAAAAAATCAATAATTCTGAATAATTGAGACTAAGTTACTCTTGTTGGAAGATAACTGTATTATATGTGAATCACACAGATTGTTTGTTCATGCCCCCTAGAGATCACAAATTACCCAAATCAAGAAATAAAGACATTACAATAAGGCAAGCCGGGCATCAATTCCTCCTCATATCAGTTCCCCATTTCAAGGAGTTAGGGATGGCTTAAACTTAATGGTCTCATGGTGTGGTTCTCAAGGGATTTGCTTCGGATCATGTGCTATCCTCTCTTGGATCACATCCATAATCTTCTAGTTTTTTGTATAAATTATGATCTCAATTTCTTGATCTAGTGGAAGAGAACAACTTTGATTTGTCTATCTAGTTTTACGTTCATCAACCCAATAATTATTAACCAGATTTCTAATATAATAAATCAGTAGATACTCAGGTCAATCCTTGATGGTTTGGTCTAAGCAAGAAGCTTCAGTTGACTTTTGACGTCTAGATTTTAGAGCTCGTTGTTTGACTTAAATGATCTTGAACCTCGATCTTAATAATACTTGAAAGGAGCAGATCACAAGGTGGTTGGTATGTCTATGAAACAATCTTGAACTATGAAGGGTGTTTGATGCTGTTGAAGTCACAATCTGTAAAGGAGAGTCATGAATGATGTCATCGTCGATGTCTCTAAAATATTTATGCCATTTCACGTGATGGAGTTTACATGGAGAAAGGATTATGGAACATTGAGAGGAATCGAAGATGAAGAACAGGAGAAAGACAATGAAATGTGTAGCGGGCATTAGCACAAGTAGAAAGCCTCCAAGCTTGAGTAATCCAACAAGCTCCAATCATCAATGTTCGCACGATCTTGCTGATGATCCATGTTGCATGCCGTGGTCGACTCAAACTCTTGGCAATCCAAGGACATGTAGCTCTGAACAGGTTCCAGTGGCAGTGTTATGGAGCTGCTCAACTCTCTATATAGATTGTAGTCTCCATTACCGTATGGCCGATCGTTGACCTGATTCAGTGGTGTAGTATCACCAACTGGCGAAAACATCTGACGGTGGCATGAACTCGATCGGCTTGTCGTTTCAGTATCGAATGCTGCAATGGCGACGCCTGATTCCATCTCCGGAGACCGTTTCGTGTACTTGGCATACAACGCCTCCAGATTGATGGCAATGGGAGCGGCTACCTCGTTCGGCAGGAGGTCCGGGCGGATAGGACTCTGCGGAGCACGGCGATTGGAGTTGGCATCTGGACCACCGGCGGCGACGGAGACGGCACTCGAGAGCCTCGCTGACGACCTCCCCCTGCGGTTCTTGCGGTAGTCACTGCCGATGGGCACGTTGCGGAGCGACCCGCCCTTGGTCCAGTACCGCCGGCAGGCCCTGCAGAAGTACCGCGGCTGGCTCAGGCTGTAGTTGTTATAGTAACAGAACTTGGTGTCGGAGGAGCCGCAGCGGGGGCAACTGTGCGCCAGCTCGACGTCGACGGGCTTCCACCGGCGGTGCACCGCCACGGGCTGCGGAGGAGTGCAAGGGAGCGTGTCATGATGGGACGAAAGCATGGGAAGGAAAGAAGGCAAGAAGAGCTGCGTATATGTCATGGAGAGGACAGAAGAGGGGGAAGAAGGGGTTATTTGTAGGCAAATGAAGGTCATCATGTCTCAGCCGCTGCATGTGCACGATGGAGTAAATTAATGGGAAGTGGTGGGAGGAAGGAGGGGCGGCGCGGCGGTTGAAGCTGCTCCGTACGGGGCTGATGGAGGCCGTCGGCATTGGCTTGCATCATCGGGTTCTCCTCGGCATGAGCGAGGCAGGGGAGACAACGACGCCGGAATCACCGTCCACGCCGCTTGTTCTCCTCCTCAGGGACCACCGAAATTAGGAAGAACCGATCGAGTTAAATAGCATTAAGACATCCAATTATAATTTGTTAGTGTCAAATTTGGTTGCTAACCCAAATTAAAGTCCCAACTATCCTAAGTGGATTGAGGTTCATCAAATCTTATATCTAAGTAGTATGATAAAGTTTCTGTCAAAATACTATGTGAAAATAAGGTACTAAATTTAACATCCAAATTTAGTCTCAGTAGTTCAAACTTTTGATAGACTAATTATTTTGTTAGATCGAGACTAAGACTCATATATATTCATTCTATCATCCGATTTTGATTAGTATATATATTTTTTTATGCGATTCTAAACTCAATCATCCATCGTGATGCCAAGATTTTCTCCATGATTCATGATTGAAAAATTCAAAATAACTCAAGAAATCAATAAGTTTGATTTATTTATTTTATAATTATATGAAGTGACAGAAAAGTTATTCACCTGATCCATGGTAGCCTTGCTGATGAAAAGTAAGGTCATAGCAAATCTTCTTATTAGACCCAAAAGAGTAAATAAATGAAGGAAAAAAATCATCTAATTAGTGTATTACTACATAAATGATAGATCTTAAGTATTAGTTTATGTGTGAATAATATCATGTATGCTATTTAATGTAATAAAACTTAAAAAAATCATAATATAAGATAAAAATTAAAATGATTCAACTAGAAGAAGATATAATATATAAAAAAATAATGCCAAGTACTCAAAATTCCAGCAGTACAATTGTGGAAATAACTAATAATAATCACTAATAAATAAATAACCTAAGAATCATCGTCTCTTTGCCATGAGATAATTCCTTTTGCCATGATTGGGTTGGATTCTTGTTGTCTAAGTCAAGGGCAGGTGAGAGAGACTTCCTTCATCTTCCTACTTTCTAGGGAGACTTGTCTCTTAAGATCACTTCTTACTCATTCCTTCCTCAGATTCGCATGCAACGAGGAGCCCAAGACTCGTTCATACCTCTGCAACAAAACTTGTCTCCGTAGCATTCTTAGAATGCGTCTCCTCACTCATTTGTTTGGTAAGAAAAGAAATCTAAATAGCATTAATGGAAAAAAGGCAAAAAGGTGGACCCCTTCCACGGTCTGACCACGTCTTGCCTAATGTTGACCATCCAATTTACACATCCGCCTCAAGCTTTCCGATGAACCCTAATCTCATCATTATACTCTATCTTAACATCAACCATTGTTTTTGCTCTCGTGTCAATTTGCTATTGGCAGTCGACGAGGGACATGACACCTGATGCGTGTAATTCCGTGGCTTTTACCCGATCCAACTCCGCCTCCTCCGTACGCAGCTTCCGCGTGAGCCCGTAATGGCGGCAGCTGCATGGTTTCTCTTTCTTCTCTCCTTCGTCCTTCTTTATCTGCTCTCAATTACTTCTGCTATTATATTTCGATTCGCTCCTTTTACTTCAATGACTTGTTGTGCCTCTACCTTACCTCGATTAAGCTCTCAAACACATCCAGTTCTGCTCCCAACGTGGATTCATCTGATCTCCCCATGGACGGGAAGTCGTCGAGGCCGCGGCTGGCTCCTCTCAAAGTTCGAAGGGACTCCTACGCGATAAAGAAACGTCCGGTTGTGCCGCCTGAGCCACCCCAGTACCGGCGGCCCATCATAATTTACGCCGTCTCGCCGAAGGTCGTCCACGCCACTCCTAGCGACTTCATGTCGGTGGTGCAACGCCTCACCGGTGCCGCCGCCGCCGCCTCCGCCTCCTCTTCGTCTTCTTCTGATGCTTCAGTTTTGTTTGCATCTGCTCGGTTAGCCACACACGCATCGAGCAGTGAAATGTTGATGAAGGGCGAGCAAGATCTATCGGATGATCTACTACGAGCCGATGGTGGCATGGTGTTTCCTGGCATCTCGTCCCGATCATCCTTCAATGGACTCAGCCAAGATATTTCCGGCAACAAGGGCGTCATGGGGATCAGCAGCTTCTCGCCAAGTCCTAATCAGTCTGCTGCTGCTGCTTACTGGGAGTCTTGGCTGCTGCAACATGATGAAGGTCGTATCTGATGAAAGGAAGAGTCCACGCGATCTCACATCACAGTGAGCTAAAGATTCTCATTCATTTGATGTAGATCGACTGGATTCGTTGTCCTGTATTTTTAGATCTGTCGTTTATTCAGCTTGAAAAAATGATTTAGTTTCTATTGAACTGTGTATGCTTCTTTCACGTTAGTTTTGTCTAATCACAATGAACATGAAATCAATCAGATAAATACAAAAAAAATGAAGTAAAATAATTGGGGCATTCCGAGAATTGAACTCGGGACCTCTCGCACCCTAAGCGAGAATCATACCACTAGACCAAATGCCCATTTGCGTTTTGTTTTCATCCTAAATTTAATTAAATACTTATCATAACAGCGCGTAAACACCAAAAATGGAAATACATAAAGAAACAAGGCCAGGTGGGAACCTTGGTACAATATGCAAAGATTAACTCCTCAAGAAAGGAAAATATTTTCTTTTCATAAATTATAATCAATTGAATCGAGATATGATCTTAATATTCACCACCCAAGTTAGGATGCATTTTTTTTTGGATGATATTTTGCCTACTGAATCGAGAACAAATGAGCCAAGTAGAAATAGAGTTTTGATTGAGCAACTTTGTGAGATGAGCTTTTAGAATATTTGATTTTAGTCTAGTGAGTTAGTTATACCACCATTAATGAGTTACTATTTTAAGTAATAAAATTTATGAAATAATGCCATGAAATCTCCAACTGACAAGCGAATTAGATGACTAGCATTTTAAATATAAAAATATTATTGAATAAATTCTCGAACCATCAACCTAATGTATAACAAGTACACCATTATCAGCATAGCATAGTATTTTAAATACAAAATTTATCAAATAAGGTTTTGAATCATCAACTTAAACAATTGAGTAGTGTATACCAGCATCAAATAAACAATTTAGATGTATAAAATAAAATTTTAAACTCGCAACATAACGTAAGTGAATTGGGTTTATGACTACCGTATTTATAAAATTTTTTCAATATATAACTTATATAAGTTTTGTATAAAAATCTATTACATTCATAAACATAAACATGTAAAGTCTATTATATACTCAAATTTATATGTGATCATACATCAGTTTTATAATAAAAGTGCATATACCATAATAACATAGGAATAGAACATTGAAAAATTAAAAAAAAATGATAAGGCATGCTCACATATAAGAGATCATATCAACTATATCAACTTGAAGTGATGGGATATTCAAATTACCTCGATAATAAAAAGTTCACTTCAAGATTTATATGCATATTAGTTGGAGAGACTATTGAATCTCGGATTTTGATGATGAAATTAATTTATAAATTATTTAATCCAATCTATATGTTAACTATGATAGCGATCAAAGCAAAAAACAAAATGAAATGCCATAGTCAAGATCGAGATTTCATTTAAGATTTATATGCATATTAGTTGGAGAGGCTATTGAATCTTAGATTTTGATGATGAAATTAATTTATAAATTATTTAATCCAATCTATATGTTAACTACGATAGCGATCAAAGCAAAAAACAAAATGAAATGCCATAGTCAAGATCGAGATTTCATTGGGAATTCGAGAGTTCGTCGGGAGTCCGGAGGTTTGTCGAAAATGCTGCGGGAATTGACAAAGAAGAAGCTCATCAGAACTCGCCAAGAAGATCGTCGTGAAGTTCAAGAGCTTGCTAGGAGTCTGCTAGAACATTGCCGAGAGATCGTCAGAAGTCCGTCGGAAGATCGTCGGAAGCTCACTAGAAGAAACCTAGACTTATGGACTTGTTTTGTTTAGCTTATATCTTAAAAATCATAGTTAGCACATAATTAGGGTTATGTTTGAGAGGTAATCCCATTAACCCTGTTAAGGGCCAACTAGGCCCGTAATTGGATTGGTTTGGGCCAGATTCAAGGCCCAACCAGGTTGTTGGACCCTGTCTAGCGGTGGCACTGCTAGACTAGGGCAGTGGAACCGCCTAGGGAATGGTCTCCCAAGTAGTTTGGGCGGTGGTATTGCCCAGACTGAACGATGGTACCGTCGGCAGTTATTACTATTAGGTGGTGGTACTGTTCTGTCAAGCGGTGGTACCACCAAAGCTCAATATCTGAGACTTTGTTAAGCAGTGGTACCGCCTAGTGTTAGAGTGTCAGGCGGTGGTAATACCAGTATCCCGGAAACCCGGGATGAGATACTTTTTTTTCTCAAATTTTGAAGTCATTGACGTTTATAAATACCTCACTCTTTTTTGCATGAAATGGCAACAAAAGTGATATCAAAGTGTAAAAAAATCTTTAAGTGTTAGGGTGTAAAAAGTGTTGTAAAAGTGTAAGAGTCCTCCTCTTTCTCTTTAGCTTTGTAATCATCCAAGAGGAGGTGTGAGGCTCGTAATGGTTATCTCCTAAATCTGTGAAAATGAGAAAGCGCTGTAAAGAGGTGGTTAGTCTTTGTCTATTGAAGGAAGACCATTAGTGGACGTTGGTGACCTCGACGGAGGGGGAATAAGAAGTAGGTCACAACGATCGAACCACTACAAATTTTGGTGTGTTCTTTCTTTACTGCTTATTCTATTTATTGCATTTTACTTTACTTCATTGCAAACTATCCAATCCCCTCTTCTCTACTCACTTGCAAACTTATTCGAGTCAAACTAACAGTTTTCGTCAAACTTAGAATTTTATCGAACAAATTTTTTTGAAATCGTTAAAATTTATCATTTTTATCCGCTGCACTAATTCACACCCCCCCACTCCCCCAACCCGTCTTAGTGTTGTTCTTGATTCTAACAATTGGTATCAGAGCGAGATTACTCTCATTTTGGTTTGAAACCCAAGAAAGATGGTATTTGTCCGCAACCAAAAGGGTCACTCAATCACACGTCCACCCATGTTCAATGGGACCGATTATATCTATCAAAAAACTAGAATAAGGATTTTTCTAATTTCTATGGATTTTATGTTATGAAATGTTGTGGAAAATGACTTTTGAAAGTCTTCTCTTCCGATGAACGATTGGAATGAGTTGGAGAAGAAGACTTTCTCTTTAAATGCCAAGGCAATGAATGCCTTGTTTTGCGCTTTAGATAAAAATGAGTTTAATCGAGTGTCTATTTGTGAAATGACTTTCGATATTTAACATATACTCGAAATCACTCACGAGGACACTAGTAGAGTTTACTCTACTAGTGTTTTAGTCCAAAATTAATCTTTTAGTCCATACTTATGAATTGTTTCGGATGAAACCAAGTGAGATCATTGGAGACATGTACACCCGATTTATGGACGTCATCAATGGTCTAAAAGGACTTGGTAAAAGTTTCTCAGATTTTGAACTTGTTAATAAAATTTTAAGATCCCTTCCAAAGAGTTGG
>LVTN01000249.1:255092-265625 GCA_001649415.1 Musa itinerans
CTTTTTGTTGATGACAAAAGGGGAGAAATGTGATAAATTGATGACAACTTGGCATGAATACTTGAAATAATGTGTAAAATGTACCTTATCATGAATGCTTGAAACGTATCATAATGTGGCATGAATACTTGAAAATTTTTAGTTCTTAAAATCATGCTTGATTTCATGTCAAAATGATAAATGTCTATCATTGTGATTATCATGCTTAATTTCCTACTTACAATTGTTATCATGCCTCGGATTGATGAACTGTCATCTTTTATCAAAATTTGAATCTTGCTAAATTTTATATTTTAAATTTATATCATACTTGAAAATGATGATTGTCAATCATCATTCTATATTGGACTTAAAATGGATGTCATGCCTTGACATCATTTTTGTGTGTGATAAATACGTAGTATTATATTTTGAGATGGTAAATCATGATTGGTATCATGATGTGCATGTCGATAAGTTTAAATGAATATAACTTATCAGTTTGATGCTTGAATTCAAAAGACCTTTAATTCAAGAGTGTCTTTTCTCAAGTATAGCATATAGATAGGGAGAGTTAAGGTTAACTCTATCATCAATTGATTGTCATCATCAAAAAGGGAGTGATTGTTGAATCTCAGATTTTGATGATGAAATCAATTAGTAAATTATTTGATCAAATCTATATGTTGAGAAAAGTGTGCATAATTAACTATGATAGTGATCAAGGTATAAAGCAAAATAAAGTGCCGGAGTCAAGATCAAGATTTCATTGGGAGTTCGAGAGTTCATCAGGAGTCCGGAGGTTTGTCAAAAATGCCACCGGAATTGACCAAGAAGAAGCTCGTCGGAACTCGCCAAGAAGATCATCATGAAATCCAGGAGCTTGCCAGGAGTCCGTTGGAACATTGCTGAGAGATCGTTAGAAGTTTGCCGGAAGCTTGCTGGAAGCTCGCTAGAAGATACCTAGACTTACAGACTTATTTTGTTTAGTGTATGCCTTAAAAATTATAGTTAGTATATAATTAGGGTTAGGTTTGGGATGTAATCCCATTAACCATGTTAAGGGTCAATTGGGCCCATAATTGGACTAGTTTTGGCCGGATTCAAGGCCCAACTAGGTTGCTTGACCTTGTCTAGCAATGGCACCGCTAGATTAGGGCGGTGGAACCGCTTAGGGAATGGTCTCCCAAGTGGTCTGGGCAGTGGTACTGCCCAACCTGAGCGGTGGTACCGTCGGCAATTATTACTGCCAAGCGGTGGTACAGCCAAAGCTCAGTATCCGAGACTTTGACAGATAATGGTACCACCAGACTGGGCGATGGTACCGCCTAGTGTCAGAGTGTTAGGCGATGGTACCGCCTGTACCTTGGAAACCCGGGATGAGACACTTTTTAGCCCCAATTTTGAAGCTATTGGGGCCTATAAATATCCCACTCTTTTCTGCATGAAAGGACAATAAAAGTGATATCAAAGTATGAAAAAATCTTTGAGTATTGGGGTATAAAAAGATTTGTAAAAGTGCAAGAGTCCTCCTTTTTCTCTTAGCTTTATAATCATCCAAGAAGATGTGTGAGGCTTGTAAGGGTTATCTCCTAAACCCATGAAAAGGAGAAAGCAATGGAAAAAGGTGGTTGGTCTTTGCCTATTTAAGGAAGACCATTAGTGGATGTTGGTGACCTAGAGGAGGAATCAGAAGTGGATGTAGGTCACAACGATCGAACCACTATAAATTCCAGTGTGTTCTTTCTTTATTGCTTATTCTCTTTACTGCATTTTACTTTACTTCATTACAAACTATCTAATCCCCTTTTCTCTACTCAGTTGCAAACTTATTCGAGTCAAACTAATAGTTTTCGTCGAACTTAAAATTTCATTGAACGAAGTTTTCCGAAATTGTTGAAATTTGTCATTTTTATTCGCTGCACTAATTCACCTCCCTAGTGTCGTTCTTGATCCTAACAGGGGCAACTTTATGAAAATATGCAAAGCAATCATTAATTACATCATTAACAATAAAAGCTAAATTTATGACATATTTAAGACCATAAGTCAAGCTTTTTGACTGTAAAATTTTATTTTAGGACTTGGTATTATTAACTTAATTACTAGAGTGTTAAAGATATTTTGTAATAACAATATAATAGTTTCTTTCTCTAAAGAAGATAAATACTCTATTGGTTATAAGCATATCGATTTAAAATACTTAATGGTCAAAGAAAGAGTTTAGAAATAACAAATGTCAAGCGAGAACTTAAGTACTACCTTCATAATTGCTAATCCATTTACTAAAATCTTATAATCTAAAGTATTTAAAAACTATATTTGGACTTGTACGTAAGCCATAAAAGATATGATGATATATATATATGTTGAATCTCATATTTTGATAATGAAATTAATTGGTAAATTGTTTAATCCAATCTATATGTTGAGAAAAGTGTACAGGATTAACTATGATAGTAGTAAGCATAAAGCAGATGTTCGGCCGGAGTCAAGATCGAGACTTCGTTGGGAGTTTGAGAGTTCATCGGAAGTCCAGACGTTCGTTAGAAGTTCTGTCCGAATTGATCGAGAAGTCCAAGAGCTTGCCAAAGAAGCTTGTTGGAACTCACCAAGAAGATTGTCGTAAAGTTCAAGAACTTGTCAGGAGTCCGCTGGAACATTACCGAAAGATCATCGGAAGATCGCCGAAAGAACAATTGATATACTGGACTATGATTGCTTAGTTAATGTCTTAAATTATCGTAGTTAGACCTTAAGTCAAGTTAGGATTAGGAGGTAATCCCACTAACTCAGTTATGGGCCAATTGGGCTCTTAATAAGGCTGAATTGGGCCGGTTGAATAGCCCATTTAGCACTTAAAGTCACGGCCGATGGTGGCACCGCTTGGGACTCAGTCTCTCGGGTGCTTTGGGCGGTGGTACCGCCCGTAATTAATGTTGTCAGGCGGTGGTACCGTTAGAGCTCGGTCTCTAAGCTCTGTCAGGCGATCATATTGCCCAGTGTCAGTCTGTAGGCGGTAGTACCGCCTAATAATGGTGATGGTACCACTAGTACCACGAAATCTGAGGATGTGACACTTTTTGGCTCCAATTTTGAAGTTATCCGGGCCTATAAATATCCCACCATTTTCTATGAAATGACACGAAAGTGTGAACAAAATCTTGACTTTTTAGGGTGTTAAAAGCATTGTAAAAGTGCAAAGAGTCCTCCTCCTCCCTCTTAACATCATTTTTGTGTGTGATAAATACGTAGTATTATATTTTGAGATGGTAAATCATGATTGGTATCATGATGTGCATGTCGATAAGTTTAAATGAATATAACTTATCAGTTTGATGCTTGAATTGAAAAGACCTTTAATTCAAGAGTGTCTTTTCTAAGTATGACATATAGATAGGGGGAGTTAAGGTTAACTCTATCATCAATTGATTGTCATCATAAAAAAGGGAGTGATTGTTGAATCTCATATTCTAATGATGAAATCAATTAGTAAACTATTTGATCCAATCTATATGTTGAGAAAAGTGTGCATGATTAACTATGATAGTGATCAAGGTATAAAGCAAAATAAAGTGTCGGAGTCAAGATCAAGATTTCATTGGGAGTTCGAGAGTTCATCAGGAGTCCGGAGGTTTGTCAAAAATGCCACCGGAATTGACCAAGAAGAAGCTCGTCGGAACTCGCCAAGAAGATCATCGTGAAATCCAGGAGCTTGCCAGGAGTCCGTTGGAACATTGTCGAGAGATCATTAGAAGTCTGCCGGAAGCTCGCCAGAAGATACATAGACTTACATACTTGTTTTGTTTAGTGTATGCCTTAAAAATTATAGTTAGCACATAATTAGGGTTAGTTAGCATATAATTAGGGTTAGGTTTGGGAGGTAATCCCATTAACCATGTTAAGGGCCAATTGGGCCCATAATTGGACTAGTTTTGGCCGGATTCAAGGCCCAACTAGGTTGTGACCTTGTCTAACGGTGGCACCGCTAGATTAGGGCGATGGAACCGCCTAGGGAATGGTCTCCCAGGTGGTCTGGGCAATGGTACCGCCCAACTTGAGCGGTGGTACCGTCGGCAATTATTACTGCCAAGCGGTAGTACCGCCAAAGCTCAGTATCCGAGACTCTGACAGACAATGGTACCACCAGACTGGGTGATGGTACCACCCAGTGTCAGAGTATTAGGCGATGGTACCGCTTGTACCTCGAAAACCCGGGATGAGACACTTTTTAGCCCTAATTTTGAAGCTATTGGGGCCTATAAATATCCCACTCTTTTCTGCATGAAAGGACAATAAAAGTGATATCAAAGTATGAAAAAATCTTTGAGTATTGGGGTATAAAAAGATTTGTAAAAGTGCAAGAGTCCTCCTTTTTCTCTTAGCTTTATAATCATCCAAGAAGATGTGTGAGGCTTGTAAGGGTTATCTCCTAAACCCATGAAAAGGAGAAAGCAATGGAAAAAGGTGGTTAGTCTTTGCCTATTTAAGGAAGACCATTAGTGGATGTCAGTGACCTCGACGGAGGAGGAATCAGAAGTAGATGTAGGTCACAACGACCGAACCACTATAAATTCCAGTGTGTTCTTTCTTTATTGCTTATTCTCTTTACTGCATTTTACTTTACTTTATTGCAAACTGTCTGATCCCCTTTTCTCTACTCAGTTGCAAACTTATTCGAGTCAAACTAATGGTTTTTGTCGAACTTAAATTTTCATTGAACGAAGTTTTCCGAAATCGTTGAAATTTGTTGTTTTTATTCATGCACTAATTGACCCCCCTAGTGTCGTTCTTGATCCTAACAAGGGCAACTTTATGAAAATATACAAAGCAATCATTAATTATATCATTAACAATAAAAGCTAAATTTATGACATATTTAAGACCATAAGTCAAGCTTTTTGGTTGTAAAATTTTATTTTAGGACTTGGTATTATTGACTTAATTGTCAAAGTGTTAAAGATATTTTGTAATAACAATATAATAGTTTCTTTCTCTAAGAAAGATAAATACTCTATTGGTTCTAAGCATATCGAGTTAAAATACTTAGTGGTCAAAGAAAGTTTAGAAATAACAAATGTCAAGTGAGAACTTAAGTACTACCTTCATAATTGCTAATCCATTTACTAAAATCTTATAATCTAAAGTATTTAAAAACTATATTTGGACTTATAAGTAAGCCATAAAAGATATGATGATATATATATATATGTTGAGAAAAGTGTGCAGGATTAACTATGATAGCAGTAAGACATAAAGCAGATGTTCGGCTAGAGTCAAGATCGAGACTTCGTTGGGAGTTCGAGAGTTCATCGGAAGTCCAGACGTTCGTTGGAAGTTCTGTCGGAATTGACCGAGAAGTCCAAGAGCTTGCCAAAGAAGCTTGTTGGAACTCACCAAGAAGATTATCGTAAAGTCCAAGAACTTGTCGGGAGTCCGCTGGAACATTACTGAAAGATCGCCGGAAGAACAATTGACATATCGGACCATGATTGCTTAGTTAATGTCTTAAATTATCGTAGTTAGACCTTAAGTCGAGTTAGGATTATGAGGTAATCCCACTAACTTAGTTATGGGCCAATTGGGCTTTTAATAGGGTTAAATTGGGCCGGTTGAATAGCCCATTTAGCACTTAAAGTCACGGCCGACGGTGGCACCGCTTGGGACTCAGTCTCCCGGGTGCTCTGGGCGGTGGTACCGCCCGCAATTAATATTGTCAAGCGGTGGTACCGCTAGAGCTCAATCTCCAAGCTTTGTCAAGCGGTCATACTGCCCAGTGTCAGTCTGTAGGCAGTAGTACCGCCTAATAATGGTGATGGTACCACTAGTATCCCGAAATCTGAGGATGTGACACTTTTTGGCTCCAATTTTGAAGTTAACCGGGTCTATAAATATCCTATCATTTTCTATGAAATGACATGAAAGTGTGAACAAAATCTTGACTTTTTGGGGTGTTAAAAGTATTGTAAAAGTGCAAAGAGTCCTCCTCCCTTTCTAGTGTTGTGATCGTTCAAGAGAGGTGTGAGGCATATATGGGTTATCTCCTAAACTCGTGAAAAGGAGAAAGCGCTGTAAAGAGGTGATTGGTCTTTGCTTATTGAAGAAAGACTATTAGTGGACACCGGTGACCTCGACGGAGGAGGAATCGAAAGTAGATGTTTGTCACACTGACCAAACCACTATAAATTCTGGTTTGCATTTCTATTATTACTATTTACTTACTTTACAATAGCTTCACTTCCAACTTAGCTTTCACTACCCTTACGAACAAACACGCTTTCTAGTTATCTTCCGAGATCGTTTTTTAACGTACAAAGTTTTTTTATCTTAGTGTCGACTCGATCCTAATAATATATATATATAATATTTTTATTTAATTAAAATTATTTATGTCTACTATCATATTTATATTTATGTATATCATAGTTGAATATGATTATAGGAATCATTATGGACTATGTTAGGAAAAACTAACATTACTGTGGTATATAAAAGAGAGTATGACATTAATGATATACAACTATTACAACTCACATTAGTTAGTTGGACTTAATATAGTATTATTATACTTATTGGATTTATTGGTTTATCTTAAAAATTTATAGTCATGTATAAAAATACTTTTCAAACATTTTAAAATCCAATTAGGTAAAAAAAATTTAAATAATTTTTTATTTTATTTATTTTAATCTTAAATTTCTTTTATATCTTACCAATTAGTGAGCCAAGTAGGCGAATGTTAGATTATATAGTCCTATTTAATTAGGTAAAATATATTATAAATCTAATTAGATTCTGATTACATGTATCGTTTAATGGAAAGAAAGTTCAATTATGGTAGGATTTACTCAGAGATAATTTTAATGAGAGAGACATTTCTAATTATCATCTTAGACTCTCTGCTTTTATCTATAAAAAAAATAGAATCTCCTATGGATGAACCACCAGAAATTGATATTATAGGTATATTCTTAATCTCGCTCAATCCCTATTTCATCGCTTATAGTAGTCATGTGAATGATAGAAAGATAAGAGAATATAAGTTCAATTCTCCTAGTAGATTGATATCGCTACAGCTTTCAAATCTGATAACAGTGTATTTACGAATTAGATAAAAGTTTTTTTGAATAACATTAAAAGGTATGCAATCCTGATCTTGATCTATTATTATTTGATTTCGATTTTAATATTAAAATTTTTCGTATAACAATAACATAATTATAATTTTTATGCTTACACGATGAGCCCTTTTGCCCTCCTAAATGTCTCTCACCACGAAGTGATTCAACCTCTAATGAATGATACTGTGGTCATGATGATTTAAAATATTATGGAGCATATTAAGGTTCTATTATCACACGAAGGGCTCCATCCTTCACCGGACCAAATTTTGGCTGCACCAATTAGGTGATGGAGTGGGATGCCCCGATCATCAACTTTGAGGAAAGACTCCAAGATGCCTTGGGTTCTTGGACACTCTAGATGAAGAAGGAAGAAGGAATTCCTTATATAAAGTTTTAAGGAGGAAAATCTTCATCAGATTTTGCATTAAATTTTTCTAAGGTATCGTTATCATTTAAAATAAAATATTTACAATCGAAAACTTTAAAATATAATATGTTAGGTCTTTTATTTTTCCATGATTCATAAGGAATTTTAGATAAATAAGGCTTTGTAAGAACTTTATTTATGACACAGTATACCATGTTAACAACTTCGACCCAAAAGTATTTGGGTAAGATATGTTCATTAAGTATGGTTCTTACCATCTTTTATAAGCTCATATTCTTTCTCTCAACAAGTTTATTTTATTATGAATTTCTTGAAGTAGAGAAATTATGATTATACTTATTTAAATTATAAAATTTATGAAAATTATGATTTTTAAATTCACCACCATGATAACTATAAATAGAAGAAATCATAAAACCTTTTTCATTTTGAAATAGTTTATAAAATTTTATAAATTATTTAAAATAATTATTTTTATATGTCAAGAAGTATATCTAAGTATATCGGCTATAATCATTAATAATCACATAATATGCATATTTGCTACCTCATAAACTTGTAATATCAATAGGTCCAAATAGATTCATATGAATGTGTTGTAATAGTTTAGAGGTACTTATTTGATTTTTGAGTTTAAAGATACTTTTTATATATTTTTTTAATTAACATACATCATAAATTTTATCTTTAATAAATTTAATTTTAGGTATTCTTTTTATAAGTTATTTCGTTTCAATTTATGAAATTAATTTTATACTAGCATATCCTAGTCTCTTATACCAAAGCTATGCATCATCATTAAAAATTTAAAAATAAGTTGCATCATGAAAATCATCAAGATCAATAGTATAAATATTATCACTTCTTAAAGCTATAATAAATTTATTTTTATTTAGTATTTCTATGATGTAAGCATGAGATTCAAATTTAATATTATATTTCTTATTACAAAGTTGGCTAATACTTATTAAGTTGTGTTTCAAACCATCTATCAAAAATATAGTTTTAATCAAAAATTTTGATTTGTTACTAGTATTTTCAATGTCAATGAATTTTCTTTTATTACTATCCTGAAAGTAACATATCCTTCATCTCGGCTAATGAGCTTTGAGAAGTTTGTAAGATTTTCGATCATATGCTTTGAGCATCCACTATCATTATGCATAATTCTTAATGTATTGAATTCACTAGTAAGTAATGCAAGAATTGTTAGGACTGAAATTAGCACTAAGAGGAAGGGTGAATTAATGCTTCGATAAAAACCTCAACGATTCGTAAACTTTCGTTCGATGAAAAACCGTGTTAGAAATGTTGAAGGTGTGCTTGACTTAGAATAAGTGCAATGAGCAATTAAAGTAATATCAATGACAATGAAAAGCAAAACAGAAATGCAAACTGAGTTTTATAGTAGTTTAGTCGTCATGACTTATGTCCACTCTCAATTCCTCCTTCATTGAGGCCACCGGCATTCACTAATGATCTTCCTTCAATGGGCAAAGACCAATTATCCTCTTACAACTCTTTTCTCCTTTTTCACAAGTTTAGGAGATAACATTTACAACACACTCACCCCTCTCTTAAACTTTACCCAACATTTAGAGCTTGGGAGGAGTTCTCACAATATTACAACATCGTTTTTCTTCTTTTTTTTACTCTTAATCCTTGTGTTTTTAACTAAGTAGGGATGAGTGAGGTATTTATAAGCCTCAAATGACTTTAAAAAGTGGAGCTAAATTTAAATCTCCGAGATTTCGGGGTACTAGCGGTACCACCATCAGTACTGGGTGGTACCATCGCCTGTCAGTTCCGACATTAGGCGGTACTACTACCTAGTCTGACGATACAACTGCTTGACATATTGACATTAGATGGTACCACCACCTGACATAGCCTAGGAAACTATGTTTGGGCGGTACCATCGCTTGACTCTGTTGCATGTCATTGAATGGACTAAACAGCAAGCCTAATTCAGTCCTGATTCAGGCCTAATTTGCTCATAATTGAGTTGGTATTGTTTCATCCTAATATCAACTCAATTAGACCTAAACTAACTTGATATAAACATATGATCATAAGCATAAATCCAACGTTGTCCGGCGTGTCAATGGTCTATCTGACGCTTTATCCGATCATTCGACGCATCATCCTCTCCTTTGGCGTATTGCCTAATTGGCATGTTAACTCCCACAACTTCCAATCTCCTTGGTGCAATATTCGATCCTTTGGCCCGATGCCCGAACTCATGGCACGAAGTCTTTCTACTTGTATGTCGACCGATCCTCCGGCTTGACGTCCAATCTCCTAACATGTTTCACTTCGGCCCAATGTCTGATTCCTCCTACTTTAATCAATTTATCTTTTTTGATCAAAATTAGTCCTGCATCACTCAAAACATAGATTAGATCGTTAACTCATTAATTGATTTCATCATCAAAATCTGAGATTCAGTAATCTCCCCCTTTTATATGGTGACAATCAATTGATGATAGAGTTTAAACTAAACTTTCCCTATCAATATGCCATATTGATAGAACATTAAAATTCAAAATGTCATGCAATATTTTAAAAACATAATAATACATTCTACCATGCATGATTCAACTCATCATCATATCTTCTCCCCCTTTGTCATCAACAAAAAGGGCAAGTGCATCTAGCAAGTTTTTGAGATATGCAAGTTTTACAACATGCAAGCTAGCAAAAATTTTAAGTTGTGCATAAATTTTGCTTTTTGAGATGTACAAGTTTATACTTTTGCTTCTCTTGAGATGTGCAAGCTAGCAAATTCTTCTCCTTGAAATGTGCAAGTTAGCAAGTTTTTCCCCTTGAAATGTACAAGCTAACAAGTTTTACATCATTTTAGAATATACATGCAAGCTAGCAATTTTATCTCCCCCTTTGTCATTGTCAAACAAAATAGAAGAATACAATTTTGTAATTCTTTTCCCTTTATATATATGTGTGTATATGTATATGTATATGTATATATATAAATATATATATATACATATATATATATATACATATATATATATGTATATA
>LVTN01000249.1:286198-307982 GCA_001649415.1 Musa itinerans
TGGATTCGAAATGTATTTGAAGAGAAGCAATTGCAGCTTCAGAAAATTCACACAGATGACAACGGAGCAGACATGTTAACAAAGACCTTACCAAAGAAAGACGGGAGATATGCCTATAGTTGGTCGGCATGGCTTCACATTGAGGAGTCATGGAACAGCCTCCCTTATGGGCTGAAGGGGGAGGTTGTTGGGCTTGTAGCCAACATATTCAGCCCATAGTAGGCTTGAACAGCCCACAACCCACCTTCTATCTTAACCTAACCCTAATTCATATTAGGGGGGTGTGTGGTGGCTACAAAAATAGGCAGAAAAAGCAACAACGAGGGAGAAGGTTACAGTCACATGATTCCAAAGAAAAGGAGGAGAACAAGGCAGAAAAACAAGAGAAAGAAAGGGATGCACAATGACGTGATCCTTGTATCCCAGTTATTCTCTTGTGATTGTTGCTAGGGTTTTGGGCAAGAGATTGAGATTTGTATATTCATTATTCTTATAGTGAATTATCTCTAGTTTGCCTGGTAGTTTTTACCATTCATATTGAGGGGTTTTTCACATAAATCTATTTGATTGTGATTCCATTTAATTCCGTTGCGTGTTATGACCTGTTAGTATTTGTTCATATACAAAAGTTTATTTCTCTTTATATCCCATCAATGTAGTCATAATATAATCTCGTGTATTTTATATCATATAAATATTTTTCATAGTAAATTTTGCATTGATTTCTCTGATAGTAGAAATATGGTAGCATAAAAAAAATAGCATACCTTCTTCCATTATATGAGATGGAAAATAAATGAAATTTAATAGATAATCCCTAAAGGTTGTCTTCAATATTCCTTCTATTTATCACCTCAAAAGCATTTCATGTGTCACTCAATTGCATTATCAAAGGTTTGCTGAACTCCTTAAATGATACTATATTAAGAAATCGAGTACAAATGTTGGACAATAAAAATATGTAAAAGAAGTTTGAGCTACCGTACGATACACAAGATAAGACAGAGACGTCGCTTTGGACCCAAATATACAGTATAAAGAGGTTGTTAAGTGGAATCCGATGTGAGGCAAAAGCATTTTAGATAAGTGGGCGATGCAATCAGTGGAGGCTTAAGTTGAATGCAACGAAGGTGCCCACTCATGTCTAGTGACAGCGTGGTCTTGAGAGTCCTCGTCACCGGTTGCAGCCCATCTCATTGGGCCGCGATCCGACGAAGTCCACCCGCGGATAGACACGTCCACATAGATTCTAGCCGAAACAGTTACACGTGGCAGACGGTCATTTGCCGAAAAAAAGACCGGACCAAGCTTTTGGAATACGTAGTGGAGGCTCCAAATCGGAGATGTGAACGCTTTATGGGTCAGAATGGTGGCGGCTGAGAGTGCGCTCCGGTATACCGTGTTATTGACCTCTACGTTTGCGGAGCCCATTTGAATCCACTAGAAACCGTGATCCTAAGATGTGCTGCTCCTCAGTTACTACATACACTACGTTCCGGCTATCCGGGAACCACCGTGTACTTGGAACGCTAGTGTGCGGGTGTGAGACCCTTAACTCATCGCACCAAGTACAACTTATCTGTTCCCAGACAAGACTGCCTTTATCGCCTCCCCCTCACGCTCTCTCTGCGTATATACACCCCGATGCATACCACGCACCGAGTCTCACGGAGAGTCGACGACGAGCGCAGCAAGAGCCATGTCGGCGCCTACGCTGCTCGCCCCTGCAACCCTAAGCCACCTCCACCTCCTCCGACAGCACGAGGAAGCGCACGCGAGGCGGCTGCTGCTGTCCGACGCCCCTTCCTATTCTCTGCCCCACAGCTCGACCACGAGCGCGTACGACTCGCTCAACGCCAATGTCGTCATGGTCCTCGCCGTTCTCGTCTGCTCCGTGGTCTGCGCGCTGGCGGTGAACGCCATCGCCCGGTGCGCCTTGGTCGTGCTGAAGTGGGCGCGGTCGAGGCCCTGCGCCCCGCTGGAGTGCTGGGAGCGCGACGGGGGCGGGAGGGAGGAGGCGCTGACGGCCCTGCCGATCTTCGTCTACCACCCTGGGATGGGGGTGCCCAAGGCGGGGCCCGAGTGCGCCATATGCTTGTGGGAGTTCGTGCCCGGGGAGCGCGTCCGCCTGCTGCCTATGTGCAACCACGGGTTCCACGTCGGATGCGTCGACCGGTGGCTCGCTTCGCGGCCATCGTGCCCGACGTGCCGGCGCAGTCTACCGAGTTACGTGGGGGCCGTGGGTGTGCACAGTTGAGTTAGGTCAGTCTCAAATGCTCGAGCAGGTATTGTTGATGATAGGCGTGCGAGTTGGTTTGCTATATACTTCATGATCTTTTGAATTGGGGTGTGGTATACTTGGACATGTCATGACCAGTTTGTCTATAACTATATAAATGTGTACTTTGGACAATCTTTGGTCTTAAGATGATGGAACTAAATTGCTATAACTCCAAGCTAGTTTGAATCAAGTCTTGAGGAAGATTACACTGGTGACGCTGCTGCCGTTGGTTCAATGCACAGATGAAGTGAGCCTCGGAAACATAGCCAGGTTTAGATGTATTACCATGGAATAGGAATGCCAATTCCTATGATTTATGTATTGATTCGATGGAAATGATCATCCCACTATGATTTATGACAACCGATTACATGGTCCAAAGTCAAGTCATGCCTTAATTGACTTTAATTAGTTTGGTGAAAACTTTTATGAACAAGACTGCGTTGACTGTGTTCGGTATGATGGACAATAGCATGGATAAAAGAGATTTAAAGGCGCGTGTCACGAAATGTTTTAGGACAACTTGTCAATTGTTACTAATAACATCAATTAGAAGTCAAGGTAAAGTTGCAACAAGATCGACAACGGCTTTTTGTCGTATCACTATGGAATATATATATATATATATATATATATATATAAAACTTATCTAGTCATTATAATGATTTCATATTTTATAAGAAAAACACAAAAATTCTTCCTAGTTATCTACATGTATTTATCGCGTATTACTCATACTAAAAAAATACTTCGACTTAGTGTGTGATTATTTTTATTTTTATCATATCTCTAAGAGTCAATTCGACTTCAACTGATCAATTCGTATTGTCTTAATGTTCCATACCTCATCGGCGTCACCCCACTTGCTCACCCACGACAACAACCAACGAATACGCGGGACCCACGCGTGGGTCCCGGCGGTCTGACGGAGAGGGCCGTCTCGGTGGAAGTTTAATGCGTGCGGGTGATTTGCAGCGAAAAGACGGAGAGACTAAGACGTGGCAGCGCAAGAGAGGTCCTAAGATGACACACGGATCGCTATCCGCGGGCTATCAACACAGCGAATCTGACCCGCTGTCCCAGATCTGACGTTCGAAATCGTCGCCTCTATCCTCGAAACCCTAATTCCCGCCCTCTTCCCCTCTCGATTTAAACCTCCCACCGCTTCCATCCCAACCCCCATTGATCTCCGCATCTCCAATCCTCAATCTCGAATCCTTCCTCACTCGCGTACGAGATGGCCCGGACGAAGCAGACGGCGCGGAAATCCACGGGTGGCAAAGCCCCACGGAAGCAGCTGGCGACGAAGGCGGCGAGGAAGTCGGCCCCTGCGACCGGCGGTGTCAAGAAGCCCCACCGCTTCCGGCCTGGCACAGTCGCGCTGCGAGAGATCCGCAAGTACCAGAAGAGCACGGAGCTGCTCATCCGGAAGCTGCCTTTCCAGCGCCTGGTCCGCGAGATCGCCCAGGACTTCAAGACCGACCTCCGCTTCCAGAGCTCTGCCGTTGCCGCCCTGCAGGAGGCCGCGGAGGCCTACCTTGTGGGCCTATTCGAGGACACCAACCTCTGTGCCATTCACGCCAAGAGGGTCACCATCATGCCCAAGGATATCCAGCTCGCCCGTCGGATCCGCGGGGAGAGGGCTTGATGGCCGTCCAATCCCCTCCTGTTTTATGAGTCCTTCGGACCCATTTCATCTTGTCTACTCTATATTCTGTAATTCGAGTGGGTCTTTGTTAATTAATGGATTATATTATGCTCTTTTGACATGCATATCATAAAGTCTGAATGAAACAAATACAACAGCACGAATCTTGACGCTCCACTTGACCAATAACAACCGTTGCCAGTCTTCTACCGCCTCAAGCTCTGCAAGATGTATTCCGCGTACAGATCCCTGCAAAAAGTTCCCACCGATCAGGCATTGCTTTCATTGGTACGCTTCAGGTTGAATCGACTTACATTGAGTATTGGATGGCTTCACGAGCAGCTGTCGTAGACAAGAACTCATTAACGGCGACCTCTTTGTTCTCGTTTTTCTTATCTGAACAACCTGTCAAGGGATTACCATTCCGAACAATAAATGCATAGTAGACCACCATGTCTGACAGAAGGATACAGTCTTCGAAGAAGCGGCGGATCTCAGCAAGACGATGAGGAGGCAGCTCGCTGAGGTCATTGTAGTGACGGTACTCGGGATCGTCGGCACAAACTGCGATGATCTTGTCATCTTTCTCTCCCTGTTACCACAGTCACCACCGGCACTTAGTCTCGGTTCTTTGAGCGTCCATGAGTTGGCTCATGATTCAGAGACTTACCTGATCGATCATAGGCATAAGTCCAATAGCCCTGGCACGCAGGAAGCAGCCCGGAATCACTGGCTCCTGCTTCAACATTTGGTTTTGCATGTAATCAGTAATCACTGTGATCAGGATACAAATTGTGTGCTTTTTCATGAAGATAGAATTTTCTTTAGAAGAAGCAATTTTTGGCATGGATTTGATAGTTTGAGATCAAATGATAACGACAACCATTAGCAATTGCATCGTAAAAGAAAAGGAGGCAACAAATAAGTTTTTAGTTAACCTGCATGAGGACTAGAACATCCATGGGATCATTGTCTTCGCAAAGTGTGCGAGGAATGAAACCGTAATTGTGAGGATAGACCACTGATGAGTACAAGATCCTATCAACCTGGGAGAGATGTCCAGCGACTGAATAGTATTAACAGAAGGATATAATCCAGGCAAAAGAAGAATCTATTATACATTTGATGGTATTTGCTTGGTGTCAATTAGAAGAACATGCACGCACCTTGATCAATCCTGTCTTCTTGTCGAGCTCGTATTTAACTTTACTCCCTTTTGTGATCTCTACAACCTATGTTGATTCAAAGAATGACAATGACATCAACAATAGGAGTCAGCAAATGATTTAGAAAAGAAAAGAGATTAGGTGATCAGCTCTGATATTTCTGTCTTCCTTGACATGTCTATTTTCTTTTAGAAGAAAGAGATCCATACATATGATATGTATTATTGGTACTAAACACAACCCTTTTTTATCTTCTATGCGCAAATTGTCACCACTAGTTTTTCATGTCGTTGAATTTTATTTCGTTCATGTACCTAACCATGTTTTCTTGCAAGAGAATACTTACTACATTGAACACAGCTGGAGCTTCAGGCCCTGCACACAGTCATTCATTAAGTGGTCATTCAACAACTTAAGGCTGCTTTAGATGCAAACAGTGCCACAATTATTCGGTCCTGAGATACAAAACCTATTTCAAGATCATGCCAAGGATGTGCTGCTACTGATCTCTTCGACAGTGACGACAGAATCCTTTCATTCAGCCGTGGAACTGGGCGTCTCTCTGTTGAAGCTGTACCATTTTCTTTGCTCATTTTTCCTGCAACCAAAAGTTTATAAAATGTCATTGCTCTGTATGTGGTTGCTTCTCTCAAAGAAGTGAAGCAGACTGTTGTCACCTAAAAAACAACCTGCAGAATTATGAATCAGAGTTGATCTAAGATTCTCATTTTCATGAACTACAACTAGAGGTTTAGGGCTTGCTGCAACTAGTTTTCTGGACTTGTCTTGGTGCTAAAGGTGGCTATTATTTATTTTTGTTGTGGTGATTAAATCCTAAATGTCAACTACTGGTGTGCCACATTTTTTTCTGATGCACAATTTGAGTCAGCTTCTTCCCAATGCTTGGTCCTTTTGACTGATTCTTTTCTGTAATTGACAAAGAGAGTCAGCCATTTGCCAACAACCACCCCCCCCTCCTCGTCGCAGTAAAAAAGTGACCAATTGCACAATATTCAGAGATCAGATCAAGGATGCTAGGAAAAAGCAAATAAGAGGCAACTAATACTAGAAAAAGAGGAGACGAGCAATAGAATATAGTCTATGTATTATGCACTCCACATATGCACACATTTTATCCTTTTATATATATTAATCATAGGAAAACCTTGATTTATGGAGAGTTGAATGATCTAAGCATGTATGAATCCTTCTTTATGAATTTCAACTCATGAGTAAAAAAGTTAAATCTATTTGACATCTATTTCTTGTTTGCTGCATATTGTGATATCCCATTTTCCTGCTTGCACGCATTTAATCAAACAGGTTACATATAGACCTAAAGCTGCACATAGTCATCGAAAATTCGAAAGAGGGCAGACTGATCAATCATACAAGTAAAGGGATAATACTGGCAGCATAGATACCCTGATCAGACCTCGAACCAAAACCCATATTTCGTCCCTAGCGAAACGAACGAAACATGGTCTTCAAGGATGAGCAGCAAAACCTCATGGAACCAACACGACACGAAAACCAGAACAGCATAACACAGCATCAACAAAGAAGGAAGAGCACATCACCTCGAAAGCGCGGTGCAGTTCCCCGATCAGATCTATGCGAAGTGGAAGAATGCTTCATGACGTTCCGAACTGCCTCGTTTTTAAAGAGGGAGGTGGAAGGCAAGCGGTGGCACGCGGAACTCTGACCATTTCCGGCTCCATCCGCAAGTCAATACGACGCAGAAGTTCCAACTGTCCCCGGTCCAAGAACCGGCGTTTAACCTCACCGCCACCCAGCAGGCGGGTTAACTCGGTGCCTCGTTGACAAGAATATTACCCGACTCGGCGGACGGCACGGTAGGCTCGGTGTTAGTAACAATGCAAAAGGTGATCGGATCATCAAAAAAAGGGTTTGTCATCTCGTTAGTGGCCGTCGTGTGGATAGGTTGGACTTGGAACCACGTCGGTGTTTGCGAGTTGTGGCGGGGGATAAGACAGATTGGCTTTCACTGTCTCCATGTATGCAATACGTGGCACTTTATCGGCAGACATCATTTCGTTGACGGAATGGTATCGAGTCTGTTGGAGGATAAGACAGGTGAGACTGGCACCGGATTCACATTAACGTGTTGTTGTTTCCTAGTTGGCTCTTGGCTTTTGTTCTCGTGGTTGGTTGGCAAACGTACATCGGAATCAATGAGCGTGGCCAGATATGGTACCCTTCATTGCCATTTGGAGCCCTTCTTGCTAAAGCATTGATCGATTGGAAACGTTCATTAGAGGTAGGCCAAGCCGTTGCCATAAACTATGCATTCAAGATATAAAATTCGAAGAATAAAATTATTAAAAAAACACAATCAATGATGGAGGGTTGATTTTTTCAACTTTTAATTTAACCAAAACTTTGGTTACTGTTTTGTGGGTGATTTTGGTTGATTTCCGATCCTTCATCCAAACAATTTATCGCATAATCATATAGAGTACGATTTAGAAATGATTCCAAGAACAGTGGTGACGAGCATATCCGATTTAATGTGTGCGTTGGATACACTATCCTGTAATGTCAGAATCAAATTGAGACATCTCGAAGGAAGTTGAAACAAGCACAGAGCGTCGTAAACAATAACCAGAGCCAAGCTATACTGCTGGCCAATATAAGCTGATCTTTGTGTCATCCTATAGATAAACACAGAAATCCAAACAACTAAACAAGTATGTCTCCCTTCAAAACCAGATCACAGAACACATCTTTGCAAACAGATCACTGGGGCAAGATAACACAAATGTGACAACGAGGCTTTTTTTTTTTTTTTTACTGTGGGTTCATGGAATGTTTATGCTAGTGTCACAATGACTAGGCAGAACAGGTCTGCAACTTCACAATTAGGCAGCAAACATGCTTAAATTAATGGACTGATCACAATTCAAATTGAACAGCATCAAATTTCTTCAGATGCCACAGCAAAGATATTGACTATGATTTTTCCACTGTTTTTTACACAGAAAAAGAGATATAACAAATTTCATTATACTTGGCAACTAAATGAACTTTGATCAGCTTAATTCAATACCCAGCCAACCCCTTGTTATCAACTTACAAGACGAAGGACATCAAATATGAAATCCAAACACCACATTTGCATAACTTCCAAGCTACACCTAGAATCCTTATGCATGTATCTAAACAGGGTTGTGTGAAGCCAGACACTACTAAACACAAGTGAACCTTTTTCACACACTAAACCTTCTTCAAAGCACAAGGCTCTAATGAGCTACACATCTTCCCAATTAGTGACTTGTATATTCATGCAAGAGAAATGCCAAGGAATGGAACTTTCAAAACAGACTGCCTGCACATGGGTCTAAAGAAAGACATTGACCTACTTGATGCTGGCTTATAATGCAACGTCTGAAGAAAATATAATCCAGCCTGTATCTCCCGACGTTAAATTCAGAACTTGTTATAACAGTCTGCTTACTGCAATATTGTCAACTCCATGAACAAGGATGAATTCTTTCTTACCTGAAATCATGTTTCCTGGAACATAGTCTACTGATATTTTTGTTTCACTCAGACAAGCCAGGCCTGATGGAATTACAGAGTTGGTTGTAGGTAAGTCAACCTAAGAACAGGTTTAGCTGTTCTACAAATAAGAAGAACTTTTGTTAAAGAATTGGCCAGCTTTTGATGATGCAATGTACTTTCAAGTAAATAACACAATGGATTGTGAAGGTCACTGTAATGCAACAAAGATTCCAATCAGATAGAAAGCTATATTCATAGGATCGACACAACTATATGGAATTTCACTTCCTTTAGATTTCACAATCTAAAAGGATCAAGTTTTTATTGTTGAATCTCGGATTTTGATGATGAAATCAATTGATAAAGTTATGATCTAATCAACGTTTGAGTGTCGCAGGACTAACTTTGAACATGGAAAGACATATAGATTGAAGCAGGAAAATCAGATAATGGACCGGAATGGGTCATGCCAGAAGATTGGATGTCGAGCTAGAGGATTGGTGGTCATGCCAGAAGACTGGATGTCAAGCCGGGGGATTGGTCGACGTGCCGGAAGATAGACTTTGTGTTGTGAGTTTGGGCATCGGGCCAGAAGGATCAGACATTGCGCTATGAAAATTGAATGTTGCGAGAGGTCAACATGCCGATGGATCGGGCAATACGCTGAAGGAGAAGACGATGCGCCAAAAGATCGGACAAAGCGCCTGATGAACCAATGATATACCGGACAACATAGGATTCATACTTGTAATCGTGTGTGTCTAGATCAAAGTAGTTGAGGCCTTAATTGAGTTAGTTTTGGGTGTAACTATGCTAACTCAATAAGAGGCCCATTGGGCCTAAATCAGGGCTGATTTAGGTCGATTGGAAAGCCCATTCAATGACCTGTAGTTAGGTCAGGTGGTGGCACTGCCAGACCAGGTAGTGGAACCGCCTATGAGTTAGAACGTACGAAGTGTACGTTTTTCGAAAGACTTGACGATAGTACCACCGAGGTCGGCAATGGTACCGCCTAATGTTAAGCGGTGGTACTTCCCAGACACAGTCTCCCAGACTGCCAGGTGGTGGTACTGCCAATGCACAGGGTGGCAGGCAATGGTACCGCCCATTGTAGGCGGTGGTACCGTAAGTATCTCGAAAACCTGAGGATTTGAATTTTTAGCTCTAATTCTGAAGCCCTTTGGGGTCTATAAATACCCCATTTATTCTTGCTTGGGTTAGCAAGAAATAGAGTAGAAAAGGAGAAAGAATTCTTGTGAAAAAAGAATTGTAATCTCTCTTGAAGTGTGGAGTCTCTTTCTCCTAGAGTTAGAAGTCTTTTAAGGGAGGAGTGAGGTCTAATTGAAAATTGAATGTTGCGAGAGGTCAACATGCCGATGGATCGGGCAATACGCTGAAGGAGAAGACGATGCGCCAAAAGATCGGACAAAGCGCCTGATGAACCAATGATATACCGGACAACATAGGATTCATACTTGTAATCGTGTGTGTCTAGATCAAAGTAGTTGAGGCCTTAATTGAGTTAGTTTTGGGTGTAACTATGCTAACTCAATAAGAGGCCCATTGGGCCTAAATCAGGGCTGATTTAGGTCGATTGGAAAGCCCATTCAATGACCTGTAGTTAGGTCAGGTGGTGGCACTGCCAGACCAGGTAGTGGAACCGCCTATGAGTTAGAACGTACGAAGTGTACGTTTTTCGAAAGACCTTACGATGGTACCACCGGGGTCAGCAATGGTATCGCCTAATGTCAAGCGGTGGTACCGCCCAGACACAGTCTCCCAGACTGCCAGGTGGTGGTACCGCCAATGCACGGGGTGGCAGGCAATGGTACCACCCATTGCAGGCGGTGGTACCGTCAGTACCTCGAAAACCTGAGGATTTGAATTTTTGGCTCTAATTCTGAAGCCTTTTGGGGTCTATAAATACCCCACTTATTCTTGCTTGGGTTAGCAAGAAATAGAGTAGAAAAGGAAAAAGAATTCTTGTGAAAAAAGAGTTGTAATCTCTCTTGAAGTGTAGAGTCTCTTCCTCCTAGAGTTAGAAGTCTTTTAAGGGATGAGTGAGGTCTAATTGTAGAAGAGAGATGTGAAGGTTCTCTCCTGTGCCTGTAAAAATGAGAAAGAGTTATAACAAGGGTAGTTGATCTTCGCCCATTGAAAGAAGATCATTAGTGAAAGCCGGTGGCCTCGACGGAAGAAAAATCAGGAGTGGACATAGGTTGGGACGACCAAACTACTATAAATCGGTTTGCAATTACTCTATGCATTTCATTCATATTACAAACTGATTTACTTGCTTACTACTCTTACAAATGTTTTTAAGTTAAACGCATTTCCGATACGGGTTTGATCGAACGAATTTTTCAAATCAGTTTAACTTTTCAAAAGTATGGCTCGTATAAATTAGTTTGGGTTCCTAAAGGAACCATAAATGATTTTATACCAAAAATTAAGATAGATAGATCTAACCATAAGGGACCCAAAGTTAAATGAGTACCTAGAACAAACATATATTTCTTGTAGATATGTATATAATCGAAAGCTAAGAGAAAAAGATAAAATCTTGATAGTGGATGTTCAAGGCATATAACTGAAAACCCAAAACACTTCACAAAACTCACTAGCCGAAACAACAATAATAAAGAAAAGATCATTGGAATTAGAATTATTAGTAACAAATATTTTGATTAAAGATGGTTTATTAATGATTATACTATTGATCTTGATAATTTTTATGACGAAACTTGTTTTTCGATTTTAAACGATGATGTATGGATTTGGCATAAAAGACTAGGGCATGCTTATATGAAATCAATCACATAAATTGAAACTAAAAAGGGAATACATTTTTCTTCGAAATTTCATTATCTCTAAAGCTTATTGAGTTTTCATCATAGAGATCCTTAGTGATGAATCTATTTATGTTATTTTGAATCTCTTGAACTATGAAAGTGATTTTGATGATTTGACAAATTGAATTTGAACGAGTTTTATCCAAATCATAATCTTGATGACTTGAGATTTCTTATACATGAATCAAGATATTTTAATATTTGATCTAATATGTTTCTTTTTGCTATTTACTAAAGAGGAGAATTATCCAAATGAATCATTATTTTTCTTTTGATTTCTCAGAATTATAACTTGAGATTTATTTCATATGACTCCTTATTCATGAATATATACCCCATCAGCAAATTGATTTTTCATGATATCTTTCATGTGATGATTGGAATATTGACGTAAATGTTTTACCATTGTATCATTCGATTCTTTTTGACAATGACAAAGGGAGAGAGAAAATTCCTAGCTTTCATATTTCAAGAAGAAGCAAAACTTGCTAGCTTGCACATCTTAAAAGAGAAGCAAAATTTGCTAGCTTGCACATTTCAAAAAGAAGCAAAAACTTACAAACTTGCACATCTCAAGAAGCAAAAATTGCTAGCTTGCACATCTAAAAAAAGAAACAATAATTGCTAGCTTACACATCTCAAGAGAAGCAAAAATTACTAACTTGCACATCTCAAAAAATTGCTAGCTTACATGTTTTAAAAACTTGTTAGTTGCACTATTCTCCTTTTTGTTGATGACAAAAGAGAAGTTATGATAATGATTTGAAATTTGAATAATGCATGGCATAATATACTTTAATGTTTTGAAATTATGATGATTCGAAATTATGTATGCAATACTCATGATTTTATGGTGCATGCAATAATATGAAAGTCACCATCATTAAAATTGTTTTGACTTGAATTCAACGATAATATGATTAGAAGATTATCATTTTTTGAATTTAAGCTTATTTCAATATGTCATATAGACAGGGGGAGTTTAGTTAAAACTTCATCATCAATTGGTTGTCATCATAAAAAAAGGGGAGATTATTAAATCTCAGATTTTGATGATGAAATTAATTGATGAAGTTATGATCTAATCAATGTTTGAGTGAAACAAGACTAACTTCGATCATGGAAAGACAAATCGATTGAAGCAGGAGAATTAGACTTTGGGTCGGAATGGATCATGTCAGAAGATTGGACGTCAGGCCGGAGGATTGGTCGACATGCCGGAAGATAGACTTTGTGCTGTGAGTTCCGTCATCGAGCCTGAAGGATCAGACATTGCGCCAAGAAGATCGAATGTTGCGGGAGGTCAACATGTTGATGGATTGGGCAATACGTCGAAGGATCAGACGAAGCGCCGGATAAACCAATGACATGCCAGATAACATAGGATTCATGTTTGTAATCGTGTGTCTAAATCGAAATAATTTAGGTCTTAATTGAGTTAGTTTTGGGTGTAACCATGCTAACTCAATTAGGGGCCCATTAGGCTTGAGTGGGGCTAATTTGAGCCCATTAGGAGACCCATTTAGTGACCCATAGTTGGGTCAGGTGATGGCACCGCCAGACCAGGCGGTGGAATCACCTATGAGCTAGAATGGACGAAGTGTACGGTTCCGAAAGACCCGACAGTGGTACTGCCGATGGTACCACCACCGAGGTCAACGGTGGTATCGCCTAGACACAGTCTCCCAGACTATCAGGCGGTGGTACCGCCCAGACTGGGCGATGGTACCGCCCGTGCACAGGGTGGCAAGCAGTGGTATCGCCCAGTGGAGGCGGTGGTACTGCCAGTACCTCGAAAACTCGGGGATTTAAATTTTTGGCTCCATTTCTAAAGTCATTTGGGGTCTATAAATACCCCACTTATTCTTGCTTGGGTTAGCAAGAAATAGAGTAGGAAAGGGGAAAGAATTCTTATGAAAAAAGAGTTATAATATCTATTGAAGTGTAAAGTCTCTTCCTCCTAGAGTTGAAGTCTTCTAAGGGAGGAGTGAGGTTTAAGTACGAAGTGTACGTTTTCTAGAAGACCCGACGGTACCACCATCGAGGTCAACGATGGTACCGCCCAAACACAGTCTCCCAGACTATCAAGCGGTGGTACTGCCCAGACTAGACGATGGTACCGCCAGTGCACAGGGTGGCAAGCAGTGGTATCGCCCAGTGCAGGCGATGGTACTGCCAGTACCCCGAAAACTGGGGGATTTGAATTTTTGGCTCCATTTATAAAGCCATTTGGGGTCTATAAATACCCCACTTATTCTTGCTTGGGTTAGCAAGAAATAGAGTAGGAAAGGGGAAAGAATTCTTATGAAAAAAGAGTTATAATATCTATTGAAGTGTAAAGTCTCTTCCTCCTAGAGTTGAAGTCTTCTAAGGGAGGAGTGAGGTTTAATTGTAAAAGAGAGGTGTGAAGGTTATCTCCTGAACTTGTGAAAAAGAGAAAGAGTTGTAACAAGGGTAGTTGATCTTTCGCCCGTTGAAAGAAGACAATTAGTAAAAGTCGGTGGCCTTGATGGAAAAGAAATCGAGAGTGGACGTAGGTCGGGATAACTGAACCACTATAAATTCGATTAGCATTCACTCTATGCTTTTCATTTATATTACAAACTGATTTATTAGCAAGAAACAGAGTAGGAAAGGGGAAAGAATTCTTGTGAAAAAAGAGTTATAATATCTCTTGAAATGTAAAGTCTCTTCCTCCTAGAGTTGAAGTCTTCTAAGGGAAGAGTGAGGTCTAATTGTAAAAGAGAGGTGTGAAGGTTATCTCCTGAGCTTGTGAAAAAGAGAAAGAGTTATAACAAGGGTAGTTGATCTTTCGCCCGTTGAAAGAAGACAGTTAGTAAAAGCCGGTGGCCTCGATGGAAAAGGAATCGAGAGTGGATGTAGGTCGGGATGACTGAACCACTATAAATCGATTAGCATTCACTCTATGCTTTTCGTTCATATTACAAACCGATTTACTTGCTCACTACTCTTACGAGCGTTTTTAAGTCAAACACATTTCCGATACAAGTTTAATCGAATGAATTTTTGAAATCGATTCAACTTTTTGAAAGTGCTAGTTCACACACCCCCCTCTTAGTGCCTTTACGGTCGTAACACTTATGATGCTATTCTCTTATCATCGTTCCACATAATATATATATATATATATGGGCTTTCCTTGAATTACCAATGAACAAGCACAAAATTTTTACTAATGGCTTTACCTCCAACTATCATAAAACTATACTCATAAATTACTTGAACTAGCCCCTCAAAAGAGAGAATATAATGTTCATCAGGGAAGGAGAACAAATTACAGATATGAATCTACAAACCATACCAATCACTATGGACATCATTGACTAAGGGCTACCATAACCAACAATGATAGTTGAAGTTATTTCGTTGATCTAACCCAACTTTTCTGCAAATCATGGTTCATCACAAACAATTAACACTTGTAACAATTTATAATTGATATGTGAATATGACATGTGGTTTGCCTGACGTCACACTCGCTTAGCCAGCATGTCGGCCAAGTCCCTATCTCACAAGGTTGGTGAGGCAACACCAACAGGGATGCTAACTCTACACCAACAAGCCTATTCAGCCTAGATGACTCATTACCCCATGATTGTAGCTCGACAATTCGATGTACGATCCCACGGCTCAATAATGGACGGGCAACCTACACAGCCGTTCTCGACATTAACCATGGCCTAGGCTCAATAGTCATCCCGACACACTATAAAAACCTCATATGTGTCCTCAAAAGGGAGAACTCTCTCACTACGTTTTTTAATCCTCTAAACCCATTGTAACTTACAAATCATAGGGGCTTTTGTCGGGTATGCCCCAGACACAGTTTACAAAACAATCTGTTGAATCCCCTCTACTAACACTACAACTTGAGCCTATGACAAATGCGGAAGTGGACCTTGATTCGATTTGAATCCTCTCCACATGTAGGATGACCTGAATCCTTAAAAATTATTATGGTAATCCTAACACCTTACATATCACTATAAGCAATAATTGCAATATCAGACACCAAATGTGTGTCGATTAGGAAAATTAAAAAGGATCACATAACGTTCTTAGGCATACATCTTTGCCTTCTATAACAAAAGAATGTAGTACGCCCAAAAGCCCATCCAGACATATGAAATGAACATAAAATTGCCACATTAAATCGCCACGCTGAGTATGCAATGCTTATCATGTATAATCAACAAAATTAGAGCCAATCTATCGAACCATAAAAACAGAAAGATTCCCACTTGAACTACTTTTACTAGGTGCTACATGTATATTTATTTATTTGGTGTGTATATAGTGAACATGGGGTTCAATTGAAGACCAAAAGCCATCAAGCAAAAAGCATAACTGAGATCAATTCTTAAAAAGCCTGAAAGCAGTACACATATCTATGCCGACAGAAACAGAGGCATCTTGATGGAGCGGTTACTGTTGCGAGGCGGTGGGGTTGGGGTTCCACTGGGCAGGGGTGACGGCCTTCTTGATGGAGAGGGCGTGAATCTGCTTCATCTGCTCCGCCAGTGCCGTGTTCACAAGACGGTGCCGCTCCAGCAACCGCTTACCCTCGAAGTGCTCCGACACGATAGTCACTTCGAAGCTCGCTCCGCACCTTCCCACAATCACCACCGTCACCAAACAAAGAAATCAAAGACAAAACAAAAACAAATGCTTACCCTCCGGACGTATCGATCACTACCTGAAAAGCCCGAAACAAAAAAAAATCGTTAGGGTTTGCACATATTCGTAGAAGCTGAGAATTCGATTCGAAGCTTACCAGATGAGAAGGGTTAAGGCTCGAATTCAAAGCGATTTCCACTTCTTCTTTCGTTACCCCCATGTCTCGACAATCTTCCCTCTCGTCCTCGACGATCTGTGTCTCTCTCCGGATTCGGGCTCCCTTCTTAACGCGGCGTAACTTGCGTCGTGGCCGTCGCTATAGTGATGGACGGTCAAGATCGATAAGATCGGCGAGTGGAGAAGCCCGATGGTGTTCCTCGTGATTGCGAAATTTTGCATCACAGATAATGATAGAAAATTTACGAATCTTTCAGAGAAGAATACCAAAAAGCGATGTATATCGTTCGTGACCGCATCTTTGTGTGATCTCAAGGAATCACTTCTTCTGCCTCTCTTCTTTTTCTCGGCCACTTATTGCTGAATTATTCTGCCGACGACCGAGTAGATTGATTCCAAAAAGGATAAAGAAAAGCAGAATTGAAGGGGATGGAATGCACAGCCACTACAGGGAGAATTATTCGGTTCACAGAAAATTTTAGAACATCAATCGAGTAGAAAATATCGATAGCATGATAATTTTCTTGAATGAAGCTGAGCAGAAGGGGCATATCCAATAAAAACATGTTGAGAGTATACCTAACAAAACCTCTCAACTTCTTATCATAAATGAGGTCGTGGAATCATGCATTAAATCTGGGACCATGGAGCAACGATCATATTGAATTAGCCTTTTATCGATGATAGATTGTTCCCCTCGTGGATTTAGGCATCTTCCACGTGTCACTATCGTACCAAAAGTTTGTATTATTTTGAAATCTTCGAATAGATAGATCAGAAACTTTATACACAAGTACGTATACTTTAGGTTAATACGGACGGGATTAAGACTTGTTCGTCTTCATTTCTCTGAAGAATAATTAAGGAGAAGGCGCATGGTCCGGCCCAAAAGAGCTGGGCACCGCTGTCCCAGTGCCCATGGGCTCCACTCCCAGACAGTAGCAGTCGCGTGGACCCCGCGTTCGAGCCGACCAAGTCAGGCCGGGCGAAGACAAAACCCCGCACCTCACAAGGACAGACTCTGACCGCTTTCACGTGCTCGGCTTTTAATGCCACCATCCGCCCCAAACCTCTCCCCCGGATTAAAAAATAAATCCTTCATCGAGAGTTAAAAAAAAAAGATAATTATTGATTTAATTTCATTAGAAAGATGATAATAAAATCGAAAACTCAGGCAGGGGTCGCCTGCTATCCTACCGCAGGCCCTAAATTACACTTGCGGCACATTGTACCCCAGTGTAACTGCTAAATACCTCTCATTCACTCCGACTACTGAACAGAGGAGAGAGAGAGAGAGAGAGAGAGAGAGCAAAGGGGGAGGGGGGCGATGGGGTGGTGGGGGTGGAGGCGGCGATCCAAGCGTTGAACACCATCATCCAGCTCCACTTCGAGAAGATCCTGGAGAAGAAACGCGACGTGGACACGCAGAAGAAGGAGCTATGGCGTCTCTTCCAGCTCTTCTTCCTCTTCCTCGCGGTGGTGCTGGCCGCCCAGCTGGGGGCGTCCCCCGATCGCCTCCAGTGCCGCCACTGCTGGGCCCCAATCGGCCTCCTCTCCCTCGCCCACCTCGCCTTCTACGTCGCCGTCGCCCAAACCCTCCGCTGCATCAACGGCTTCAAGTACCAGCGCCGCTGCCACAAGCTCACCCTCGCCCTCGCCACCGATCGCCTCAAGCTCCTTAAGTTACGCTTCTCCTCCTCCTCCGCCTCCGCTGCCGCCGCTGCCGGCGCCGAGCCCCCTCCCGTTCTCCCCTCCGACTTCGAGATCCACTACCAGGAGCCCCCGGAGAGTTACCTGGGAAAGTTCAAGCGCAGCTGGGCCCTGCACTTCGGCTTCCTCATGTGCACCTTCGGCTTCATGGTCTCCTCCTCCGTCGTCCTCCTCTGCTTCTAGGATCTTCCATTCCGTCACATTTTGGGCATTCCCGGTGAGATGGACATGGATCTGAGATGGTGAGTGGGTGATCCTTCTCTGCTTGTTACCATTATTGGAGAATGATGAATGCTTAGCCGTGCTACTTATCACGGTTGGTCAACCATGCAAGATCAGTATGGTTTGACGTGTCTTGTTCTCAACCTCGTGTTTATACATCCATATTTATCTATCTATTTATTTATGCTCTAGAATTTAGTTCGATTGAATCCATTCTAGTAATAAAGAGTGCATGATTGCAGTTCTTCCAAGTTTTAGCATTGCTTGATTTGGGATGCTCATTAACTGGATTTATGTTATATTATACTCTTGGATGAAGAAGGACAGTGTACTTTAATGACTTGTTTGTAGGGAGAAGGTACATGGATGAGTTGTGAGACTCATTGCAACGAGGCCCGTCTTCCATCTGTAGTTGTTTGTGTGGCCACTGATCACTAAAGAAAGGTGCACTTAAGAAAAAGTTGCCTGTGTCATCAGATCATAAGTTGGTTGACTAAATGTGCATTGCATCCAATGTCATGAGTTCCATAGTTAGTTCTCCTCCACCCACAAGCATGTTGATGATCTACCATCATTGTCTTTGTGGTAGAAGCCTTGTTTATTAAGCTAACATCCTATGCAGCATAATAGCTATACTGAAAGTTTGGAAGTGTCCTTTGCTGCACTTGATCAGGAGACAGTCGACTGCAATACTGTGAACTGACTGTTCCTCAGGTTTGTGATTGGCAGTCTGAAACTTGGAACTCAACATATTGAAATTGAGGATGCATTAATTTTCTTTGCTGTGAAATCATCTGAAAAGGTTAATCTGATGGATGTTATAGATTTGTCTCATCCATATTATTGTACTGAGAGAAACAAACATCATGAGAGGTGATTCAGCTTGCCAACAAAGTATTGATGAACTTGTCTCATGTGCATGTATTGTTGATCATTAAATGGTTTGTGGTTGACAACTTTTGAGTTTAACGAGGATTCGATTGCTTCATAAATGAACAGGACTTTTGTTGTGGTTTTGAAATGCTGATGGAAATAAATCACTTTGTTTACCTGCTACCTCAAATCTATTCTCTTCCTGTTTATGGAGTCCCTTACTGTAGACCAGGACAAGGCAGTGTTTTTCTTGGCAGTTCCCTGATGGATTTTTCACAAGAAATGGAATGTGGAGAAGCTCACCACCACACCACCATTCTGTGGAATGATTTGCTCATTTGGCCCGTAGCAGATGCGTCGGCAGTAGGAATCGAAGCAAGATCATCCCGAGTGAAATTAAAATATGAGAGAAAAAGAGCTCGAGTAACGACCGGTTGACTCATCGGTTTGACCAGTTAGATCCATCGGTCCGACCGGTAATCCAATACTTGACCTGATCGTTTTCTTGTTCGGTTCTGAGTACCTATCTAAATAGCCCACGTGGGGACCAAGGAGGGCCCACGTGTTCTTCGTTCTGTTCGAGTGGTGCCTAATGAAGCCAAAACAGAAGAGGGAGGCCGACGTGGTCGGCTGATACTTCACCGTTATGGGGCACCTCGTTGATTGAGACGCATATGGTTCAACAAATTGGCCCAAATAGTGACCCCATTAGCACTCATTTTATGTAGGAAGATGTCAAAGGCAACAGAGACAGAAGATCTACAGGGAAAATGGTGATAGCTTCGTTTTCTGTGTGACGAGCCACTTCTCATGCAGAAAACATGATTCGGTTACTAACCTCATGAGACAAATGTCACGTTCTGTATGATCCATACTTGTCCTGGTTCTACTAAACCTACAGCATCTTATATTTCTTGAATGAATTATTAGTCCTTTTTCAACTTGATATGTTATGTATAAGCCTATGGAGTTCGTCAGATTCAACATTCGTCAAAATTACTTACAAGATGGAGACAGAATTGTAACTCCTAATATCAATCATCGATAGTCACTGCATTGTAAATATTGTCTTTTTAGTGCATTGTAAAATTTAATCAATCGATAGTCACTTAAGACTAGTGTCCTTTGGTATGTTAAGTAGCAGCAGTTGCCGGATTCCAAAATATAAATATTCCAATAAAAGAATATATATATATATATATATATATATATATATATATATATCTGTCTTTTTGTGTGCTCTAGAGCGGGTATTGAGATGAGTTGGTGCTGGTACTTTGATAAAGTATATGTTAACTCAATATTAATATACAATTTATACCATGTTTAATGATCTGTTACATTGTTCATCACAGCACTATAGTACACCAAAGGACAGGAATATATATATATATATATATATATATATATATATATATTCCTGTCCTTTGGTGTACTATAGTGCTCTTATATGTGATGAACAATGTAACAGATCATTAAACATGGTATAAATTGTATATTAATATTGAGTTAACATATACTTTATCAAAGTACCAGCACCAACTCATCTCAATACCCGATCGAGGAGACCACCTAAGCAAAAATAGCTCCCACCACCTAAGCAAAAATATGAGAGCTCCCACCAACTCTTTATAGTCAAGCTTCCTAAAGAGAGCTCATAAAATCTACTCCTCATTGACACTATAACTAAAAAAAGAGCTATGCTCTTGTATTAATGGTTGACAGAATAGCTCCACTCCCTCACACCTCCCTTTCGAACAATTGAAGGAGGGATCATTCCCTACCTAACTCAACACGGTTAAAAGGCTGAATAGGGAATGACATCCCAACTGCCCAACATCGATGCCAACCTCGGGATGACACGCCGATAAGCCACCTCCATTAATGGCTCTTAACAAGCAAGGTAGGGGGAACCCTCACCAATCCCCCTCCTCGTCATCAAGCGCTCAAGTATAAAAATCGAGCCTTATGCCAAACAGGGGCAAGCATGTGAACACCAAACTTTCTTGAACAATACTAACTCTCTCCTCCCTCATCCCCTTGACTTAAGCATCGGAGGGCTCATGTTGAGACATCCCTCGACACTGACATGTTGTGCAGGATCTGTTGAATCTCGGATTTTGATGATAAAATCAATTGATGGGTAAATTGATCTAATCCATATTATTGAGTTAAGTGTGCAGGATTAACTACGATAAACAGAAAACACAAAGCAAGAATACCGGAGTCAAGTTCGATGGACGTTTAAAAGTCCGAAGGGTCATCAGGAGATGCTGCCGGAACCAACCGAGAAGAAATCGGGAACCTGTCGGAATTTTCGGAAGTTCGCCGAAGAGATCGTCGGAGGTTCACGGAGATCACCGAGAAGGCTGGGCTACTCGTTAAAGTTATCGGGAGCTTTCTGGGAGTCCGTCAGAGGAAGTTCGTCGGAACAAGACTTGACGTTCGCGGTTGAAAACTTGCTTATGATGTTTTTAGTTATGTAGTTCTCTTGTAATTAGGATTAGGATTAAGAGATAATCCTATATCCTTCTTAGGGCCAACTGGGCCCAAAGGTTAGACATGGTAGGGCTAAATTTAAAGCCCAACCAGTGAACCGAAGGGTCTGGCGGTGGCACCACCAGACTGGGCGGTTGCACCGCCTAGCACCCAAGAGCTGGACGGTGGCACCGGCTGGGCTGGGCGGTGGCAC
>LVTN01000249.1:322254-355485 GCA_001649415.1 Musa itinerans
GATCTAAACAATTAATACTAAGCATTAATCATATGGTCCGGCATGTCCTTGGTCCATCGACGCTTCGTTCGATTCTTCGGTGTATCGTCCTCTGTTGCGGCCTATTGCCCAATCGGCCAGTTGACTCTGCAACTCCGATATCCTTGGCGCAATATCTGCTCTTCTTGGCCCGATGCCCGAATCCACAGCCCGAAGCCTTCCGTCGATACGTCGACCGTTCCTCCAGCCTGACGTCTAATCTTCTAACATGTTTTCCTCCTACACAACATGATTTTTCCTACTTTAATTGTCTCATTCTGATCAAAGAATCCTCTATCACTCAAAACGTAGATTAAAACATAAATACTTATCGATTGGTTTCATCATCAAAATCCGCGATTCAACAGTCTGATGGTGCCGCCACCTGACCCAACTTCATGTCACTGAATTGGCCTTCCAATAGGCCCAATTCAGCCCTGATTCAGGCCCAATGGGGCCCTAATTAAGTTGGCATGGTTACATCCAAAACTAACTCAATTAAAACATAAACTACTTCGATCAACACACAAATAATTACAATCATGAATCCTATGTTGTCCGGCATGTCATTATTTCATCGACACTTCGTCTGAAATCCAGACACATCGTGCTTTCATTTGGCGTATTACCCGATCCATTGACATATTTGCTAGTCATAGGTGTCCTGCAAGCCAATCACGTGAGTGATGACACGTATGACTAGACATGCAATCTTTTTGCTTATTATATTTTAGCATTATCACTTTATATTCCTTATTGCATATATATATATATATTGTGATGTCCTTGGATCTGTGCAATGGGAATTGGATTATGATGAGATCACGATAATGAGATTGATTCACCTTTAAACACAGACCCTAATAAATTTCGATTATAGGTTACTCGAGAGGGACATCGAGATAACCGGATATATTTATGTGTTGTATACCCATCCATATGATGGATGCAATTGGTCTCATAGCTACTCGTGTGGAGACACTAGGAATACAATACAAGTGCTCATTGGAGAATGAGTTCACTAATTAATCCGCTTATGGAATGATGGATGATTGATGATGCCTTATTGTCAAACAACGATTATGTAGTCCTAGTAGTGTATCTGATCCTTAGACTTGAGGCACCAAGGATGTCCTGTATGAGTACTCTACTCTTTGATACCAGACTTATAGGTCTGGAGGTTCCAGATTTAGTACAACCGGTCATCGGGAGTGATAACCAACCTTACGAGTACTATGAAGTCTCGATAGAGGATCATCCACTCTCGGTGTCATTAGAGGAATGTCCCAAGTATTCTTGCTCAGACAAATCCCTGGCTAAGGTCATTCAGATTGAGAGAGAAAGAGTTCTTCAGGAGAATCCGATTAGAGTGAGACTCGAGTAGAAACCGTATAGGTCTGACAGCACCATTCATGATATACAGTCTCTAGAATATTAGATGGATGAGGGATTGGATTCCCTTGTATCGTTTAATCCTCTATCACTCAAAACGTAGATTAAAACATAAATACTTATCGATTGGTTTCATCATCAAAATCCGCGATTCAACAGTCTGATGGTGCCGCCACCTGACCCAACTTCATGTCACTGAATTGGCCTTCCAATAGGCCCAATTCAGCCCTGATTCAGGCCCAATGGGGCCCTAATTAAGTTGGCATGGTTACATCCAAAACTAACTCAATTAAAACATAAACTACTTCGATCAACACACAAATAATTACAATCATGAATCCTATGTTGTCCGGCATGTCATTATTTCATCGACACTTCGTCTGAAATCCAGACACATCGTGCTTTCATTTGGCGTATTACCCGATCCATTGACATATTTGCTAGTCATAGGTGTCCTGCAAGCCAATCACGTGAGTGATGACACGTATGACTAGACATGCAATCTTTTTGCTTATTATATTTTAGCATTATCACTTTATATTCCTTATTGCATATATATATATATATTGTGATGTCCTTGGATCTGTGCAATGGGAATTGGATTATGATGAGATCACGATAATGAGATTGATTCACCTTTAAACACAGACCCTAATAAATTTCGATTATAGGTTACTCGAGAGGGACATCGAGATAACCGGATATATTTATGTGTTGTATACCCATCCATATGATGGATGCAATTGGTCTCATAGCTACTCGTGTGGAGACACTAGGAATACAATACAAGTGCTCATTGGAGAATGAGTTCACTAATTAATCCGCTTATGGAATGATGGATGATTGATGATGCCTTATTGTCAAACAACGATTATGTAGTCCTAGTAGTGTATCTGATCCTTAGACTTGAGGCACCAAGGATGTCCTGTATGAGTACTCTACTCTTTGATACCAGACTTATAGGTCTGGAGGTTCCAGATTTAGTACAACCGGTCATCGGGAGTGATAACCAACCTTACGAGTACTATGAAGTCTCGATAGAGGATCATCCACTCTCGGTGTCATTAGAGGAATGTCCCAAGTATTCTTGCTCAGACAAATCCCTGGCTAAGGTCATTCAGATTGAGAGAGAAAGAGTTCTTCAGGAGAATCCGATTAGAGTGAGACTCGAGTAGAAACCGTATAGGTCTGACAGCACCATTCATGATATACAGTCTCTAGAATATTAGATGGATGAGGGATTGGATTCCCTTGTATCGTTTGGGGATTGTAGCGTAGTGGCATAGTATATCCACAATCGATGAGTCGAGTGAATTATTATGAAGATAATAATTCACTGAGCCAAAAGGAGTTCTGATATGTATGACTCATGGCCAGCTCAATATTGGGCCTAGAGGGTCACACACATATGGTAGGCGTTGCGATGAATAGAGGTTCGAATATGAGATATCCGCCGGAGCCCCTATCTTATTGTATGTCCAATAAGTCACTAAATTATTGGATCATATGTATGAGATCCAATAAGAATCAATGATAGATTATTGGATAGAGATACACTAATCTAAGAGGCTTGGGTAGTTGGATAGAGATCCAATACCCAATATGATAAGATCCATTAGGGTTAAGTTGACATGAGACCTCTATAAATATGAGGGACTCAATGGTTCATAAGCTAAAGCTTTTTGGTTACCTATCATATTCTCCTCCCTCTCTCCACCTCAAAGCAGGCCTAGAGTTTTGGGGAGCCTCATCGCACCCCTACTGTGTGGATCACCGCTAGATATGAGGGCACTTGACCTCTTTCACCCTCTCCTAGAGATCTGTAGAGATTTAGGGATATATGATCTCCCTAGATAACACAATCTATCTTATATGTAGTTTTAAGTTTCGCAGATTTTTACGCACCAATCTTCACACGACGACGAACATATCTTTGAGAATTTGGAGATTTTATTTTTATATTCTTTCGTTGCACATGTGATGTCACCCCTCAAGATTTTCCCACAATATTGACCTCTAGCAATATCCGATCTTGGTGCAATGCCCGATCCTTCTGGCCCGATGCCCGATCTCTAACATGATCCACTCCAGGCCAATGTCTAATTCTCCTACTTCAATCGATTTGTCTTTTCATGATCGAAGTTAGTTGTACGTCATTTTTCTCAAATACTAATTATATCATAAATTCATCAATTGATTTCATTATCAAAAATTGGGATTCAATAATCTCTCCCTTTTTGATGATAATAACCAATTAATGATGAAGTTTTAACTAAACTCTCCTATCTACATGTCATATTGAAATAAAATTTAAATTAAAAAAATGATAAACTACACTAATGGCCACTCCCCTACGTTAATGGCCAATGGAATGGCTCCACTCCCCCCACACCTTCCTTCTAGATGACCAAAGGAGAGATGACTCCCTATCTGACTCAAAGCGACTAAAAGGCCAGATAGGGAACACCATCCTGATCGCCCAACATCGACGTCGACCTCGAGATGACGCGTCGATAAGCCGCCTCCATTAATGGCCCCTGACTAGCAGGGTAGGAGGGACTCTCACTAATCCCTGTTCTTGTCGCTAGGCGCCTAGGTATAAAAATCGAGCCCCATGCCAAACAGGAGTAAGCGGGTGAACACCAGACTTTCCTAAACACTGCTAACTCTCTCCTCCCTCATCCCCTTACTTAAGCATTGGAGGAGTGACGTCAGGACATCCCCCGGTGCTAACCTATTATGTATGATTCTCGATATGACAAAAGAGGTACTGCGAGATGACTCTCTCTCGGGCAAGATGGTTTGTTCCCCATACCAATTCGCTCCCTCCATAGCCGACCTGTACTTTCAATATTAAATCAAGTCAGACTCGATAGTCAACGGCTTCAGTGTAATAAAACACTTAATAGATTATGTTGTTTGGCAAGGGATACATTATCACATATTCTTTGCATGTCAACGATTCCATAATCACGTTCATCGAAGTTCTCTTGGTGGTGCCATTTCTCTCCTCCAAGCAAACTTCGGTATCTTTCGCTGTTGGGTTTTCTTCCTCTTTCTGCTCCCTTCTCTTTCCCCACAGGACGCTGTAAAGGCCCCCAACCATGAAAACTCCACCAAGGACGCTGCAACAATATGTCGTCGTCATTGCATAGCGGCCGGCAGTGAGTTGTGTTGCCAGAGCAGTTGCAGACAAATGCGTACCTCCCCAAATCGACGAAGACTCCGGGTAGGAAAGGCGAGAGCATCATGGTGATGATCATCGTCAGTGGAGCTGATAGGGCCAAGAAAACAGGGCCTCGTCTCTGTATCGTCCATGACTGCAGGAAGAATGCGAGCCCGGTGACGACGATGCCCTGTCAAGCGTCGTGTGTGTCAAGATTTGTGCTAGCTTGAGTACTCGTGGATGAACGCGTTGAGAGACGATCTAGTCACGTACGCAGTAGGCCACTGAGATGAGTCCCATGTCGAGGCTCAGCTTCCACCGCGAGAAGTCCCTTTCGATCGCCAGAGTGATGAAGAATGTTTGGATGGCGCTGAAGAGGCTTTGCAGAGTGGTGAACATGAGTTCTGAAGGATACTGCTTCAGCAATGGTTCCTGCGTCAAATTAAAGATCAGGTAAAGCACTCTGCGGAAAGAGAGAGAGAGAGAGAGAGAGAGAGAGAGAGAGAGAGAGAGAGAGAGAGAGAGACCTGTAAGACGAGCCACAGTGACCATGTCAGGTTGGAGACGATCATGAGGAAGGTCCCCAAGACCCATCTGCTGTAGGGATGAGGATGAACCTGAGCTTGATTCCTACCCGTAAGGACGTGATGGCGATTCAAGTGGTTCAAACGAGGTCCTCTGTAGAAAGCTATGGTCAAAGCGCCTGCAATGCACAGTCCTACTCCGCAGAGCTTCGCGATCCCTGAGTGCCTCTTTACCTTCACCTTCTCCGTCCTGTTGTTGCAGATGAGACCAAGGGCACTACTCGTGTTCTCGCAATCATCATCATATGAAAATTCCTACAAACAACAAAGGAAATCTCACCTAAATATTACTGCCAAAATGAAGGTAGTCACCGGGATGGAATTTATTGCTGCAGATGCCAGAGTTGCTGAAGTGTAATCCAGAGCGACGGAGTACACATATAGAGTCCCAGCAAGCCTGAGAGAAGGAAACAATGAACACAGATGAGTTTGAAACTTTGAACAGAAGTGACTGAATTCGTTGCTCTGCTAATTGCTCACCCAACTAAAGCAAGCATGAACATCTTGAAGGCCAACCAGAATGACAGGGCTGGAGCTCTCTTCCTGAGATATAAATCGCACATTAAAAGCAAACAGTACAGCTCGGTGACAGCAGGAAGCATCACGTGGTATAGCCAACAAGCACCTTTCCACCACAAGCGCAACTGGCACCAAGAGAAGGGTGGCAATTAGTTGCCTGTAGAAGACGAAGACTGCAGTGTTCATGCCACCATCGAAAGCCGCCTTGATGATGATCTGCATGCCTGTGTATATAACCCTTATCAGAAGGACAACCAGGTAAAGCTTCGTCTTCTCCATCACTGGAGTCCCTGCTAAAGCTTAAGTGAATTCGAATTTAAAGAAAGAGAAGTGACAGAAACTAGAGATACAGTTCATGAAACGAGATCATGCTGCGACAGGCAAACGGGTCCGGTTTAGCTCACTCGGGGAAGTAGTTGTGCAGGGTGATCTGTAAGCGATTAGAAGCAGCGGCAGCACTAACATACTCCCTCTTTGGTGAGAAAGAAAAGCATGTTAGAGAGAGAGAGAGAGAGAGCCGCTTCGTTAAGCACAGCTAAAGGGAGAATGGATTCTGATGCAGCATCACACAAAGTGATACTCCATTTTTATACAGCAACACTGGTTTTGGTGCCGAAGTGCACTGAACCTGACATGGCCATTACTGAGAGCTGCTACGGGGCAAGAAAGCAGAGATGCTAAACTCCACTGAGAGGAAAGCTTGGCGTAGGCAATTGGATTGCCGTCACGCTGACGCTGTTATAACCAGTCAGCTGCCCCGAGTTGCCTATGTCACTATTGAAGTGTTAAAAGAGTGGTTTAAGTGGATGCATACAATTTACTTCCAAAATACTAAATTGAAAAACTATATAAAATATAAAAGTAAGAAAAGAAGTGGAAGTCTGAAGCCAAGTTGTACTAAATCTGCTGAAAAGAAAGTTTTCTCAAACAGGCAAAAGAAAATTCTCACAAGGGCTATGTTTATTCTTTAGTGGGATTAAATTGAGTTACTTTAAGATTATTATTACTATTTTTTTAATACTACCTCATTGATCTCTTGTCCTTATTTTCATGGTTTTGCAGATGAGTCTGTGATATGATCAGTCTTGATTATCAGCATGTGATGGAATTATTATAATATATGAAAAATATAAAAATTTCTCTCGGAGTAAAAAAAAAAAAAGAAAATCCTTATCTCTGTAATTATTATTGAGTGAAAAAGTTTATAAAAAAGCCTAAGTGTTTAATCTTGATTTTATATGCTTCATATGAGAACATATCTGAGAATCATCGATAATTAAAAATATTAAAAAATATTCTATTTAAATATTATATAAACATGACATATCCCGTTAATATTGAATGAGAAAATATTTAGAGGGATTGATTGGACTTCATGCATCAAATCTTGATTGACCAAAAATACCAACAACATCAAGTCAACATACAGCAGAGTGGCAGGGCATGGCTTCCTGTTGTGACGTGCTCTCAAGGTCGAAGGCAAAAACCAAGCTAAATGGCCATCACCCAAGCATGTTGTCATAACATGCCACCCAGGACCGCATCAATGTGTCATTGAATGTCCTATATCTCAAGTTTGGTTGGGGCTCGTATTATTTAGGCTAATAGGCTCTGCCCAGTGGTGTCTGTCACATGGGAAGACTTCTGCAGTTGTTTGTCCTCTAACCAATTTCGCCTTCCCATTCACACCATGTTCATTTTGTCCCCTCTCAAGTCAAAGGTATTCTAATAATTTGGTTCGGATCGTGTTCTTATATCTCTATGCGGTCCAATTGAGAAGGGGAAGGGCAGAAGAAAAAGAGTTGGAATGCTTCATGCGTGCAATCACCCACAAGGAGGAAAGAACAAGCAATGCAGCTGAGCTGGATGCCCATGTGGGAATACGCTGCATGGCTTATCATCCCTCTGCATGCCACCAACACTTTTGACCTTGACAGAGTGGAGTTCAAGCTGTATTATGTCCTGCTGTCTTCGCTACCCAAGACCAAGTTGTCTGTCATGGATGAAATGTCATCACAAAATATCCAATCATCGTCGTTTGGATTGTCCCACATTTCTCCCTCTCTCTGGTCAGATTCCCAAATATAATCATAATTTGCATGATTTGCAACCTACTTATTTGCAGCAATTACAATAGTTGATATGATAGTATTAAATATGTGTATCAACTCCCAACTCATGTAAATTAAAACATGGCAGGGAACTGTCTTTTGGTGTCTGATTTGTTATGGAATTGGAATCATATCTTCTTATATCCGACAAGGTTGTCAAGGATCCCGTGTCCGGAGAACAACAGGAAACACCCAATCATAAGCCAAACCGTTGACGTCAGAACGGAACTGCATTGCGTCACCATCATGAGGCGAGCCGCGGAACCCTGCCTTGGCAGAGACAGGAAATCGCTTGGGACGGACGGGAGGAAACGGACACCTTTCCCGTGACCAATTCGACGCACGAGCGAGAGATTGGACCGGACTCGTTCCCGAGACCGATTCGACATACCGAGCCGTATAGACCGGACCCGGTCCATTCTCACAGACTTTGCCTCCCCGCAAGACCACTCGTGTGCGTTCCCACGTGTCATCTCTCTGTCACTCCTTGGAAGCCTCTCTTATTTTTACCCCATCCCCATCATACTCCTTTCCCGAACCCAACTCTGTTTCCTTGCCCCCCAAGGTTCGAATTTTGCCCCCCTTCAATTCTCTGAGAAGTGTTTAAGAGGATTTGTTGTTGTCGTCGGTGGTGATCATGCCGACGATGGACTACCACGGTTCGTCCCTCCCCTTTGCCTCCATCGGGCGCTCCATCCTCAGCATCCGCCGCGACCAGGTGCACACCGTTGACGCCGGCCGACACCATGACCCCGCCGCCGTCGACCTCGATCTCGAGACCCTCCAGAAGCGCGTCGCCGACCTCTTCCTTGACCTCTCTTCCTCTGACGACGAGCTGCTCTCCCTCGCCTGGGTCCGCAAGCTGCTCGACGGCTTCCTCGTCTGCCAGGAGGAGTTTCGCGGGATCCTCTTCGGCTGCAGCCAGGGCCGGCGGGTAAACCTCTCCCGGCCCCCCCTTGACCGCCTCCTCTCCGACTACTTTGACCGCGCCGTCAAGGCCCTCGACGTCTGCAATGCCGTCCGCGACGGCATCGACCAGCTCCGTCGGTGGCGCCGGCACCTCGAGATCGCCCTCGCCGCTCTCAGCGGCGGCGGCCGGACCCTCGGCGAGGGCCAGCTCCGCCGCGCTCGCAAGGCCCTCACCGACCTCGCCATCCTCATGATCGACGAGAAGGAGGCCGGCGGCGGGTCCGTCCTGACCCTCCGCAATCGCTCCTTCGGCCGCGCCGGCAAGGAGCCGCCCCACCACCGCCGAGCCGGCAGCGGTGGGGCCGCCGTATCCTCCTCGGGGCACCACCGTTCCCTCTCTTGGAGCGTCTCCCGGTCGTGGTCCGCCGCGCGGCAGCTCCAAGCGATCGGAAACAATCTCACCCCTCCTAGGGGCAACGAGGTTACCGCCACCAACGGCCTGGCCGTCCCCGTCTTCACCATGAGCTCTGTGCTCTTCTTCGTGATGTGGGCGCTCGTGGCGGCGATCCCGTGTCAGGACCGCGGCCTCCAGACCCACTTCTGGGTTCCCCGGAACTTCTCCTGGGCCGCCTCCATCACGTCGCTTCACGACCGAATCTTCGAGGAATCAAAAAGGAAGGAGAGGAAGAGCTCATGCGGGATGCTAAGGGAGATCCACCATATGGAGAAGTGCATCCGCCACCTGACAGAGTTGCTGGACCCGGTTGACTTCCCATGGACGGAGGGGAAGGAGACGGAGCTGAGGCAGGGGGTGGAAGAGCTAGCGGAGGTCTGCAACACCATGAAAGACGGCTTAGAACAACTGGAGCGCCAGGTGCGGGAGGTCTTCCTTAGGACGGTGAGGAGCCGAACGGAAGGCCTCGACTGCCTCAGCAAATCCCACCATCCCGAGTGAATTGTCACCGGGAAGTGCCAAATCCGCAGCTTTCGGCGATGCTGCGTCTACAAATCGATCCTCGAAGAAGGCAAGATCGAAGATAAGATGATGAACCAAGTGTCTTCTTCCGATGATAAAGCAGGAGGTGGTGAGTATTCTTTGCATTTAGGTTGTGTCACAGGTTGTGTAGAAACAATGGGGAGAAAGCAGCAGCTTGCTTGTTAGATTCTGTTCGAATATCTGTTGTGTTCATCTTCAACAACAATTCTCCTAATCGTGAAGTCCTCCAAATAGTAGCAATAGTAGCAAGCTGTGGGAATGACGTATCTTTTTGTATACTGTGTTATTGTGGTTTCTTCTTGTTGGTTACTCCTAATTTGTTCTTTCTTTCTCTTTGTGTATTTCTGTTCACTGATATGTTTTTGATGATGACATGCATGTCTTCATTATAACATTTAGGAGATCTCCATGCTTTTGCTTAGCAAGCTGTCCTTGTAGAACTCATCATACCTGGGATGATGGGAGCAGTTCGTTGGAGGATTTTGGTTCTTCGTTTCTTTCAGTGTTGATGCTCAGCAAGCTGTCCTTTTGTTGGTGAGAATTGCTGGAGAAGTTTTCCTGTGTTTTCCCCTTCTCATGTACTCACATGATGGTGGTGGCATCTGTATTCCTGGCTATTCCTGATTCTGATGGCTGATAACAAAAAGTGCATCATATTTAGATTACATGCTTGGATTTCTTTCATGGTTTAGGGAGCATCAAATGCAGTGGAGAAGAGGCACTCTCCATTGATTCAGATGATCTTTTTGTGTTACAGTGGCATCTGCTGAGATCCCGGTAACGGTGGAAGATGCCAAGATAAAATTTGATTTGGCCCATTGCTTGATATTCCAAAGCTGCTTAGCCAGCAGTATGCTTGTGGACTTTTGTCATATATCTCTATCTGAGCTGCAAATTCACATGTCTACATTGCAGAAACCGGAGGAAAGCTAAGGTGAGAAACGAGACTTTTAGTACTTTCCAACAGGTTGTTAGCTGTATGAACAGAGCCAATCATAAGCAAGTTGCAGGGAGAGCAGACAGCAGAATGATGATGATGATGGACTTGTTCTTTAGCAGTAGTATATTATGCATCCATTTTTTCCTTTATTCTTTTTATCAAATGACAAGTTTCTCCTTAATCCAGGTCAACATTGGGTGGCAAAAACTAGGTTTATTTGCATGTGCCAATATGCCCCAAGAATTGAATAGATGACATCAGTGTAGGCAACCTGAATCCAAGTGTTTCTTTGGTGACATGCACAGAAGAACTAGTGTGAAAGATCATGAAGAAGCAAAAGGCAATGCTCTATATATGTAATTAGGGTTCTTTGGTTCTCTGCAAATGAATCATTTGTATATCTGCATATGTATTCCCATAAATTACAAAATATCATGACCAATTCACTATGTTCTTGGTTTATAAATTGGACAATTGTGTTTAGATTTGTTAGTTCTGGTTTAATTACTTTCCTAAAATTTTGGTATGATGTTTTATTTCCTTTTTCTTTTCTTTCATGAGAACAAACATCATGCTTGTGCTTGGCTTTTTCAATTGTTGTTGAAATGCTAGGATTTGTTGAACGCAACAACAACATGGTAAATTTATTGTTTTGAAGGGTAAAAATAGGTGTGTGATCTAGTAGAGTTCCAAGTCAGATCCTTCTAGAATCTGAATCCATATTTGATACTTATGGATTGATAACGAGGACTCATACCCAACCTAAAATTCTTAAATTAAACTCTTTAAAAAAAATAAAAAATCATGGTGGTCTCAAACTTTTGGTTTTTCAATACTTATGTAGAGGAAAATTTTGTTATCTATCCTGTGAGACAGCAATGGTGTTTACAACCTTACTCTTATTAGCAAAGAGGTTTAAAAAAACTATGTTTCTAATTCAAATCTTTCATAGTTAAATTATTATTTTTCTAAAAGGTAAGTAGCAAAGATGAGATTTGATCCAAAAATTTTATTATCAACAATCGAGATCTTTACTAAAAAAATTAGGATATCTTAAAATTTGTTAGATGAGGTCTTGCATCGTGAAATCGATAATCATCATCAAACTAATGATGAACCTCAATTTTTTTCGGTAAGTGCGTCCCAAAATTTTATTACATGAGATTTTGAATAATCAATCCTCGGTAAATGAATATCCTATCTTAAATAAAAATATAAATGTAAAAAAAATCTTATGATAATGATAAGACTCATCTCATAAGAAATGCAAGATATGAAGACTAGATATGCAACAAGTAGTGAAATCTCAATAGTTGAGATCGATTACATGTATATTATTTTAATAAAATATGTAATATTATCCATTAATTTTAAATGAGATGATAGCGAGAATATGATTTCTCAACTATTCTAAACCTATTATTTATTATAACATAGTTTGAAACAAAAGAAAATATTTTTCATACTCGAGCCGAGTGATCTCGTTTGGTTTATGAACCGATAAGAAATGATGAAATTGATCCGTAGATCCGATTTGTTCGATCATTGATTTAGGTTGGACAGTATATTCTATATATACTTTCAAATTTGACATCTTAGTACATTCAATTTCATGGAAGTTTATGTGGTCGTGTCGGATCAGCCTCAGGTAAGTAGAATTATAATGACCCGTTGACACCTTTGTAATACAAGCTGTTTGACTTTTTTAATACATGATTAATGAGGATTTTACATCTTTATAAAATGCAATTATAATTTGATGTGATGAATATTTTACATCAATCAATCAATCATTAAAAAAAAATCATCTGCATTCATCAGTTCTAAATCCCACCAATGAAAATCCACCAAATTAAGTTTGATAAAAAAATTTTTTGTCGAGACATTGTAGTGGTTATTGTTTCATTTTACAAATAATGTCTCTAGTTCGAGTTCATGTTTAAGTGCTTTGTACATTATCGTTTAGTATATTAATTTTTTTTTAATATTCTTTTATAAAATATTTGATACAGAGAATTGATCATTTCTATACTATAAATCGAAGTATTTCTGTTACAAAAAAAACTCTATGATTTTGAGACATTGAATACTTTACACTTAGTTTTAAGTAATACTAACTTAAGTTTACGAGGGATTCGATGAATCTCACAAGATAATGACACTAGTTTTAATACTTGAGCTGACTTACGTTCGAATTCCAAATTGAGATTTTTCATTAACATCCAAGTCAAGAATTCACACAACAATAAAAAAAAGTTTGATTTGAAATATTAAATTCTTGAGTAAAATTTGACGTTAATGGAATCCATACTTTCAAATTTTTTACCTTTTTTTTATAGTTTTAATACTTGGTTTGGTTTGGACCGATCGAATTCTATCTCTTGAATTGAATCAAATCAAAGAAAAATTGAATTGAATTCCTTTTCAGGGCAATATAGAAATTTGATAAAAGGATGCAATAATTAAAACTGCAATAAATAGTCGAAAAAAAAATCACCCTGCAATAATACCCCGTCGAATTAAAATAATTTCAGGACATAAACGAGGAAAAAATGCAAAATGAGGCCAAAGTAAATAAAAAATGTTAATCCCCCCCTCCCCCTTCCCTCGGTTCGATCGAGATCCCAAATCGTCGCTCCGTGTCCCTTCCCATTCCATCTCTCTCTCTCTCTCTCTCTCTCTCTCTCGCTCGCTCGCTCGCGCGCTCTCGCTCCTCCTCCTTCGATCCGGCGGTTGTGCCGCACATTGCCGCGGCCCGTGGCAAGATGTCGCACGGCGACACCATCCCCCTCCACTCCTCCGCCCAGTCCGACATCGACGAGATTGAGAACCTCATCAACGCCGGCTCTCACCCCGTCACCGTCCTCCCCGCCCGGCCCCCCAGCCCTCCCCGCGCCTCCATCCCCGTCTCCTTCGTTCCCTCCGCCGCTCCCCCGCCCCTGCCCTCCTACCAGAAGGTGCCGTCCTCCACCGCCCCAACCCCTCCTCCGCTCCCGATCACTCCCACCGCCGCTGGCTCCCGCCTGGGCGTTGGCATCGCCGCCGATGGCTTCGGGTCGCCGCCCGACACCCTCACGGAGCCCGTGTTGGACACGGTGAAGCGGGATCTGTCGCGGATCGTGAGCAATCTGAAGCTGGTGGTGTTCCCTAACCCGTTCAGAGAGGATCCCGGGAAGGCGCTGAGGGATTGGGATCTATGGGGGCCGTTCTTCTTCATCATCTTCTTGGGGCTCGTCCTGTCGTGGTCGGCATCCGTGAAGAAGGTAACTAAATGCTGGATCTTGGTGAACTATTTTCTTGCCTTGTTTCAACTTTCATTGATCACGCGCTTGCTTAAATCTTGGATTATCGTGGTGATGAGGACGCCTCTCAGATATTTTCTTTGTTATGATGGATCAGCATTTGATGAGTAACTGTGGTGAAATGGAAACACTAAAGATAATGAGGTCGGGTCAAAATCTGTGTTGCTAGATTGATGCAGTTTTCTATGGGGTTCTCGACAAGACATGAAAACCCAATAAGTCAAACGACCGTAGACTGTAGGTGCATTGTTCTCTTCCTTTTTGGTGTCCATCATGATATTTCTGATTCATTAGGTCATGGCCTTTACGCACATTGGGATTTGTTATTGTGTGGAACCCCTTATTCCAAATTAATTCATGAGATAAAAATTATCTCGAAGGATTTTAGCAAAGGTAACTACTTTGTCATTGAATTAGTGAGATCATGATGTTTATGGTATTCATTAAACAGATAAGCAATGAACAATAACCTAAATGTTCCTAACTAAATAGGCAGTACTAAGGCTTTTACTCCTAATGTGAAGATTATATTGTAACAAATAGCTTTCACTATTCCTAATGGTGAAGATATTTACCATTCATTTCCAGTTTTCAGATGAAGGAATGGCTATGATATTGACTGTTGGACATTCGTTATATATTTTCCAGAGTTGCTTAAATACCACAAATGGGAAGAAGTGTTGTAGATATTATATGTAAAGACTCATGTTTATCAAATGTGTTATGTTGCTACACAATCTTGACCCTACCATGCATCACGAAATTCCTTTTGCACTACCATTTTTAGCATTGCCAACACAAACAGTCAGTGAGGGCCAAACTTTCCAAATGTCAGTGGCTTTCAAGTTCCATCAATTTAATAATCTATTCTGTCCAAAATAAAGTAAATTTAGAGCCACTTTGTAAAAACTTACGAATGCTGTAAATACTGGGGAATTCACCACTTAACACCATATTTTTTTTAAGAATTTGTTGTCTATGAAATAGCAGCTCTTTTGAAACACCAATATCCTACAATTAAACGAGTTACAACATTTTTGTCATATTTGGAAATTATGATTGACATTCTCACTTTTCCACATATCTCTTTCCTGGTTGAGACTTGGTAAAACATAAGATTGCTCCTCTGTGATGTTTGAGCCATGAAAACAACCTCAATGCTTGTGATAAGATCGCATACAATGATTCCCTTCCCCCCACACCAAACTTCTAATTATTTAATTAGGTTCTTTGACATGACAGTTAAAGAATAATAACAAAACATATATTTACTGCAGGTTTCCTTGAATGGAAGTCAAAAATAGCAATTAAATCTTTTTAGTTGGTTGCCTAATTTAGCTCAAAGTATCTTCAGTGTAGGTCAGTTAATTTTATATCTGCAATTTTACTGAAACAAGACAGCTTGATCAGATCTAGTCCCAAGTAAGACTCTAGGACTTAATTTGATAACTTGGTATGCAAGCAAATTCTGATCACCCAGATACTATCAAGACTGCATTGAGTTCTCTTTTCTTGATACTTGTGAGGTCATCATTGATTTTTCTTGCACTGACAGAATAGACAGCATAAACAACATATTTCTCTCTTTTGTGTGTAAATTGTGTTTTCCTTTCTCATGTTACCCAAACAAGTTGAAGTATTCTTTTTTTTGGATTGAAATGCTAAGATAGCTAACAATTTTATTTTTATTTTGAATTTGAGAGAAACATTGGTCATCGTCGCTATATAGGCTTCTAATTTGTCCTCACCTTTTGGTATTAAATATATGAATTGATGTATGAGACTTTAATGCTTTTGAGATGAATAAAGATCAACTTTAAGATTTTTAGGTCTTTGTTATAAATGACACCGCTTGCATGCCCCAAGAGAGTTTCAGACTACTGTCCAATCTCCTTTCCGTACCAGACTCTCCCTAATAGGGCATCCTGGTCATCCAAGGACTTCCAACTTGTCACTGCTGGAGAAAAATAATTCAATGAATGGGAAAACTTGTTGATGAGGCTTAGACTTTTACACGATCCTGATCGACTATGAAGTTGTGGATGGTGATATGGCAAGGAACTTGGTTCAGATGCCACAATAGTAGTGCAAGGCTAGTGCTGCAGCCAGGTGCAAATTATGTGCGACAAGGGTCAGGAGCAGCGTCTTAACTGTCTACAGATAGGACTAAGATGGAGCTTTAAGTATGATATATGACAATCTCCAAGAAATCACTTTATAACCAATCCTTGACAGGTCCACAGCATGTCTTTAACCTTTACTCCGGTGAACAGAATATATTTTGCATTATAGTGGGTTCTTTTATATACTGTTTGTGCAATACTTACATTCCTCTGCAGCCATGTATTCACGTCTTCGGTGTGCCTTGCAAAGTGTGAGAATTGGGTTAACAATTAACATACTTGTTAAGATTATGAAGTTTTGGTGACTGAAAAATGGGCTCTTGTATTCTTAATCTGCATTAAGTAGATCTTAGAAGACAAGAAGCAAAATGACTGCTGTGGATGCACTCTTCTTTCATTGATCAAATAATATGATATTAGATGTTCTGATCAGAGCATTCAGACTAAAAACAAAAATGATGAATTGGTGAATAATAAGTTTCAGAAGAAAATATGAAATGAACTCAAGGCAAAAGCCAACTGCACGAGACATGTGGATCAAATGTTTGATTTGGTTTCACATCAAGGTAGATTGGAGTATCCAACCTACTTGCCAATATTTTCGGTGTTCTTTCATGAGAAAATTCTAATAATATTCTTGTTGAGCTGAAGGCTGAAAAAGGGCTCTTATTTTCTATGTAGTGTTTTTTTCTAAGTTTATAATTCAGGAAGTGCACTCTGTTTTTGAGGTCTGAGTGGAATAAGTGAAAGCTTCAATCAGGGATTTTAAGGTGCAAGCAATTCCAAGAATTGATTCATACACATTTTTGTATACTGTACTATTTGTGAAATTATATGCTTCCTGTTCCTCTTCACATTCTTAGAAATCTTTACATATAAGATTAGTCATTGAGGTTTGAGAATATTGTGTTTTCTGAAAATAATACAAGCCCAAAAAGGTTAGTATATCAAATTCAACAGAGTTATGATTGCTTCCCTTGTATATGTGTTTCTTTTAGTGCCACAAATTTAAATGCACTAGCTCGAAGCTCCGTGCCAATGAGTTGTATCTGATGCATCTTCTTTTTGTTTGTTGTAGTCTGAAGTCTTTGCTGTTGCATTTGCTGTCCTTGCTGCTGGTGCTGTAATTCTGACTTTGAATGTTTTGCTCCTGGTAAGCAGCTCTTGTGTGGAATGTGTTTTCTCCATTTGTAGCATGAGTACCAAGATTTTTGTTTTGGAACGTGTTCTCTTACTATAACAGGGTGGTCACATCATCTTCTTCCAAAGTCTCAGTCTTCTTGGCTACTGCCTCTTTCCTTTGGATATTGGAGCCTTGATCTGCATGCTGAAAGATAATGTTGTAATCAAGATAGTTGTGGTCTCAATAACATTGGCATGGAGCTCCTGGGCAGCATATCCATTTATGAGCGCAGCCGTTAATCCACGAAGGAAAGCTTTGGCCCTGTACCCTGTTTTCCTCATGTATATATCTGTCGGCTTTTTGATCATCGCAATAGATTAATGAGTCAACCGGATAACGTCTTTGTTGACTATATAGTTTGTGTGTTTTCAAGTGCCCTTTTATCAGACCAGCAAGAGATATTGTTCATTTCTTGAAGACTAATATTTTCTTTTTCTAATATGTCATCTTGGGATGCCCCATTCATGTATTGATGCAATGTGTTCTGTTACATCTTGTTCCCAAAAGTTAAATGCTCTAAGTTTTGCTCATCGTACTGTAGAATATCTATAAACAGTGCTCTCTCTCTCTCTCTCTCTCTCTCTCTCTCTCTCTCTCTCTGTGACCAAGATCTAAAGCAACGTGGTTTTAGTTTTTGTTTGTTGTCTAAATTCATAACCAAGTACATCACTTGTGTTATTGTTCTTTGTTTCGATAAGATTAGATTTGATCATCTCCTGAGCTGGTGCTTGTTTGGTTCCAATTTTCTTAAGACCTTTACAGGTAATGGAAATGTGTGTGCAGGGAATCTGGTGATAAAAGACGTCCAGTGCACAGTAAAATGTTCAGTGGCAATTTATGTGCTGCTGATATCAACAATATAGATTGCATTAGAATATACTACTATTACTCAAGTATTATATTCTTTCTTATGGGGGGAGGGGGAAGGTTGGCAACGACTTAGCTTAGACTTTGTGCTAATGGGAAGTTACGAGTTGGTTGACGATGCCATGAGACGGGGCTAAGCCAAATCCAACGGCCGCCAAAAGTCTCGTCGCTGTTTCATACGCCAAGATCGGTGCCGCATGATGATGATCACACAGGTGGTGCATAGGAATTCGTGAAAAGGGAAGGGACTTTTTGTCATTTTGGATTAATCCCAACTCAAAGTCAGAAACCAAATGTCATTGCTTTGATACAAGCGCTTGTTTTCGTCATTTGCTTCCCTCTTCCGAATTTATTCTAATTGTCTTCTCTTCCACGTGTTATTAGTGAAAGAAATGATTTGTTTAAATTTTTATTGATAGTGGATATGAATTTACATATATAGAGAAATATTATAAAATATTATAATTATATAATTTTCTCAATCAATAATAAATATAAAATATTTATTTAAATTATTTTATACTATAAGAGATCACCTTGAGATTATGATCCATTATTAATATAATCATGAGAAAATATTATCATAATTTCTATGATTTAGAATGATGATAACATAGTATCAAGATATTGAGAGGATAATGATAATCTTATCATAATTTATTTTTTCAATAATATCTTTTCTAATATATCACCGTAAAATGGTACTCCCATCAAAGACACCGATCTTAGATCGAAATGGAAGGAATTGCTAGCAAGATAAATGCTTGACAAGAGCATCCACAAGTTGATCAGAAGCTAAAACATAAGAGACAGTAGATCACCATTTTGAACTATTACAAACTGAGTGAAAATCAATAGTTATATATTTTATTTGAGAGTGAAATATATGAGTAGCATGTAGAGATGTTGTCTCGAAATTATCATAATATATAGATGGAAGATCAAATATTATAATAATAGTTCATACTCATGTACGAACTGTATTCCATGGGTACAATTCTGGGATGACAACTAGAACAGTAAGTGTTTGTTAGTCTACTCATACTCATGTTTTTACTGTTGGGACAAGTTGGAACCATAATAATTATTGTATAATTTGAAGTTGAACTTCACTTGTTGAGTTTTTGTTCTCATGCAACTAAACAAGTAACTTGCTTTCTTGTGACCTCCTTGTTCATTTGAATGCTGGTGGTCATGCTTGTGCACCTGAGAAAATTGTCCTGTACACTGAATTTGTTTAAGAAAACATCATTTTTTATGCTTATTGTGTTATGCAGAGTACTGTTCTAAGAAAATTGATAAATTTATATTTATCTAATGCCCATCGTCGCAGTGTCAAATGTCATATAGACATTTTTAATACATTACAAAGAAAATATAGTTGCATTTATTTTTTTTTATAGTTGGGTGTGCAGTTGTGCTTCCTTTGGATCCAATTGGTTTCTAGTTGGAAACTCGCATGCTGGTGGTGTCTATTTGATTGCAGAGCTTCAGAAGGAGACATGTGAGGCGGTGACCAAAGAAGAAATTATCAAAAAAAAAAAAGTTCAATTACGATAGAATTCATTAGAAAGCGATTTTAATGGAGGACTCCTAATTACTTATCATAAATCTCCTATTCTTGCCTATAAATAGATATGACCTCCTACAAACTATACACACAATGTGTAAAGATATGAAGATGTAGATACATGATGTTATTAAAAGAGTACAAATCTTTCCTCATCTCTTCTTGTTCCTAATCCATCGATCATAGTGGTCCTATTAAGGATAGGAAGAGAGGAGAAGACGAGTTTGGTTCTCCTTCTAGATCGACATCATTGTGGTTTTCGGATCTGAGAAGAGTGCCCCTATAAATCATACAAAGATTTTTCTAAATGACATTGAAAGGTACGTTTCATAAATATGATACATTATAATTTGATTTTAATCTTAGCATTAAAAATTTTCTACATAATAGTAGCATGTTATGTTTTTTATGCTTATAATTGTCATTAAAGTTAAGTTTTTAAAATTAAATACCTTAGATCTGTTGGTTTTGATTTATGATGATTAAATGATCTATATATATTATCGATCTATTTTTCTATTTAATCCGTCATGTCACCTGCTTGCGGGCAACATGAGATTCCTTGCATTAGATCAATAGACCATCATAGACATATTACAATCGATGATAGTACTTTTGAGGGTCATGATCTTCGATGATTCCTAGCCCTATGGCGAATGCGCTGGCTGCACAGCGATGCTACTTACTATCATGGATTGAGCTGGTTTTGCCTAAATCGTGCAGCATACTTGCGTGTCCATCCACGAAGGGTCAGCCTCCCCAAAACTTCTTATGGTCCTTTAAGGACTTATAAAAGAGAAGATGGGTTAGAGAAAGCATTTAACTTTGGATTCACAAGTAACTATTTCAGCAAACACTTGATAGCCAATGTAGATTACAAACATGGAGTTCGCAAGCTCTGAATAATCACACGATAAAGGATCCAAGGTAGTCCACCATGAACTAAAGTCCCCATAAGTATCTAGATGACACTATTATGGAACAACACAATGAACCAACCCGAGACAATACCCCAAATGCCCATCCAACCATATGCCACTCGAGTAGCTCCTAGGTACTATATTAGTTAATGCTCTGCACCATTCTGTAGAGCTAGAAAACCCTCAAAATGACTTCCTGGATGGCCGATTTTTAGATAATTTTACCTTTGCATGATGACTACACAAAACCTACATTTACAAGCCTAAAACTACTATCAAAACCAACCAAAATAAGGTTGTCAAGCCTATAATCCTCTATATGCTATGCAAAGTATGAACAAAACTAAAAGATACGGACATATATGAGTATATGAATCTACTATGATATTCTCCCCCACTTATTCTTTTGACGTCCTTGTTAAAGGCTTTAGGAACGCTGCATATGCTCACCTTTCCTGAATTTTTAATCTTCTACTCCAGCTGCAATGTGTCTCTTGGATCCCAATTGCATTTCGCCACTGTTGTTGAGTGGTCAAACTTTGATCTACCATGCTGCTTCAACTCGTTAATGACTTTAATTCTGGTATGGGGTCGACTGAGTTGTGCTGGTCCTTATTGGTTCATATGAATCGTTTAGACTAAGAAAAATATTTTTTTTGTTATATGTCTATCTCTCAAATGTCTCATGCTGCTTGAATTGGGTGGATGTTTGTTAGAGTTTTAAAGAATATTGTATCGTAAACTTTAAAGGTTTTGAGGTCTTTCCTCCATAAAATTTGCCCATCGATTCCTCTTCGACTTAGTTGTCAACTCCAAGTAGATTTGCATCATTTTCACTTTTGATTGGCATTCAATTAGAAAATGAAGCAGACAATCTATTCTCAATAGCATCGATCACTATTGGTGAGGATTTGACAATTGTTGTCTTATGTTAAGTTTCTTCGAATGGTCTTTAAACATATGCAAAGCTTCTCTGTTGGATAAATAAGAGAATTTGGGTACTTGGTTCCTTCTACTCTCTTAAGAGTTAAGAAGGAAAATGTTACTTAACTTCTCCCACCTCCTCGAGGGTTATACTTCATGCATCAAGCTAGTTATTATCCTTCGCATGCTCTTTGCTCACACTTTTGAAACACTCGAAGTGATTGCACTTCTTGCGTTGAGTTAGCTACTATGATTCACCTTCTTACAACCATCAAACTTTTAGAATACAAGAAATTTTGCCAAAAAATAGTAAAATTTTGCCTCAACATGGAGCAAATCTCTACTAGTTTTGGTTGCCTCTAGGATTGCATCGTCTTCTCCATTATTTATGTCGCTTACTCTTATGAGTAAAAAAGGTATAACATTGTATACTACCTACTTCATTTCTTGGTCAAGCACTGCTACATCGACTCGAAGTCCTCCACTTTTAGCTATTTTAATGGGAAGCATATTGACACCGGTCTTACAAAGTTTCCTAGCCTTTACCATTCAGCCTTATATTAGTACTTGGAGTTTGCCTATATATTCTCCACCTCCTTGGCCCCTTTCACAACCAAGCACTCTCCCTCTGTGAGAGAAAGGGATCGATGAGTCTATGAAAGTCTCACCTCTATGGTACCATAGTGCTACCATACCCATAGCTCTACTATTTATCACCTCACATCTGCATCATTTTCTTCACGATCGGTAGATCTACCTCTATGGACCGTGTCACTCCTCTAAGTCCATTTTCATTCTAATCAATACTTGGTTTTGGGTAGCTAAGTCCCTCTAGACTTGTCGTTCCTTCATCGCCCCTTTTGACCACCTACTTCAATACCTCTATGTCCTAAGCAATTCCCTTTAGTCGATAGAGAGACAAACTATAACTCTTATGCATGACCTCTGTTATCATGTTGCAGAGCTCACATTAATTATGTTCTCCTTAGCTTCCTTGGTAGTAATGTTCGCTTACTCAACTTTATCTTCTAACTTATCAGGCTCTCTTAAGCGAATATAAGCTCTAGAGCAGTCTAACTCTCTAGTTGCTCTAATCATACCTTTGTATGATTAAGTCCCCCCATGGGACTCACTAGTACTTGCACTTAAAATTCCCCCTCGATGATATATAATCCATATATGTTGATGACCAAAGCTTTCATCTGAAATAAAATTTGATGCATGCACGAAAGACCCGCCTCTATGGTACTATGACATTTACTTCTTGAATTCATAGTCCTTCTTGTTGTCATGTTATTCACCGAAGTGGAGCTCCCAATAACTCCTAGTTATACCTCCGCATGATCAAATCCCTTATAGGATATCTATCGTGTGTATTGTATTGCTTTGAACTGTTCTACCATGATCCATTGCACCATGCCACATCTCCATTGTATTTTGATCATTGTGAGATAAACTCAAATTGTGATTTCTCCATATGTGGCCTATGCTACCATATCATAGGGCCTCTATCACCTTTGATTATGTTCATACCTTTAACAATCGACCTTCGTCCACCCGCTCCTGGGCTAAAACCCGAATAAAGCACAGCTCTAGGACAGTCTATCGCCTAGCAGCTTCCTAAGTCCACCGACTTCACTAAAGTTGGTGTGCCATTGTTTGGATCATGAGCCTCGGACCGCCTGGCATAATCTCTACTTCCCATCACTTCCTTCGCGATAACTCAAATAGTAGCACTATGATATATTCTTTAAGAGTATCCGTCTCTACATCCTCCTACCCTATGCTAAGGTCTTTTGGCCCCAACTTCGCCTCTACAAGTTGAGTTGTCTTAGTTCTTCCATCAAATGTCTCTCCAAGATGAGGTATATGTGCCTTGAAGCTACCTTCATCTTTGGCATCATACAGGATGAGTCTGCTCCATCAGAATGAGGAACCCATAGAATAATATGATCATACTCTTATCTCTATAAGAGTTCATGTCTTGACCTTTGTCCAACGAAAGTTTTGTACCTCCGCTCCATATTTCATCTTCTATGTTAACTCCCTTTATATGACTTAGGTATTTTACTAAGTTCCACCCAAATTACTCCACCCCTCGCGCCCACCATTCCATGGGTCAACTCTCTATTGAGTGATTTCTATATCAGCTCTAAGTGTGTCTTCGTCTAGTGCTGCCTTAGGTTGCTCCCCCACTTGATCTCGCAATGCATCTACTAACGTATTACCTCATGTGAGATTATGTGATGACTCCTAGTCGCTCACTTAGTCCTTTAAGCTTTAGGGAGTTATTATTTTAAGGTATCTCTTCTCAACATGTGCGATCCATTGTACATGATTCTCTTTCTAGAGAATCGGGACTTATCCTTCTTGAATATATATCTAATTTGAGCAACTTTCTTCTTCGCATCCTTCCTTCTAGAAGTTTTAGAGACTATTATCCCCTTGGACTACTCTATCTTATTGAAAAAACTAAGCATTATTCTACCCCCGTGAATATACTTGCTAAATTGTGACTCTTCACTAATACAACCCTCGCTACACCCCTCAAGGCCAAGCAACATGTTGAACTTGCTATACACTTCAGCCTTCTATGGATGTATTCTTCTCATGTCGAAAGAAAGTTTCAATGTTTTATAGTGCTAAGTTGCAGTCACCTTAGGATGGCCACGATAGTCCATCGTTCATATACAAACTCATGCACGAATATCGAATTCTTCAAGTTATCAATTACCTTCACATCTATGAGCTTTGCATAGCTCCTTTTGGTCACTAAACTACCCATCCCACTTTGCACATTCTCATCCTTTGCCAAGCATCTCGCTTGCCTTGAGCTTGATTGCCAATATCAAGTCATAGCTTAAACTTAGCCATCCCAACTTTTATGCAATACACGTTCTTCCCAGCTCATTTGTCATTATGATGCCTCTCACGCAAAAGGTTGGCTATTCCTATGAATGTCAATCTTGGATGTCTGCTTCTTTGAGCGACTTCTTTCCCTACACCTCAATGCCCGTTTCTCCCAAATAGTCATGTGTGCTGGTTACCCATAATATAGCCTCGCTAGGTCCCCCACATTTGTATGTCAAGTGTTTCTGGGTGTGATTATCCTGCTCTAATACCATCTATCACAAACTTAGCTAGTTTTGCCTAAGTCATGCGATACCCTTGTGTATCCATCCGCAAAGGGTCAGTCTCTCCAAAACCTCTTGTGATCTCTTAAGGACTTATAAAAGAAAAGACGGATTAGAGAAAGTATTTAACTTGGGATCCACAAGAAGCTATTTGAATAAACATTTGATAGTCAATGCAAATTACAACATAGACTTGCAAGCTTTGAATGGTCGCATGACAAAAGGTACAATGTAGTCCACCAAAAACCAAAGTCCCTGCAAATGCCCAAATGACACTATTGTAGAACAATGCAATAAACCAACCAACCCTAGACAAAACCCAAAGGCCCATCTAGCCATGGGCCACCCGAGTAGCTCTTGGGTGTTATACTGGTTAACACTCTGCACTAGTCTACGAAGCTAGAAAACCCCTAAAATAGCTATTTGGATGGCCTGTTCTAGGCAATTTTACCTCTGTACGATGACTACACATCACCTGCATTTATAAGCCTAAAACAATCACCAAAACCAACCAAAATGGGATTGTCAATATTGGAAAATCTATGGGCGACATCACATGCATAGTGGAAGAACATAAAATAAAAATCCTAAATTTCCCTATATGTGTTCATCGTCGTGTGTAGATTGGTACACAAAACCCGCAACACAAAAAACTACGTGTGAGACAATTATTTACCTAGGGAGATTGTATATCCCTGAATCCCTATAGATTTGTTGGTTAAGCGTCCTCCTCTCTAGCGGTGATCCACATAGCAGGGCTTCAACGACGCTCCTCAAATCTCCACGCTATCTGAGGAGGAGAAGGGGAGAGGAGAATAGGAGGTGGCAACCAAGAAGTCCCAACTTATGGGCCTTTAGTTCCCTCCTATTTATAGAGGCCCACAGTTAACCCTAATGGATTTTGTCCAATTGGGTACTAGATCTCCATCCAATTTCCTATGCCTCTTAGATTAGTGGGTCTCTACCTAATAATCGCTCTTATTGGATCTCATCCATGGGATACAATAATTCAAAAGCTTATTGGATATCTAATAAGATAGGGGCTCCAACGGATATCTCATATATGAACCTCTACTTATCGTAACACCTACCATATGTGTGTGACCATCTAGGCCCAATATCAAGCTGGTCGTGAGTCATACTTGTCAGAACTCCTTCTGACTTAGTGAATTATTATCTCCGTAATAATTTACTCAACTCATCAACTGCAGACGTACTAGGCCACTACACTGTAGTCCACATATGATATAAGAGAATTTAATCCTTTGGACCTATTTGTCCTCAGTTAGCGACACTCAATAGCCCTCGTAAGGTTAGCTGCCACTCCCAATAACCGGTTGTACTGGATTCAGAACTTCCAAACCTATAAGTCTAATATCTAAGAGTGAAGTACTCATACAGGACATCCTTGGTGTCTTAAGTTTAAGGACCAGATACACTACTGAGACTACGGAATCACTGTTTGATAATAAGGCATTATTAACCATCCAGTATTCCATGAGCGAATCAATCAGTAAACTCATTCTCCAATGAGCACCTGCACTGTATCCTTATTATCCCCACACGAGCAACTATGAGACCAGCTGCCTCTATCATATGGACGAGTATATAGTACATCAGTATGTCTAGTTATCTCGATGTCCCTTTTAAGTAACCTATGACCATGATTATTTAGGGTCTGTGTTTAAAGGTGAATCAATCTTATTATCATGATCTCATCATGATCTGATTCTCATTGCACAGATCTATGGATATCATAATATATATGCATATATGTAACAATCAATATAAAATGATAAAATGTCAAATAATAATAAGCATAAAGAATACATATCATATCACACGTGTCATCACTCATGTGATTGGCTTGCGGGACACCTATGGCTAGCAATCTCCCACTTAACCTAAAGTCAATCACCTATGTGTCTGATCCCCATCAGATCTCTGTGACGCTCAAAGATAATATGAGACAATAGTTTTGTTAGTGGATCTGCGATGTAATCTTCGGATGGAACTCTTTTCACTACTACATCTTCTCAGGCCACGATCTCTCTAATAAGCTAGAATCTCCTCAGAAAACTTTTGATGAGACTCGAGTTCTCTCATTTGAGCAATCGCCTCATTGTTATCGTAATATAAGGGAATCAGCTCCTTACTGCGCAGCATAACTCCAAGATCTATGATGAACTTCTTCATCCAAACTCTCTCTTTTGTTGCCTCTGCTATAGCAATGTATGCTGCCTCTATAGTCGAGTCAGTAGTAGTATCTTGCTTGAAACTCTTTCAGCTTACTGCTCCTCCATTCAGGGTGAACACATACCCTGCATTATACTTACTATCATTAAAATTAGACTGAAAACTTGAGTCTGTGTAGCCTTCAACTCTGAGGCTACTACCTCCATATATTAGTAAAAGATACTTAGTCCTTATCAAGTACTTAATGATACACTTTACTGCTTTCCAATGCTCCAAGCCTAGATCTGCTTGATACCTGCTCGTGACACTTAGAGCATATATTATATTATGCCTATATAGCATGACATACATGATAGACCCTATCACTAAGGCATAGGGTATCCTATCCATGTTCGCCCTCTATTTATGAGTCTTTGGGGATATACTCCTAGAAAGTGACATCCCATGTCTTATCGGTATGAGACATCTCTTGAAATTTTTCATGATAAATATTTTAACAATGGTGTCTATGTACTTGGATTGGGACAAGCCGAGCATCCTCTTAGATCTATCTCTATAGATCCGAATCCCCAAGATATAGGATGGTTCCCCTAAGTCCTTCATGGAGAAGTGTCTAAATAACCAAGCCTTTACTATATATAACATTCCTACATCATTCCCAATGATCAGGATGTCATCCATATATAATATCAAGAATGTAATATTGCTCTCACTTACCTTCTTGTATATACAAGGCTCATCTTCGTTCTTAACAAAGTCATAAGATCTGATCGCCTTATCAAATCTTATGTTCCAATTTCGAAAAGCTTACTTCAATCCATAAATGGACCTAAGCAACCTATATACTTTATATGGACTATTCTTAAATACGAATCCCTAAAGCTGTATCATATACACCTCCTCTTCGAGGTTGTCATTGAGGAACGCGGTTTTCACGTCCATCTACCAAACCTCGTACTCATAGTGTGCTGCAATAGCCAATAGAATTCGGATGGATTTTAGCATTGCTACAGGTGAGAAGGTTTCGTCATAGTCAACACCTTGCCTTTGATGATACCCTTTAGCCACTAGCTTTGATTTATAAGTTTCTATCTTTCTATCTACTCCGAATTTATTCTTGAAGATCCACTTGCAACTAATGGGTACAATACCCTCAGGTGCATCAACTAGGTTCCAAACCTTATTGCAGTACATGAAATCCATCTCAGAATTCATGGCTTCTTACCACCTCTTGGAGTCTATACTCGTAATAGCCTCCTCTAAGTTCTGAGGATCAATATCCTCAACATCATCTCCTCTAATATATCTCATATATCTCTTAGAAGGATAAAATACTCTTCCAGACCTACGTAAAGTCGAAACTTGTGTGCTAGGTACCTGAACAGACTTGGGATGTGAAGTGGTGCTTGAGCTAGGTTCTCTAACCTTGCTCAACTCTATCATGCTCCCATTGTCTCCGTTAAGAATATGTTCCTTCTCAAGGAACACTGTTCTATTGGCTATAAAGGTCATTTGGTCCTTGGGATGATAGAAATAATACTCATTAGTTTCCTTGGGGTATCCTACGAATATGCATCGTTCCGTCCTAGATTCCAATTTGTTAAGGTTGTGTCTTTTGACGTGGGCAAGGCAGCCCCAAATCTTTACAACCTTAAGATCGAGCTTCTTCACTTTCCATATCTCATATGGAGTAGATACCACCGACTTTGTTAGAATTCTGTTCAGAAGGTAAGATGCGATCTCTAGGGTGTATCCCTAGAATGAGACGGGGAGGTCGACGAAACTCAACATGGACCGCACCATGTCTAACAATAAGTGATTCCTCCTTTCGAATGCAACATTGAGCTACAATGTATAAGGAGGTATCCATTGGGACAGAATCCCATAGTCCTTGAGGAATTGGGTGAACTCTGTATTGAAGTACTCACCTCCTCGATCTGATTGAAGAGACTTGATACTCTTTCCAGTTTGATTCTCCACTTCATTCTTATACTCCCTGAATTTCCCAAAGGCCTTGGACTTGTACTTCATCAAGTACACATGTCCATATCTTGAGAAATCATTAGTAAAAGTAATGAAGTATGAGTAACCACTTGTAGCATGAGTTGACATGGGGCCACATACATTACTATGTATGAGTTCCAACAACTTAGTAGCTCTCTCTCTAGTTCCACTAAATGGAGAGTTGGTCATTTTTCCACGAAGGCAAGACTCACAAATTGCATATGACTCATAATCGAATGGATCTAGGTATCCATCTTTTAGCAATTTTTGAATCCTTCCCTCATGGATATGACCTAGCCTATAATGCCACAAGTATGCACTGTTCACCTTATCTTGTTTCCTCTTGAACACAATTACATTCATGATATGTGGAGTAGTGTCTAGTATAAATAAACCATTATGCAAAGTTCCTTATGCCAATCTCTTAGGCTTTTTCAAAATCTGCAACAAATTACAGATGTGATAAGCACTATCGATATCCAATACCCATGCACTATCATAAAAATCTGACAATTGAAAACTAATCATGAATGTATTTGAAGCTTCTCCAAGCTTTTATTTCGCCCTCTCTACAAGGTACTTTTTGCAGTTCCTCTTCTAATGTCCATCTTTATCGTAGTGGAAGTACTAGCCTTTGTCCTTTGTTGGGTCTTTCTTAGCAACCTTTGCTTTACCCGATCTGCCCTTGCCCTTGCCCTTGCCCTTCTGAAGGAACTTTTCTATCTTCCTTTTCTTTCTGGTCTCACCAGTATAGAGAACTGGCTTCTCTTTCTTGATGGTGCTCTTTGCCTCTCTCAACATATTAAGGAGCTTAGGGAGAGTCACCTCAAGCTTGTTCATATTAAAATTTATTATAAACTGAGAAAAGGAATCTAGTAAGGACTAAAGTATAAGGTATACACACTAGTCATCCTATAGGACTATTCCTAGATTTATGAGTATCTCTATCCACTCAATCATCTTTAAGACATTGTTCTGAACTAGTGTCCCCTCAGTCATCCTAGCACGGAAGAGACTTTAGGATATCTCATATCACTGAGTCCTTCCCTGTTCCTCAAATAGTTTGCAGAGATGCAGTAGAATGGTTCTAGCATCCATCTTTTCATGTTGTCTCTGTAACTCAGGAGTCATAGAGCCCCACATGTAACACTAAGCAAGAGTGGAATCATCTTTGTACTTCATATAGTGAGTGATCTTATCCTCGCTTGCCCCTTCCTTGAGCGTAGGCATCACTATATCAAGGACGTATGTGATTTTCTCCGCCATAAGAATGATTCTCAGGTTGTAGAGCCAATCGATGTAATTTGGACCAGTGAGGCGGTTGACATCAAGTATGCTATGTAAGGGATTTGAATATGACATATTTCTAAAAATAAAGATATAGCACAAATAACATACAGATTTTATAAAAAAAATAAATAATTAAGATAAAGACTTCTATCTTAATCTACTTCCACCATTTTCTTGCGAATTACACAACTCCCTCCGGTATGTAAATCGGAGACCCCTAACAAATCTCTAGTGGGGATCAAGATCCAATCAGTGTCTTAGCATAACCTCGAGTGACTCGACCAATTACGCTAAGCTCATAAAGGTAGATAACTCTTGCCAATCACAACTCCTTGTGATTCCCATCATTTTTTGCCTCCAAATCACCATGGCCTCGAGTGACTCGACCAACCATGGTGTTCGATTAAGTCATCACTATCATTACAAGATGAGTCTGATTCGACAATATGTCATCGAGTGACTCAACTAAGCATACCATGTCCTCGGGTCACTGGTGACATCTCTATGTTATAGGCAAGATAGCGAATCATGAAATAGGTGAGTCTCGAGTGACTCGACCAACTCAACCTATGTCAGGAATCGGTCCCTACCTATAACGATGAAAGGCCACGTGGGTCAATCTAATTGCCTCACGCTTACCAACTTAATATTATAAAGAGGAAATTTTTGATTTGGTCTCCTAATATGATGTGTCACACACATATATATTTAATATATATCTACATCGCATTCAAATATATATACATATCTAGTAGGTGTACAAGTAATCACGCTAGATGATCATGGATCACACCCTAATGTGATCAAGCCCGAGCTAGTGGGCCTAATCACTCACATCAAGATCTATGTGTGTGGTGGCGCATCTCCATGCCATGTGATCGTCCATCTCGTCCTTGTCGGTTCCATCGATATCTCCATGCGTCGCGATCGTCCATCTCGGCCTCGTGAGTCTTGCTATCGCTTCCACACTCCCGTTGCGCCTCCTCATATAATTACAACTTAATCACTAGCACACAGACCCAACAATAAATGAGAAATAAATTAGAAACTCGCAGGCCCCAATAATAATAATCATTTGTACACACACATCACACGGTCCATGATTATCTGTCCACATTATACATCACATGTATTCATCATCATTATGTAGGACTACTAAATAATAATAATAATAATAAAACTATTTAATTAACTAATATTTTCATAAATTTGGGATATATAGAAAATTTTTTGAATTATGAAGGGTATTTTAGTAATTTAGATAGAAAGGACAAACTCAAAATTAACTAATATTTTCATAACCCTAATCCCCTTCCTTCTCCCTGCTGTGTTGCCACTACTGCCACCCTATCGACGGTGGCCACTATAAGGGGTGAGGGGTGTCGCCCTTCCCCGCAGGCGCCCCTACGAGATCAGTGCTCGCAACGGTGCCCCTTTTGCCCGTAGGCGAGCGTAGCCCCCGCAGGGGCAGTGCCCGTAATGAGCTGGTGCCCCCTTTGCAGGCAAGAGTCATTATGGGCGCCACTACAGACGACGGTCACCCTACAGGATGCTCGCTTGTGGATGTTGTGTGTGGGCGTAGCGCCCGCAAGTGTTGCCGCCTACATTATAGGCGGCCTACCTGCACGCAGATGGTAGCATGCGAGGGCAGTAAGGGCAACAACAGTTGCTGTCCTTTCTCGCTTTTGCGTCAATAATTTTGACATCAAAAGCCTATCTAAAACATAATACACGCAGTTCAAAACCAATCTTTTGCACAAATAACCTGGCTATGATACTATTATTGGGAAATCTAGGAGCGACATCACATGCGCAGTAGAAAAACATAAAACAAAAATCCCAAATTTCCCAATATGTGTTCGTCGTCGTGCGTAGATTGATGCGTAAAACCCGCGACACAAAAAATCATGTGTGAGATAGTTGTGTTGCCTAGGGAGATCGTATATCCCTGAATCCCTATAGATCTATTGGAGAGGATGAAAGAGGTCAAGCTGATAAGACCCTAAAGTCTTATCGTAAAAAAAAGAAGAGAAAGGGATGATCACTTCGAGGGGATTGGCCTCCTTGATTGCTTCGAGGGGATCGGCCCTCCTTGATCGCTTCGAGGGGATCGACCTCCTAGGATTTGTCAAAAGATAGAATAGTATTTTTCATAGATGATCGAAAAAAAGCCATTACATCCCTATTTATAGAGTTCTGACTTTAGCTAAACTAAACAGACTTAATAGATACGCAGAAAATAAAAGGAAGGAAAATAAAAGAATCCTAACAATCTCGCCTCCTTCAATTCAGCCTTGTCCTCGAGGCTGAGCAGCGTCAAATTCTGGAAACTTCTCCTTTAGCATGCTGTAGGACTCCCAAGTGGCATCTTCTTTTGATAAGTTGGCCCATTACACCAGCACTTCAGTTACAGGATGTCTGCGGTACAATACAATTCGTCGATCAAGTATGGCTTGTGGTTGAGCTTGAACTTCCCCAGTAGTAGAAGTGTCCGGCAAATGGCACTGTACTATTGCATCTTCACCCAATTTCCTTTTAAGGTATGCAACATGAAAGATTGGATGTATTTTAGAGCTAGCAAGCAAATCCAAGTGGTAGGCAACTGGCCCAATGCATTCTAATACCTTATAAGGCCCAAAAAATCGAGGAGATAGCTTCATGGAAGATCGGACCTTTATGGAAGTTTGCTTGTAGGGTTGAAGACGAAGGAAAACCTAATCACCCATAGTAAATTCTCATTCACTTCAGTGTTTATCAGCTTGTTGTTTCATTCTTGCTTGTGCAGCTGTGAGGTTATCCTTTAAATGCTGAATAATCTTATTTCTATCCATCAATTCCTTGTCCACTTGATCAACTTTAGAAGAATCGGGTACATACTTTGTAATTGTAGGTGGGGGTTGACCATAAACTGCTTCAAATGGAGTCATTTTAATAGAAGAATGGTAAGAGGTATTATACCACCACTCAGCCCAGGGAAGCCATTTGACCCATTCCTTCGGCTTGTCGCTAGTAAAGCACCGGAGGTAATTTTCTAGGCACCTGTTTACCACTTCAGTTTGCCCATCTGTTTGTGGATGATAAG
>LVTN01000250.1:36701-52045 GCA_001649415.1 Musa itinerans
GATTTATTACCTATGGTTCCTTTGTCAATGATTTTACCCTTGTTGTCTCCAAAGGTGACATATCCTTCGTCTATGCTAGTGAGCTTAGAGAATTAAGATGGGTCTCCAATCATATGCTTTGAGCATCCACTATCAAGGTACTATCTCTTACTCCTAGCTTGTGATGGTAAATGTTTCTACAAAAAAAGATTATTTTTAGGTATCCATTTGACCTCAGGTGCCTAAAAAATCGATTGGCTTAACTTATCATTTTGCATGGAGTTCTATATGGTTCTTTTAGGAATCCAAATCAATTTGTGTGGATTACATTTCTTAAATGAATAATGATAAGCTACATGCCTAAATTTGCAACAAAAGTTACATTTGTTTCGGTGTAAAACATGCAAAGTAGGGCCTTTAACAAAGGTGGTTGGATTTTGGTGAGAGTTACGCACAAATCTGATTCCGCCTTTTCTATGAACGTGGCCCTTGTTGGTAAGGATCATGTTCAATGACTTGCTACTAACCTCAAACTTTTCTAAGGTTTCTTTGAGTAGCAAGTTTTCTTTTCTAAGTATTTCTACTTCATGGCATTTTGTGTAGGGAGCTAAACTATCATCATACTCAATTTTTAGTCTATCAAAATTACTAACAAGAGAAGGATGTTCCTTTTTCAAAGAGTTATACTTTTTACTTAAGGTTCTACATTTATCAAATAATTCATGAAAAGCACTTAGAAGCTCATCGAAAGATAAATTTGCATCTAATGAACTTGTTACCTCATCTCCAATAGTCATTAGTGCGTAGTGAGCAACTTGCTCAGTGTTGGTTGGCTCCTCTTCTTTGGATGCACTTGAGTCATCCCATGTTGCTTTGAAAACCTTTTTCTTCTTTGGTTACCTTCTCTTTGCTTGGGGATATTCACTCTTGAAGTGTCCCGACTTCTTGCATTCATAGCATATCACTTGTTCTTTCTTAGATTCAATTTTATTTTTAGTATCATTTTTAAATTTATTTTTTTTTATGAATTTTTTGAACCTTCTTGTCAAGAGTGCTATGTCTTCATTAAAGTCCTCATCACTTGAATTTTCTTTCAAGTGGTCTTCTTGAGTTCTTCGTACCATATCCTTCTTGTTCTTTATAAGGTTGTTCTTAAGCTCTTCATGAGTATTACAAGACATCTCATAGGTTATTAGTGACCCGATTAGTTCTTTGAGAGGAAAGTTATTTAAATCTTTGGCCTCTTAAATGACCGTGACTTTAGGGTCCCAACTCTTTGGAAGGGATCTTAAAATTTTATTAACAAGTTTAAAATCTGAAAAACCTTTACCAAGTCCTTTTAGACCATTGACGACATCCGTAAATCGGGTGTAGATGTCTCCAATTGTCTCACTCAGTTTCATTCGAAACTCATAAGTACGCACTAAAAGATTAATTTTTTACTCCTTCACTCTACTAGTACCTTCATGAGTCACTTCAAGTGTGTGTTAAATATCAAAAGTCGTTTCACAAATGGACACACGATTGAACTCATTTTTATCTAAGGCACAAAACAGGTCATTCATAGCCTTGGCGTTTAAAGCAAAAGTCTTCTTCTCCAACTCATTCCAATCGTTCATTAGAAGAGAAGACTTTTGAAACCCATTTTCTACAAAATTCCATAATTTGAAATTCATTGAAATTAGGAAGATCATCATTCTAGTCTTCCAATATGTGTAATCTGTTCCATTGAACATGGGCGGACGTGTAATTGAATGAGCCTCTTGGTTGTCAACAAATGTCATCTCTCTTAGATTTTAAACCAAATTAGAGCAAACCTTACTTTGATATCGATTGTTAGGATCGTGAGCGGCACTAAGAGGGGGGGGCGAATTAGTGCAGCGGAAAAATAGTTGATTTCGAAAAAATGTTCGCTTCGATTCAATCTATTTCGGAAATAAATTGAACTTGAAAGCTTTCGTAAAAGTGCTAAGGGAAGTTTGCAGTAATGTAAATTACACAAATAAAAAGGCAAACCAGAATTTAGAATGGTTCGATCGAAATGACCTATATCCACTTTCGGTTTCCTCCTCCGTCGAGATCACTGGCGTCCACTAAAGGCCTTCCTTCAATAAGCGAATGCCAACCACCTTTTACAACTCTTTCTCCTTTTGTTGGGTTTAGGAGACAACCCTTACAAGTCTCACTCCTCTTTCTTGGATGATTACAAGGTTAAGAGATGGAGGAGGAGAACTCTTCTCACTTTTACAACACTTTAAGACTCAAGAATTCAATATTATGCCAATGCTTTCGTGCCCTTTCATGCAAAAAATGGTGGGGTATTTATAGGCCCCAATGACTTAAAAATGGAGCAAAAAAGTGTCTCATCCCGGATTTTCAAGGTACTTGCGGTACCACCGCTTGACACTTGACACTAGGCAGTACCATCACCCAATCTGGGTGGTACTACCGCTTGATAGAGCTCGGAGACCGAGCTCTGGCGGTACCACCGCTAGCAGTATTAACTACCGATGGTACCACTGTTGGTAGCATTAACTACCGATGGTACCACCGTCCAGAATTCCTGAGAGACCGAGTCTCCTAAGTGGTGCCACCGCCGGCCATGTTTTTAGGTGCTGAATGGGCTATTCAATTCGACCCAATTTAGCCCTGTTAAGGGCCCAATTGGCCCCTAACTAAGCTAGGGGATTACTTTACAATCCTAACTTAATTTTTTTATCTAACTACAATAACTAAGACATAATCAAAGTACTCTTTGTGTCGGTATGTCAATTCTTCTTCTGGCGATCTTCCAACGAACTTCCGGCGAACTCCCGACAATGTTCTGGCGGACTCATAACAAGCTCCTGGACTTTATGACGATCTTCTTGGCGGATTCCGGCAAGCTTCTTTGGCAAGCTCCTGGACTTCTCGGTTGGTTCCGATAGAACTTCCGTTGAACTCTTAAACTCCCAATGAGATATCAATTTTGACTCCGACACAATACATGCTTTATGTCTTACTGTTGTCGTAGTTAATCTTGCGCACTTTTCTATAATTTACAATTGATTTCATCATTAAAATCCAAAATTCAATAGTAATTTTCTTTGATTGGATTAAAAATCTGAGGAACTAGAATTCTACTCGTGCATTCTAAAGCATGATTTAACTAAACATTGCTATTTTGGAAGTATTCTTGAGGAGCTGTGTCATTGTATACTTGAATTTGTGGTTTGATAGGAATTGATTATTTTTCTTTGATTTGAATCGTATGCCATTTTCTGTATAAACCTCCTGAATTTGATGACTTGTGATGTGGTTTATGGTTACTAGAGTGCTGTAATACAGAATTTTAAAAGCTCAAGAACATCCAAGTTCACCGGGCAACATGAAGTTGTTTTGCTTTCGTTTGAATGCAGTACTAGTAAATTGCATATTTTTTTTTAAAAAGGATAATGAAGCACTGGGAAACTTCATTTTGCATAATATAAAATCATGCTTTCTGAAACAAAATATGCACTTGGTAGTAGCTTCAAGTTCCCACACAAGAGTGGAATCTGGAAAAAAAAAAAAAGGTTAGGGGGCAGTTCCTCATAATTTTAGAATTTCCAAGATGGCTGAACAAAGACACTGAATCTGTGTTTTCCATAATGTTAACCTAAAAAAAAAAAAGAAAAAACATTTGTTTTCTGCTTATCTGAAAAACCCAACTGTTGTTTGCTCTATAGCTGCAAAATAAATATGCCAACGGTGTTTTTGTTTTTTTTCTGCAGATTGCCAAAATAGATTATCTTGATGCAGTTAATAGTATTTTCATAGTTCCTTGATGGAGATCACCAAAACGTATTTACTTGTGGATGTACAATTTTCTTGGTATAATTTTTGCTGATTTCGGTAGTTTGATCGCACCTAATTTGATCAGGCTTTTATCAACTTTAATCGAGATCTTATTCTAATGGAATGGTATTCTCTGATAAATTTATATAAATAATTAAATTAGTGTATAGTCGTCTTAGAATTTAGTCACATATGAGGTGGCTGTGGGAGAAAATGATTATGTGAAGCGAGAGGATGATATCGTACTCGTAAGAGCTCAGATGCACTTTTCTTCTGCGTTCCCTCTTTTCCCTCTACCCTTGAAAGTTTACCCGATTCGGCACTTCAAGTACTGCGGCTTATGATCACGATCACGATATGGAGCGCACATCTCCCCCGCCCCACAAACGCCACTTCAGCACCGCCAACAGCTTCTTCAACCTATCTCGGTTTACGATCCCCAGTTGGAAAAGCTTGATTTCGAAACAAGGTTGTATACTATGCTTCTCTTTATCTCATACGATATATGTATAGTTTTACGGTCTCAATCAATCATGTTATATTAATCCGGATCATTACTGTTCGCTAATCGCGAACAGCGAGACGATCAATGAGACAGCACGCCGCAGTCGGGTTGGGGAAACGCTACCCCAACTATGTGAGAAGGAAGGCACCGCTCTCGCCCCGTACACGACTCATTCTGGTTCTCGAGGTTGAAAGAAAGAAAGAGCAAGCGATCCAAGTGCTTCGGCCTCGCTAAACAGGTATTCGTCTCCCTCTTTCTGTTCCTCCTGTTCGTGCCATTCTTAACAATTGATCTCTCTGGTTTCTGGATTCTTGCGCTTTGGATCGATTGTAGGGTTTCGTCACCGCATGTTTTTGGTTTCAAAATTTTCTTTTTCTTTGGTTTTTCGTCTGTTCTTCCATTTTTGAGGATGTGTTCTAAGGTTTTGCCGCGAGATTATTTAATACATTAGTTTGATTTGACCTAATTCGGTTGGGTTTTTATCATATTTAATCGAGAAAGAGGAGGATTCTTGTTTTGTAGTATAATGTCAGATTTTGATATCTGACTTCTATATGTTGTCATCACCGATCTCGAAAATGTTTGGGGTTTTTTTTTTTTTTTTTTTTTCAGGTTACCGAATAAAAACAATTGAAGGACTTCGAGAAGCAAGATCAATGTAGCAGCCAACTATTTCAAGATCAATTTTGTGCTTCGGATGGGTCTGTCTATTCTTTGGCGTCATTTCTTTTATGGTATTTTGTTATGCTGCAACAATGTCGAAGCTTCTTCCAGAATCAGGAAATCAGATATTATTATCCATTCAAAATGACTGGTAAATGTTACATATCTTGGTCCACTTGTGGTAAAAATGAGTTTAAGCTAATTGCATATTACTACCTCTGAATGGAATTAGCTTAGATAAAGTTGTCCATCGTGCTTGTCTATAATATAAGCAATATCTCTATCTTTGAACTTTGGAGTTATCACAGATATTTCTGGAATCACAAGTAACTTCACTAGGATTGATAAACACTTTATTTTGTCTTCTCAATGTTCTTCTCTTATAATCATCGGACACGTTTTTTTACTTATTGCAAATGTTCATATGAGGAAGATTACTATGATAACTGAGTCTTCAAAGAGCCAAAGTGGATCAAATGCAAATACTGGAATTGACGTTTTAGAGTGTCATATAGAATAGCTCTGGAAATAATCCAAAATTCCATCAAGAATATGTAAAGGTGTGTATAGCCAGACAGAACTCAAGTTAGACATGGACGATAACAACAATCAGACAGCATCACTTTTCCGTGGTCATATCACAGCACAAATATGGATCGATGACAACTATTCCCTCCCTGGTGCAACAAAATGGAATATAGAGTGAAGCAAAACAATGAGAGCTCTGTGTAAAGTAGTTTGTTTTCTGGTACACAACTGGTTGAAATTTAGATAAGTCTTTTTCTTTAGGGGAAAATTAGATACTTTTTAAGAGCTATCAACAGTGCTTTCTGATGGTGCTGTGTTGCTGTTGTAATGCCTTGATGAATCGGTCATACTCTTATGAGCTAGCAGCAGTGCTTTCTAATATATGCCTAAAAGCTCCTCCCAAACCTGAGAGCAGCAAGGTGTGCATGCACACATCTTGCTTGAGACAAAAACACAATGATCCACAGGATTTTTCTGGCCATAGCTAATGTCAGCTATACAACAAAAAGCCTTAAGGTCCCAACTTTTTGGGGAATAACAATGTTTTATTCAGACTCCCTCATATCCATCTGTAAACAAAACAATATTGCAAATATTTACTGTTATTTGTATTTTGGAATTTTAAAGCTATGACGTCTACATTTAAGCAGATTATTATGTGCTTTCTCTGTTTTACGGTTGTCATAAATTTTCTTGTCTTTCTTCTCTATCTCATTTCTCTGTTTTCAGCAGGTATTATTGCTCTGGTTACCCTTACTCTACCTGTAATGGTCATTTTGGTATATTTGCATTGGCTTAGCATGAAGCTCTTTAAACATGCCTGAAAAAGCTCCATGTTTCATGTGCACTACAATAGGTTGCGTACCTTTTTGCCCCAAGTCTGGCTTATCCCCTGAATTATAGTTGGACTGGTATGAAGAATTATTCGAGTATTCATACCCTGTAAAGTTTTCAATTCTTTAAATCAACTAATATAATGCTACTTATTTTTCACGAATCATAAATCATTTGACTTGATTTAGAAGCATATTTGGGAACCTCGTGATGGAGATTCGTTGGTGATGTGTGTGGACTTCTACCATTTAGAGAACTCATTGTGATGCTGACCTTCTTCTTCAAAATGTTACTGGTGGTTGTCATTTTTGTTAGAGCTTCTATTGTGCAAAGATTTATGAAAAGAATGGATGGTTCATATTTAGTCTGGAGTCTTCACCCTCGCACTATTACAGTCCATCTACGGCATAATCAAACTGAACCAGATGCGCAGTCCATCTATCTTTATGCAAATATTTGATTTTCTATAAGCATATGTATGTGCGATTAAACTTCTATTTTGTAAAATCAGATTTGTCATATATTGTACTTGCAAGTCAGGTTTAATCTAAAGCAGGATTTGGAATTCTATTTCATCTTCGCATCATTTTAGTCATGTATCATGTTGGAGGAGAATTAAATAGATTCATAAAGATAGATGAATTTACTATCATTGAATTGGATTTAAGTTCTTTAGATTGTATGTTTCTAAGATTATAATTTTAAAGTTAGATGTTTATATATATATATATATATATGTGTGTGTGTGTGTGTGTGTGTGTGTGTGTGTGTGTGTTTTTACTCTGATATTCTTCTCATGTATTTTAAGATTTTAGGTATGTGTGTGCAATTAAAAATATGCTGGAGATTACTCTACAATATTCTTTGGGCTAAATGCAAAAGAACCCTTTTTTTTTAAGTCCCTCGATCTAATTTAAAACAAGAAAACGATGTAGTTTCTCTCTCCATCAATCCCTCTCCAACCTTATCAGACGACCCCCCCCAACGTTTCAGAAAAGTCAGTTTTGCAATTTTTCCACGTAGCTCAAATATGTTAGTTTTTCCTATGTAGCACCCTATTTTTCTTTTAGTCCGACAAATCGTCGTCAACAACTCTTTTAATTTTTTTTCTCATTTCCTCCTCTTTTTTTTTTCGAACTTGCTCAGTTGAACTGTTTCAATCAACCCAAAATTTAGATCAATTCAAAATAAATAATATCAAAAAAAATTAAATATTACTAATATATATATAGCGAAAATAATAAATAATTATATAAAATTGACCTTAAAATGATAAATATAATATTATAAAACAAATAAATTACGAAATATAAAATAAAAATTATATTATAAAAAATGAAGTAAAAATTTATAATACTATTATTTTTATATCTTAATAAAATCTAAAAAGTTACTTTTTCAAAAAACCTTGGAAATGATTAAAAAGACTAAACGATTTTTTTTTTCATTTCAAACCATTTTAAATAGATTTTTGTAACTAGTTTCAGCCATTAAAAGATTAAATATATGTTATTTTTCTAATTTCATCTAGTTTAACTTAAATTGACAATCACTTCAGACTAGCAACTACTTGAATATTATTAAAGAAGATTTTTTGAAGCTTCAAAGAAAAGAATTTGGAAATTACACTGTAACTCATGTCTATTTTATCTAACTTTTTATGAAATCTTGGAAATATCTAATGAAGCCTAATTTTTTTTATCGATCTATTAACAATTAATTTATTTTTTGACAAGTTGAAACTTTCTATTTTTCATTTTTTGGTCAATTTAAACTGAAATTACAAATTTTTCATGAAACTTTGAAAATATATAATGAATCCTTAGTTGACCATTTTTTTACCATTAAAATATCTATTTTTGGTTAATTTGACAATTAAAAAGTTGAATTTTTTAAAATTTTGACCAATTTAAGCCAAAATTATAAAGTGTTACGACCACAAATTTCATGTACTCTTGGAAATGTCATATGGAGTCCTAATTGATCAATTTTTCTATTTTTGAGCCTTTAAAAGATCAAATTTCAATAGTCAAAATTTAATTTTTTTTAATTTTAATTCTATTTAATTTAAAATAAATATTATATTTCTATTTTTAATATGAATATATATTTTTATTTTATTTTAGATATTATTTATTGCAGACCATTCTAAGTTTTAAATTGATTAAAAAATGGATTGTAAATTGTAATCTACAATGGAGAAGCTAATAGGGCAATTTATCAAATAGCACCCATACTATTTGATTTTTATTGGACCATGCGCTCACTATTTATTTTTATCAAATGACACTCTTTTTTTCATAAATACTAATTTTAATCTTATTTTAAATTTTTAAAATCAATTTAAGCTAATGAACTAGTTTAAACTAATAAATGAATTCGGATCAACCCTTCTCTTTCATCTCTCCCTTGGTTTCCTCCTCTCACGGTGTCTCTCTCTCACTCCACCTCCCACTGCATCCTCTTTCTCTCACTCAGTTGTCTCATTTTTTTACTTTATTAGGTTTTTCCTCCCTCTCCCCGTTAGCTTCCTCCTTCCACTCCATTTTTCGCTTTTACCTTCTTCTCTAGTTCTATCTTCGCCTCTTACTCTTCTCACTTTATTGCCTTACCCTTAGCTTCCTTTTCCCACTTGTCTCTTACTCTATCTTCGCCTCTTACTATGGGGACTCTATCTCTTCTTTGACTTCCTCATCCTTAAGTATATCTTTTATTGCCTTTGACTCCTCTTCCTCCTCCTCTCTCTCTTTTTTCTTATTTTACTATTTCCCTCATGTCCTCTTATTTTGTCTCTTCCTTGTAATTTACATAGTAAATTTCTATTATACTTAGATTACACTCAAATTATAATTGAGTTACACTCGAGTTATACTTATTTATAAAATATATTAATTATTTTTATTTAATTTTATTATGAAATACAAATGGTATAATTTTATTAAAATTTTCAAAGTTTTGATAATTAATTATCCTCAAATCATCTAGAAATAAAAAATATTAATTTTAAAATAGATTAGGTGATTGAGTATAACTTAATTCAATTTCGAGTATAACTAGGTCATAAGGAACTAAAAAATATATAGTTTTGTTATTAGTTTTATAATGAATTTATGATAAATTTATATAGAAATTAATATATTTTTTAATATGATATTTGAATGAATGTAACTTGAGCATAATAACTTTTCTAAGTAACTTAGGATAATTTTATATAGAATTTAATATATTTTAAAGGTTCACTTGTGTTTTTAAAATTTTATGTTGAATTCAAGATAATTTTTATATAAAAATTTATATATTTTTTAAGATTACTCAAGTTTTCTAGTTTTATGATAAATCTATGATACTTTTATATAAAATTAATACATTTTTTAAAATATTTTAAAATATTTTATATAAAATTAATATATTTTTAAAAATATTTTATGAATGAGAGATGAGACGAGAGAGAATGAGAGACAGAGATGGACGAGGAGGAGATCAAAGGAAAAAGGAAGACGATGAGAAGTAGAAGCATGAGAAGATTGTAGAGGTGGATTGAGAGGAGACAGAGGAGAGGAGGAGAAAGTGGAGGAATAAAAGGTAAAGTGGGAGGAGTGGGTGGAGTGACGGTGGAGGGTGACTTGCTTAAAATGAAAGGTTAATTTTGAGCTCAATTGAGCCGAATTTGATAGCCAGAGTTTAATTGAATTTTAATTGAATCACTTTAATAAGATTCATCTTGAAAAAATCAATTAAACTTTAAAAAACCTAAATCAAGTTTAATCAGAAGAAAATCCTTATATTTTTATAATTTTATTAGGACTGATTTGACGAAAGTTCAAAAAAAGAATACTCCTGATAAAATCAAATATTGAGCCTCATCTGATAAAAGTCCATTAATAATTTCTTTTATATAAATTGCTCAAACTAATGTTGTGACGTTCTACCGGAAAAAATTAAAAAAAAATAAAAACAGGGGCTTTTTTTTAATTATACTTTAAAAATAATTAAACTAATATATCAATAACAATTATATTGGCTTCTGCGCGCAGATGGCTCGTCTGCCGAACACGCCTTTTTCCCGTAGAAGGAGAGCGGCGTCGTTTCCATGCTCTCATTCCGGCTCTCGTTCGAACGGTTTATGAGATATGGCGTACGTACCTCCCCATAAGCGCCACTCCGGCGCCGCCAACAAGCCCACCCCGCTGCCTCCTTCTCTCTCCCGCCACTTCGACCAGTCCCTGACACTGAGCGGCTCCTCCTCCCACCGCCGGACCGGGAGGACCGACTCCAACCATGGCCGCGGCCAGATCGTCTATGCCTCACGATCCATCTCCCGCTGGTGGACCATCGGCGGCCGCCTCAACCACGCCGGCCTCCGCCTGGAGCCCTTCCCCTGCGAGATAGTGGAGCGGAAGAGTGGCTCGAAGCCTTTGGTGCTCGCCGTCGGCGGGGATCCTCTGCCCGTGCCCTCCGGGGAGGATCCACCGCCGTGGGTGGAGATCGCCAAGAGGATCGAGCCCGATCTGTTGGTTACCGCCACCAGTGCGAGGGGGGACTTGGCTTCGGAGAATGAGGAGATTAAGCTGTCATTCGTGGCGAGGGTTGGCCAAGTTTTTTTCCATGGGTACTCTCTCTCTTCTTGGCAGGTCCAGAAGCGACATGTTTGAGTACATGCAATCTTTTTTTGGTTAATTTTCCTTCGATCGTGCACCTTTCAGAAGTGTGTGTTTCTGATCATTTCAATCTGGTTGGAACTAGTCAACTATATTTCAATCTGATTGGAACTAGCCAACAGTATAGCAGTACTTTCTTTTTTTTCCCCCTGTTTTCTAGTACTGACATATATCGCCCTGCTGCTACAAGTTTGATTTCCCATAGAAGAATTCACATCCTTTTCTTTCAGATAATGTATTTTCTGCATTATTTTGCTTTTTAAACAAATTATATTATCCATCATGTGCTTTTCTAAGTTATTATAACAATCAATTATGTGTAGCAGCCAAAGTTCATCCTCCCTTTTTTAACACAGGGAATCTTCAAGTTGCCTCGACTCCCTGAAGAAAGCTGCAATTGCTGAAGCAGATATTAGAGGTCAAGTGCATAAATCATTTTACACAAATCTACCTAATGAGCATGTTGAAGAACTGCAGCGACGAGATTTACTGAAGCTTGGATTTGATTTTGATTCTGAGAAAGAGCATTACCATGTGAAGGTATAGATGTGGCATACAAGTTGCTGCACCATATTTGTTGATAGTTTAAAGGGAAGTCTGCCCCAATATTTTTTTTCCACTCAATGTTTAAGAATTTGTGTCCTTTTTCTTCTAAAATATTAACATTTTTTTTCTCTACTTTAGGTGATTGACAAGAGTCGGCCTGGCTCTACTATTTCATGCAAGTGTCAAGTTGTCGAAGGTGGAGGCCTTGAGATTCGTAAGGTAAAGATTCTTATTGTTGTGGACTTATAGAATCATCCAGCACTTGTGCTCCCCATTTTAAGTCATGCTTCTTCAACCATTTGCACTAGGTGATTAATATTATGTCATGGCAATCTTTGTTAGTTTTCTCGTATATATATTTATATACAGAAGTTTCATATTGGAATATTTCCTTCATACTAATTGATAATTTCATTAGTTGTTATGAAGTGTCAAGCATTATGTTGAGTTTGTTAGTATTTAAAGGAACATGGACCTTGCATCATTTTGAAGACATTGTTCGTTACTTTTGAATCTTTAATTTTGACAACTCGCATCACATCATAAGAATATCCATATTCACTGTACACGAAGCTAATCTAGTAATATATGATGGATTACTATGTTATATAGTGAATTGCTATCCTATTATCTGTTTCTCTTGACTATCTTTTTTATATAAATTGTGTAATTTGAAGCCTTGAATATCTTCTAGTGGGGATTATTCTTATAACCTTTTCCAAAAGTTAAAGGATGAACTGTTGGAAACAAAAGAAGATTAATGGGTGCTTATAACTATTGGCACCAATGTTTTATTTATTCTAGGTGATCCGAATTTGGAACCAAGTTTATTATGAAAGTGTTTGCAATAAAATCACGTAGATTTGAAAACTTTGTTTGATAAAATCGTATCGGAAAGATGTTTAACTTAAAAACATATGAAAGTGTAGTGAGAGTAAGAAATCAGTTTGCAATGTAAATGAAAAGCATAAAGTAAATGTAAACCAGATTTCTAGTGGTTCGGTCATCGTGACCTACGTTCACTCCCGATTTCTCTTCACTTGAGGTCATCGGTTTTTACTATCGATTTTCTTTCCAACGGGCGAAGATCAACTACCCTTATAACTCTTTCTCTTTTTGACAAGCTCAGGAGAGAACCTTTACACCCCTCTTTTACAAGGTATCCCTCACACACCTTTCTTAGAATAACCTCTAAGCTCAAGGAGGAGGGACTTAACTTTCTCGCAGAGTTTTTATACTCTAAACCCCAAGTTTTCGTTCTTTTTTTCTTACTATGTTAAGCAGGAAAGATTAAGGTATTTATAGGCCCCAAATGAATTTAAATTTAGAGTCAAAACGGTCTCATCCTGGGTTTTCGAGGTACTGGCGATACCACCGTCAGTATTGGGCAGTACCACCATTTGTTAGACTGACAATTGACCATACCACCGCTTATCTGTTTGACAGTAGGCGATACCACCGCTCAGTCTGACACTGACATTGGGCGGTACCATCATCCAGTTTGGCGGTACCACCACATGACAGGGCCTCGGAGACTAGGCTCTAGCGGTACCACCATCTAGACAGCTTGGGAGATCGAGCCTCAGGCGGTGCCATCGCCTGGGCCAGCTAAGGGTCACTGAATGAGTCTTTCACTTAGCTCAAAACAACCACAACTCAAGCATAGTTGGCCTCTAATTGAGTTGGTATGGTTATACCCGAAACCAATTCAATTAGCCCTTTAAACTACTTCGATCTAGACAAATTATTACAAAGCATGGATCCTTTGTTGTCTGATATGTCATTGGTTTATCCGACGTTTCGTCCGATCCTTTGGCGCATCGTCCTCCCCTTCGGCGTATTGTCCAATCGACATGTTGATCTTCCGCAACATCCGATCTCATTGGCGCAATGTTCGATCCTTCGGCCCGATGCCCGAACTCATGGCACGAAGATCTTTGGCCGGCACGTCGATCGATCCTCCGGCCTGACGTTTAATTTTCTAACATGTTCACTCTGGCCCAACCTTTGATTCCATTGCTTTAATCGATTTGTCTTTCCCTGATTGAAGCTAGTCTTGTGTCACTTAAACGCATATTATATTATAACTTTATCAATTGGTTTCATCATCAAAATTCGAGATTCAACAATCTCTCCCTTTTTGATGATGGCAACCAATTGATGACGAAGTTTTAATCTAAACTCCTCCTATCAATATGTCATATTGTAATAAGTTATCATTTCAGAAAATGATCCTTCGACGTATTGCCCAATCGGCTTGTTCACCTTCCGCAACATCCGATCTCCTTGGCGCAATGTCCGATCCTTCGGTCCGATCCTCGAACTCATGGCACGAAGACCTTCTGCCGGCATGTCGACCGATCCTCCGGCTCAACTATCACGGACTTAGCTGGTTTTGCCTAAGTTGTGCGGCACCCTTGCGTGTCCGTCCACAAAGGTCAGCCTCCCCGAAACCTCCCACGGTCCCTTAGGACCTATAAAAGAGAAAACAGGTTAGAGAAAGCGCCTCACTCGGGATCTACAAGCAAACATCTCAGAAAACACTTCATAGTCAATGCAAATTTTACAAGCTCTGAACGGTTGCACAACAAATGGTCAAAATTGTCCATTACAGACCGAATATCTCTCATAAGTGTCCACATGACACAACTTTTATTTACAAGCCTAAAACGGCTACCAAACCCAACTAAAATGGGGCTATAAAGCCTTCAACCGTCCCTCTACATACTGTGCAAAGTATGAATATACAAAAAGACACGAACATACATAAGCATTATATCAAACATCCTGTTTAGAAGTTTGTCCGTGACATTCTCCCCCACTCATTCCTTCGACGTCCTCGTTGAAGCCTTTGTCGACACTGTAACTCCTCGCCTTTGTTGAGTCTTCAATCTTCTACTCCAGCTACAATGCGCCTTTTGGCTCCCAGCTACTCTCTGCTGCTATTGTTGAGTAGTTGAACTTTTGATTCGCTATGCTGCTTCAACTCACCAATGACTCTAACTCTAGTGTGGGGTTGGCTGAGTTGTGTTGATTCTTGTTGGTTCCTGCGGATCCTTCAGATGAAGGAAAAGACAATCCTTACTATGCGCCAGTCTGTCACGGACTTAGTTGGTTTTGCCTAAGTCGTACGACACCCTTGCGTGTCTGTCCGCAAAGGTTAGCCTCTCCGAAACCTCCAATGGTCCCTTGGGACCTACAAAAGAGAAAACGGGTTAGAGAAAGCGCCTCACTCGGGATCCACAAGCAAACATTCTAGAAAATACTTCATAGCCAATGCAAATTACAAACAGACTTTACAAGCTCTGAACGGTTGCACAACAAAGGGTCAAAATGGTCCACTACAGACCGAATATCTCTCACAAGTGTCCACATGACAACCTTTATTTACAAGACGACCACTAAACCCAACTAAAATGGGGCTATTAAGCCTTCGATCGTCCCTCTACATGCTGTGCAAAGCATGAATATACCAAATGTCATGGACAAACTTCTAAACAGGATGTTTGATGTAATGCTTATGTATGTCCGTGTCTTTTGGTATGTTTATGCTTTGCACAACATGTAGAGGGACGGTTGAAGGCTTAATAGCCCAATTTTCGTTAGGTTTGGTAGCCGTTTTAGGCTTGTAAATAAATGTTGTCATGTGGACACTTGTGAGAGATATTCGGTCTGTAGTGGACCATTTTGATCATTTGTTGTGTAACTGTTCAGAGCTTATAAAGTCTGTTTGTAATTTGCATTGGCTATGAAGTGTTTTCTAGAATGTTTGCTTGTGGATCCCGAGTGAGGCGCTTTCTCTAACCCGTTTTCTC
>LVTN01000250.1:52184-62197 GCA_001649415.1 Musa itinerans
GAGCTTTGACGAGCATCGCCTCGCAAACTTTTGAAGTTTTTGGGTCTTTCCTCCATAAAATTTGCCCATCGACTCTTCTTTCACTTAGTTGTCCCTTCCAAGTAGGTTCGCATCGCTTTCGATTGGTATTTCGTTGGGAAATGGAGTGGACAATGTACTCTCAGTAGCATTGATCATCGTTGGTGAGGATTTGACAACTATAGTCTTCCATCTTCATAGGGTCTTTGAATCTGTGCAGAGCTCCTCTGCTGGATAGATAAGAGAATTGGGGTACTCGGTTTCGCCCGTTCTCTTAAGAGTTGAGAAGGCAAGGGTTACTTGACTTCGCCCGCCTCCTCGAGAGTTGTACTCCATGCATCGAGCTGGTTACTAGTCTTCGCCTGCTCTTTGCTCGCACTCTCGAGGCACCCGAAGTGTTTGCACTCCTTTTATTGAGTTAGCTATTGTGATTCGCCTTCTCATTGCCATCGAACTTATGGAATATAAGAAGTTTTGCCTGAAAAAAGTAAAATTTTCCCTCGACTTGGAGCATGTGTTGAGTTAGCTACTATGATTCACTTTCTCATTGCCATCGATTTTTTGGAATGCAGGAAGTTTTCACCCCAACTTGGAGTAAGTCTCTAATAGTTTTGGTCGCCTCTGGGATTGTACCGTCTTCTCCATCAACCCCGCCGCCTACTCCACAGAGTAGTAAAGGTACAACACCGCGTGCTGCCTGCTTCGTTCCTTGGTCGTGCACTCTTGCACGACCCGAAGTCCTTCACTTTCGGCTATCTTGATGAGAAGCTCATTGACACTGGTCTTACGAAGTTCCCTTGTCTCTGCCCTTCAGCCTTGTCTCAGTACTTGGAGTTTGCCTCTGCATTCTCCACCTCATCGGCCCCTTTCACGACCAAGCGTTCTCCCTCCAAGAGAACAAGGGATCGATGACTTTACGGAAGTCCTACCTCTGCGGTACTATGGCGCTGCTATGCCCATGGCCCTACTATCCGTCGCCTCGCATCTGCATCCCTTTCTTCACGATCGGTAGTTCTGCCTCTGTGGCACTGTGACACTCCTCCGAGTCCACCTCCATTTTAACCGATGCTTGGTTTTGGGTAGCTAAGTCCCTCTGGACTCGTCGTCGCTTCCTTGCCCCTTTCGACCCCCTGCTTCAACACCTTTGTGTTCTCCAAGCAGTTCCTCTTGGTTAATGGAAAGACAGACTACAACTCCCATGCATGGTCTCTAGTCTCTACCATCATGTTGTAGGGTTCACATCGATTCTGTTCTCCTTAGCTTCATTAGTAGCAACGTTCGCTTACTCGGCCTTGTCCTCTGACTTACCGGGCTCCCTTAAGCGAATATGAGCTCTGGAGTAGTTCAACTTTCCAGCTGCTCCGATCATACCTCTGTATGATCAAGTCCCTCCCATAGGACTCACTGGTACTTGCATTCGAACTTTTCCCTCGGTAGTAAACAACCCCCATACGCTGATGACCAAGGCTTTCATTCAATGCACGCACGGAAGACCCACCTCTGCGATACCATAGTCTTCACTCCTTGAATCCATAGCCCTTCTTGCCGTTGTGTTGTTCACCGAAGTGGAGCTCGTAGTAGCTCTCGATCATACCTCCGTATGATATAGTCCCTCATGGGACTATATTCGTGTGTATCGCATTGCTACGAATTGTTCCACCATGATCCGCTGCACCATGTCGCCTCCTGGTGACGTTTCCATTGCATTCTGATCCTTGTGGGATGAACTCAGATTATGATCCCTCCATGTATGTCCTCTGCCAACACATCGTAGGGCCTCTTCCACCTTCGATTTTGTTCGCTCCTTTGGCAATCGACCTTCGTCCACCTGCTCTCGGGTCACACTCAGACGAAACACAGCTCTAGGACAGTCCGTCGCCTAGTAGCTCCCGAAGTCCACCGGCTTCGCTGAAATTGGTGTACCATTGTCTGGATCCTGGGCCTCTACCCTACCAGCACATTCTCCGCTACACACCGCTTCCTTCATGACAATTTAAATGTCAGCACTATGGCATATTCTTCAAGAGTACCCGCCTCCGCGTCCTCTTGCCCCGTGCCAAGGCCTTATGAACCCAACTTCGCCTATGCAAGTTGAGTCGTCTCAATTCCTCCGTCAAATGCTTCTCTGAGGTAAAGTGCATGTGCCTCGAAGCTCCCTTCATCTTTGGCACCATGTCGGATGAGCCCGCTCCATCAGAATGAGGGACCCATGGAACGACATGATCCCGCTCTTGCCTCTGCAAGAGTTCATGTTCTTGACCTCTGTCCAAGGAAAGCTCTGTGCCTTCACTCCATGTTCCATCTTCTATGCCAACTCCTTTCATGCGGCTTGGGTACTTCGCCAAGTTACACCCAAGGTGCTCCGCTCCTCATTTTACATTGAGTTGAAGGTGGCGCTTGCGCCCACCATTCCACGGGTCAGCCCTCGGTTGAGTCCGATCTCTATATCGACTCAAAGTGTACCTTCATCATGTGTTGCCTTGGATCACTCCCCACTTGATCTCGCAATGCATCCCCCCAATGCATTATCTCAAGTGAGATCATGCGACGACTCCTCACTACTCGCTCAGTCCGTTGAGCTTCTTTATGATGTTATTTTTGAGGTAATCCTCCTCAACATGTGCAGTCCGTTGCACTTGGTTCTCTCTCTGAAGAGCCGGGACTTATCTCTCTTGGATATCTATCTCGTTGGAGCAACTTCTTTCTTTGCTTCTTTCTCTTTGAATGTTTCAGAGACCACCATCCCCTTGGACTACTCCGCCTTGCTGAACAAACTATGCATTGTTCTGCCTCCCGCAAACACATTTGCTAGATTGCGACTTCATGTCAATATAGTCCTCGTTGTACCCCTCAAGGCCTAGCAACATGCTGAACTTGCTGCACACTTCAGCCTCCTACGGACGTATCCTTCTTATACCGAAGAGAAAGTTTCAATGCTCTATGGCGCCGAGCTTCGGCCGCCTTGGGATGGCCATGAACATTCTATCGTTCGCATACAAGCCCTTGCATGAGTACCGAATTCTTCGAGTTAGCAATTCCCCTCCCTTCTACGAGCTTTGCACAACTCTTTCGGTCGCTGAATAACCCATTTCGCCTTTGCATGGTCTTATCCTTTACCAAGCGTCTCGCTTGGCTTGAGCACCATCAAGTATAGTTGCCAACGTTGAGCCATAGCTCAAACTCAGCCATCCCAACCTTTGTGCGATTCATATTCTTCTCAGCTTGCTTGTCCTCATGGTGCCTCTCGCACGAAGGGTTGGCCATTCCTCTGAATGTCAATCTCAGATGCTCGCTCCTCTGAGCGACTCCATTTCGCTGCATCTCCATGCCTGTTTACCCCAAAACGGTTGCGCGTGCTAGCTGCCCTCAATGCAGCCCCGCTAGGTCCTCCACGTTTGCATGCCAAGCATTTCTATGAGTGCTTGTCCCGCTCTGATATCATCTGTCACGAACTTAACTGGTTTTGCCTAAGTCGTGCGGCACCCTTGCGCGTTCGTCCGCAAAGGTCAACCTCCCCGAAATTTCCCATGGTCCCTTAAGACCTACAAAAGAGAAAACGGGTTAGAGAAAGCACCTCACTCGGGATCCACAAGCAAACATTCCAGAAAACACTTCATAGCCAATGCAAATTACAAACAGACTTTACAAGTTCTGAACGGTTGCACAACAAAGGGTCAAAATGGTCCACTACAGACTGAATATCTCTCACAAGTGTTCACATGACACAACCTTTATTTACAAGCCTAAAACGGCCACCAAACCCAACTAAAATTGGGCTATTAAGTCTTCAACCATCCCTCTACATGTTGTGCAAAACATGAACATACCAAAAGACACGGACATACATAAGTATTACATCAAACATCTTGTTTAGAAGTTTGTCCATGACACGACGTCTAATCTTTTGACATATTCACTCTGGCCCAACCTCTGATTTCATTGCTTTAATCGATTTGTCTTTCCCTGATTGAATCTGGTCGTGCGTCACTTAAACGCACATTAGATTATAATTTTATCAATTGGTTTCATCATCAAAATCCGAGATTTAACAATTATTTCATTCCTACAAACTGAAAACTCATTTCTTCCATATTTGATTTCATCTACAAGTCCTTTTTTCTTCCCTGTCAGTTCTAGGGTAAATATAATAATCTAATTCTTATCATTCATATGTTATGCTGTGACTGTACCATAATTGTTATTGTATTATGAGCTTCCATTGATAAGTCAATGGAATATGCTTTCAATCCTCTTTAATAGGTTTACTAGGGAAAGTGGCTGCAGAGTGGAGGGTAAGGTACACCTAAGATGGTTGGCCTTCAGCTTAGTTTCTGGTCAAGTCAACCTTCTTAACTAAATTGCATTCCAGTAGCAATTCAAAGGCTTTTAGTTAAAGGCTTTTTGTGGATCTTACTTCATTGAACTTGAGATTTTAAGAAATGAAAGATTAAAGGACTGTCAAACTTTTATTTGTCTTGGTACCATTGTTTGATCGACTGAATAGGCAGGACTTTCAAGACCTCTTGTTATGGTCATTCCAACCAAGTCTATTCAGGGATGTAACGATTGGAATGTTTCCCCTCAAGTCCCTTGGGTGATGTCTCCTCTGAGAGGATCTACTTCCCATTGAAAATATTTGAGGGATGATAATAACAGACCCTACTTTTAATCCCTATTACCAGGTCAGTCTAGGATGTTAATCATGTTGAGATTCCAGAGCTGAAATTAGTGTATATTTCCTTCTGACATGTTGTCATTACGCATTTGGACAATGTTTAATCGACAATGTTTGTTGTTTTCTTGAATATTTACATTAATAATATAGACATGAATTCTAATCCCTTGTCATGTTTTGGTGGAAGCCTTGAGTATAAGATTTGAATAGTGAACATAGTCATTTTGCATGTAGTGATATGGCTATATACATTGACCTATATGCCAGATTGTTGGAGCCTCTTCCATTGGACTTTTATTTTTTTATATGAAGATTAAAGAATCAAATGTCATCATTGAAACTAACTGTCCTGCTTTTCAAATTTTTAGATTGAGCTAAACCAAGTGAGGCACCTCGTGGTAGATATATCATGCCTTCCTAAGGATCTCGATGTGAGACTTATGCTTTACACTAAAAGGATCTTGAAAACTCTAAATGTAAGTTTCAATTTTCAGTTACAGTCAATTGACATTTGCTTTTACTGATATGATAAAATGTGTTGCTTCAGGATGAAGAAAAAAAAGGCATAAACAGGCTAATATCTGATGCGGTTATAGACCAAGATGTGAAAGGAGGCTTGAGATGGCCTCTTGGGAAGGAAGCTATTGATGAAAAATTCAACATTGTTGGAGTTTGGCACACCAAATACAAAGTTTTTAGAAGTCAGAATATAAGGCTTAAGTTCAGATTTGCTGATCGATTTGATCACAGGACATCAGTTGGGGAAGTTTCCAATGAAGTGTCACTGAAGCTGACTGGGATATCTGGACAGTTGATAGTTTGTTCCTAATCCCTTTGACTATTAGATATAAAATATCCTTCTTTTGTTGCAATTTTCTAAATTTCTATAATTATTAATAGGCAGTTTTGTTATTTTTGTTTTAGTAGTTCAAAATAATGCCTCTTTCTTCGTACCTAGATAAGTGGTGGTGCTTATTTCCCTTGCCTCTTTCCAGTCTCATTTGTCAGTTCTTTTTAATCCTTACAAGAGCAGCATTTTTGTAGTGACCCGCTTATTAGAATACAACACTTAAAATTTTCATAGCTGGCAACATCAATTGGTTCCATGGCATGAATGTTTTAGCTGATTAATTTTATGGACTAGGAAACTGATTTTGCAATCCATGTCAATTAACTGTAGGAAACCTCTTCTCTTACCACCATGAGTAAGAGTGATGATCAAGTATTACAAGACATTTCGTCCTCAAAATTTTAGTTCCTTGTAGGTTAGGTGCACAGTGATTTTGACCTACATTGTGTGACATTCAGATTGTCTTTGCAGGAGGAGAGCATGGAGACTAGCTCTCTCTCGATGATGGTTCAGGATGCAGTGAAACTGATATGGGACAATTTTTTAAGCTACAATCACTCTTCTTGATCTCCCGGAAAGCTCTTTTTAGTATTACCCCTTTTGTGACAACCATTTTTGCGTATCACAGGTAGCAGCACTTGGCTTGTTCCTGATCATCGGTTTGTCTTAAATATTTAGTCCTTGTTATGGTAAAAGCAGAAGAGAGAACTTGTACATTATAATACTCTTACAAATCATGTATATTGCACTGTGTGGTCTCCAGTAGCCTTTGGTCAAATTTATTGGACTGTAACTCTGACTCTGTTTTTGGTTACATGTTTCAATGGTCAGTGGAGTCGGTTTTCAAGATATTGCACATTCAGATTATTTGATGTTGGTAAAGGTGGCCTTGTTGATTTGACACCTAGTGAAATTGAGGCTGCCCCAAGATACGAAGGTGATGTTCCTGTTTTGTCCGAAGAAATATATGAATTTTCTGTGCTATATATGTTGGGGTTTATATTTGAGATAAACAATCCCGAACCATAATGTTCTTATATGATTATATTCCTTTCCATGGTTGATGTTATACTTTCAAATTGGTTGTATTTTAAGCAGATAATCACAGTGTTGAGAAACTTCAATTATTCAATATTGGAATATCTTCTTTTGTTTAAATTAATTGACATCATATTATTAATATTTTGCATTAATCGACATTAGTTGCGATATTTCCTATTCCAACAATATTCATTTCACTTTTCTGTGTAAATAAAAGTCTTTTAGGTGTTATTATATGCAAAGAAATTATATTTTTTATCTCAAAAGAGTGGTCTTACCATGCCTGACATCAGATTTTGCTGGTGATGTCCACCAAACTTTTATTTTATCTCATATATATTTTTTTTCTCAAGAGATGCAGAGCTATCTTAACTTGTAACACAAACATTTGGCATGGAGAATAACCGGAACTAAATATAAATTCCAATTGAATTTTTGTGAGAGCTTCGAAAAGGTATGATTTTGCATCTAACTTCTTAATTCGAAGAAAGGACTCAATGCAAATTAGTTAATTCCTAGGGGAATACGTGGAAGAGTCGCATACCATCTAATTAGAGAGTGGCTCAAACGATGATTAGAATGTACGATTGCACGTTTTTGAACGAGTTTATGGTTTTCTAGACTCCAAAAATCACAATTATCAGACAAATGCACAATCCAATATTTCGAGGGACATAAAACTTTGGGAGTAATATAAATTTCCCAAAGAGAACTGAATCATAATTATTAGAACTAATCGAACATCGGGCCAAGTCTGTTCACATTGTTGAATGGTTGGTTTAATACTTTTTTAAAAATAAAAAAAATATGTATTTTGTTAAAAATATAAAATATATGAATAAATTACATAATATAAAGAAAGAAAATGATATGATCCGTTAAGATCTTGATAACGAATATAATAGTATTTTTCTTTCCTTTATTCTTATGACAAGGTCAAATATCTTTGATAATAAATAAGAGTTCGAGTGTTCTTAAATTTCAAATAATAAAATTAGTGAATCAAATCGATCGAAATTCCCGTTTCTCGATTCTATCGAATGGTTAAATCCTGTCCATCCCCATCTATAACTACATTTTATGATTTGGATGGACAAAAAAAAAAAAAGATTTCATATGTCCCGTTCTTCAAACCCAACTCCCCATCTCAGCCCTCCATCACTTCAATCCTCGCATCCTGTCCATCCATTAATGCATTATTGGTCTGCCACATCCAGGTCGTTGATCCGTCAGCGAGCGGTGGTGCTCCTTTATCATTGGCGCGTTGAGATGTTATGACGGGAGAGATGGAGGGCTCAAATGGCGAATTGCACGGATAGTTGCATCCGTGCCGCTTGAAGAGGATCAACATAAAAAAAAATGGAGAGAGGCAAGCGAAGAAAGACACCCAACGCGCTGAATTGCTGCTCGCCGTCTACCAGTCATCATCCTCAAATCTTCGTCATATGTTGGTAGGATGGAGGATCCTTCAACTCTGGTTTGCGGCATTTCGTTTCTTCCGCGACTTCCATGCTTCGTCCATTTCGCAGCCAGCATTTCTCGTTCTTTCAGCGAGAGGATTCGCGCGATTCCTGGTCCCATATTGTCTTCATCAATTACTGGATGAACTTCGTAACTTCTTCTTCCTTCTTTTGATTTTATTTCTTTATTTGATGAAATTTGTTGCCTTCATGGTTATCCATGTTTGATGGCCGTAGGATTTTGGTTCGACATTTACTTGTGGTCGAACTGTCCAAATTTTCTTTTTGGTCTTTGTTATATGGTTTGAGAAAATTAGTTCTTTTTATTTATGTTAGTATCTAGTTTACTTGCTTGTGTGGGAGCATAAAATCATTCGTAGAAGTCGTAATCTTCGTCTTTTGCTAGTTGCATTTGTTTATTGTATGACATTACTTGCTAGATTCCTCGTGAATCATGTATGGTTACATTACAACTTTACGAGCTTGTGGATTTAATTAAATGGTAGTATCGGATAATTCAATTTTTAGGTTCAAAAAATTAAGACATATTTCTGTCGGATGCCAAATGTGTATCATTCGATTGAACTCTTGGGCTGGAACCTATCTGGATCATTATTGAATTGGGTGGTTATCTTTTAGACCTTGAAAGTTTGACCATCGAAAATGTCTTTCATGATTGGATCCTGAAACTCAAGTAACTGAGAGAACGAAACAGATGTGAAGTCTTTGAGGTGATATTGTTAACTGGTTATGTTATGAACAAATAAGTATCCTCTGTATACTCTGAGGATCCAACATCTGAAATGTGTAGCCTATGGAGATTATCTAGAGAAATAGATTCTATAATTGTTTATTGTTTGGTTAATTTGTGTTGGAAGCAAGGTTCTGAATACCGTACTGTACCATTGTACCGATCAGTTATCGGTACGATACATATCAAGCTGTACCAAGTTGTACTGAACGTACTGACACATGGTACACTAAGGTGTACTAATGTACCATCCGTACTAGTCCTCTATCGGACCGGTACATACCGCCTATACCAAGTGGTATGGTATGGTATTGCAAACCATGGTTGGAAGTAATATTTGGAGATGTCAATTAGCAAAAGGTTGCAAAAAGTATCATTATCAAATTATACGCACTTTGCTTCATAACAAACTAATGAAAATCTTTAACTGTTGCATGCATATTTTAGTGTAGTCTTGATTAGCCCAATGTCGGGCTTTATGATTGGGTGTTCTGTAATTAGGACTTGACAACCTTTTGTCCTTAAACATTTCTTTCCACTCGAATGATTGGTTTACCCAATTTAAATAATTTATGAACTTGTTGACATCCACTTTAATGGTTTAACTCTAAGTGTATATAGGGTACCATCCTCTTCATGCTCCCGTAGAAACTTATAATCTTTGTCATTGCTACAACTTGTTTGAAAGTCATCCCTTGTCCTTGCTTCTCCTGGGAAAACTTGAGGGTGATTTTTTAGGCAACCTGAGGATGATTTTCTCAAGTGTCGAATACTGAATCTATTAGATGTTATATTTTGTTTGTCTATTTCTTCGAGTCAGCATAGCATAGTTCCCTGAAATTCCAAATTCACATACATTTAACAGGTATATAGTAGGTCCGACATAACAAAACAGAGTTTTAGTATTTTCATGCTATGTTGAAGGTTATACTGTTTTACATATTCATCCCTTTAATATTGGCCTATTGCATGTTTGCATATCTGCAAATTATCCTGAAATCACTGCATGAAATCTGTTCCTGTTGCATCTGTCTCATGCCAATATCCTGATGGTGCAGCTTATTAGGTTATGATAGTCCACTGAATCAAGGAATTTATTGGTCTACAGAGGTTGTTTTTCTTATTTCTTCTATTTTGAGCAGGTATATATATGTATATATATATATATGTATATGTATATATATATATATGTATATGTATATATATATATATGTATAT
>LVTN01000250.1:62734-134675 GCA_001649415.1 Musa itinerans
ATACATATATATATATACATACATATATATATATATATACACACATATATATATATACACACATATATACACACACACACACACACACACACAGATATATATATATATATAATGTTCTTCAGAAATTTTAATTTTAATTTCTATTTCTGATTAGCTAAATCATTACAACTGTTTGTGTCAGTTAAGTAGCAGCAGCATGATGGGAAACAACTATCGCAGGTTCATTTCTTCCTTACTGTTATCATCCACAATATTAGATTTTTGGCTGCTAAGTTACACTTCTGTGTTTCTTTCCCTTTTCAATCCACTAAGTCTTATCATGAGAACTTTCTGATCTTATTGTTTAGTGGATCAATGAAAAAGTCAAGTGAAGGAATCAGGCTAACTGTAACTACTATCCTGGGAGTCATCTTTGGATTCTTTGTTGGTTGTTCATTTCCGAACTTTTCTAGCATCAGGGTCTGTTTCTCTTAGATATTGTGCTGCTTTCACTTATTTAGTTACATATATGTGTATATGCATGTTTCTAACATGAACATTAATAATATTTGAATTAACAGCTTAGCCTCGTCCCCAGTATTTCATCTACAGTTGAAATGGACTTCACTGGGGATACAAGGTCGTATGATACAATTATTAATCCTCATATAACTAGAAAGTCATCTACTGAGAAACATCGATCAGGTGATCCTTTGAAGGTACTTAGCCTTTATCATTTTAAATGACTTAATGTGACTTTCCACTAAAGCAATTACGTTATGACTTCTATACTAATGTCTGTTTTTGGACATTGCTTGTGAAACCTATCTCTATTTTTGCTTTTCAAGATAGAAAACTTATCTTGTCAATTCAGGGCTTGTTCAATTTTTTTTTTTTATTAGTTAATATTTGAAATATTTTGATTCATTATAAGGACATTCAAGAGAACATTTACTTTATCTTTTCACTTATATTTTTCATATAGCCTGGCATATGAAGCCTATGATTCTCCTTTCTTTATGCTGCTCAACTTGTTTGGTCTTCTTTTTTCTTTTTAGCCGAGAATTGTTATTTTAAATAGGCGCTGCCTGGTCAAGCTTTGAGGCACTCAGGCCTTGCCTTGCCTCACCCGAGTGCCTAGGTGCCTATTTAAACCACTGGCTGAAATATCATCAGCTTGTGTTGTCATGGCAAGCAAAGATTGCTGATGTTGTGCTTTCTCAACTGGCATATTCCAGCACTTAACTGGTATTTTGCTAACAGATTCTTGGAACTGACTCAATGGCTCTCATTCCCTTTCTCATCATCTACTTTTGGGATCCACATAAAATTATGTTTTGCCGTTGATTGAACTCTATCCAGTGCACATATTAATCATTAGAAAAGAAGGCTTACTTTTTAAGTTGGTTGTCATATCTTTTGGCTAAGCTCGACCCTGACGCACGCTGCAGAGTTACTGGATACAGTAAAAGTAATCTTTAAATTTTTGTTACCCTATTGACAATAATTCTTGCTGAAAGTTTATTCGAAATGCTTTTTCTTTAACTTGTTTCATGTTATTTTTTTTCAGATATATGTGGAATCAAACCCTCATGGTGCAGAGTTATTACCACCTGGCATTGTTGTGGCTGAGACAGACTTTTATCTGCGCAGGTTATGGGGAAATCCTGAGGAGGTTTGTTAATCTGAAGTTATTTTGACTTCTTAATTACTTGTGTAAGAACTGGCTGCCTACATGTGAATTTAATGAAACCATTAGAATATAATGTCCAGGCAACACAATTTATGTGATTTAGTGGTACATTTTGCCTGATAGCACCCATCTGCTTTTTGCTATAAGATTTAATGTGTGTTTTGTAGTCTATAAATGTGTTCTTTGAGTTCTTTAAAACATTTTACAATGTTTTATCCTAATGTATAATTAGATACATGATGATTCTTTCTTAACTGTAGTGATATTCTAATGGAGTCTTCCTTTTTGTGCTGAAGTGGATACTTTGTATTTAGCAATTCATTTTAACAGTTTCAAATAGATGACCAATGGAGTCTTCCTTATTGGGGTTTCATTGGCTGCTGCCCAGAAAAAGTTGAATCAGATGCCTATAAAAACCAATTCTAGTTTATTCATTGAAATTTTCCAACATATGCCAAATTCTTAGACTATCGGGGCAGTGGTTGATTAGAAGTAATATAGATATGGCCAGTGTTTTCCTTTTTTTTGTGTTATAAAAACATATATGAAATATCGTCTTTCCTTAATTCTTCATTTCTGTCTGTTCTCTTTTTCTCCCAGTGATTAATTCTCTTCACTCCTTTTGTTGCTTAAATTAATCCGAATAAAGAGCTTGGATCCATGCATAAGTACCTTCTTTTTTCTATATCCATAGAGAAGAATCTTCTTTTCCTTCTTAGATCCATATCAAAGGATATTTTGTTCTTAAGCATTCATAATCTTTAACAGTTATATCCAACAAATTGTTTGATAAAAGGATGAAAAATAGTTGTATAGAGAGGAACATGGTGTGAAGGAATTGAAGAGAAGCAGGACGAAAATACAATTAGAGGTAAAACGAAAAAGATTACATGATAAACTGGCCGAAAAAATATCAATTTTTACTATTAATTTTTTTATACATTATTGTCGTCTAAAAGGAGAAAATCAGGTTTATTTATACATCATTTTTTAATGATTGTTCACATCATATACAAAAAAAAAAAAATCTTATGGCTCTTTATTGAGTTACCATTCACTTCACTATACCAATTATTGTTCACTTCACTATACCAAAAGATAAATTTTGGTTTTTCATCTCTAAGATTTTAGGTACAATGAACAGGGACATACCTATGGACCAACTAAAATAGGAACTTAATTTGTGGCAGCATTTAGTTCCAATATGATTCTGCCAATCCGTATCTTATTATCCAGGATCTGATTTTGATTTTGGTTGATTTCTTGGCATTATAGTCAAAATTAATTGAAATAAGCTAGAATCAATTCATTTCAATTAGGGTTGGACAATTTTGTCAATTTTTACTGATTTGACAAACATATAAGAAGAAAAAGAAGAGAAGGGTAGGAAAAGAATAGGGAAGCCAAAAACAGTGGAAAGATGCAAAAGAAAACTATAATTATGATCGTGAAAAATGGAAAGATGATACGTCTATGATCTATCGCATATGGTATTTATAGCCAAGGTCCGCCGTACCGTACCGTACCAGAGTTTCGACTCGGGCTTGGTACGGTACGATATGGTGTACCGATCGGTATACCGAGGTGTACCGAGCGGTACACCTGATTTTACCGATTTAACCCTCCAAAATACCTGAAAATTAGAAAAAAAGTTAGGATAGAGTTTTCAAGTTACAAATAAATATAGTAATAGTATAAGTTTAGCAAAATCAATGTAAATTAGGTAAAAATAGTATCACATATCTTTTTCGGGCTTTGAGGTAGTCTTGTTCGAGGTTCGTATTTCAGCCTGTTATAGATTGAAATATCTACAGAAAAATCAGTTGAATTGTTAGACTATTTTGTTACAATATAAACTCTAAAATTCAAATGAATTAAATAATCACATATGTAGATATACCTGATTGTTGATTCTACCATCAAAACGAACGATGGGCCTCCACGGGTGGTGGATCGGGGTCCTCGATCTGATACATATCAATATGATACGTTTGTTGGACCCAATCATGAAATTGATCCCATGACATAGTGTATTGATACACCGTGTGCCATTGATGCATCAATGTGGTGCTGATCGTAGACTGATCGTCATGAATCATATTTGTCCGAGGCAGCTCTTGAGGCATATATTGGTGCTGTTCTGTATCATGCTGTTGCTCAGAGAAGGATGACCAACTATCACCATATTGTTGTTGCCCGTATAATTCTCCATAATACGATGCGCCTCTTTCTGTGTCTATATCATTTATATGCTGGAGTATTTGTTCATATTCATCCACTGCCTTCCCCTTCCCCTTCCCCTTCCGCTCATAAACTTGACCAGTACCTTGTCGAGTTCCATGATCTGAATCTTGAGTGGCATGTGTAAAATATTGCTCCTCAGTCCAGTCACTACTCTCAAGTTGTGTAGACGAGACCAACGACTGCCCGGCATCACCGCCATTATCTGTCGAGACACTGCTGTCCGTGTTGCTGTCATGTCTCTGGACCGAGCGAGAAAGAGAATGTGATTGTGAAGGTGTCTCGTCGTCCGACCCGATTCTTTCCAACGATGCAACTGATGCTACTGCCTTCCCCTTTGCCTTTGCACGTTGGGCGGACGAGTGTGACCGTTGGGTGTAGTAGTTCCTCGAGCAGTTTGACTCCTACCATGTTGTAATCGAGGGGGATTTTCCACCTGTTGGGGTTGTGCTTCTTCTTCTTCTATTGCCTCGGTGATAAAACGTGAAGGACGCTGAGGATCTCCCGCCTCATCAAGTAGAGGATCCTCTTGGTTTTCTGCTGCTTCAATCCAATCTAACATTGGCTCTGAATCTTCGTTGTAGAATTGGAGGTCAATGGGATCAATATCTGATTCCTCTGGCTCCTTATCCAACTCAGCACATCGTAATTTTAACCGCATGTTATAATGGACATATACTAGTTTCTCTAACCGTGTGTAGGAGAGTTTGTTGCGGACCTTCGTATGAATCAATGCAAACGTTGACCAATTACGTTCGCAACCACTAGATGTTGTTGTCACCCTCCGTAAGAGCATCGGCTGCATCGGTAGTGTTTGGCAAGAGTCGATATATAACATTTCGTAGTGTCGTTAGGAAATTATTTTGCGTTCTGAGAGCATATCGATATTGAAATAGGGGAGAGAAGAATGGTTTAAATAGGAGGAGAAAAAGCTCCAACGGTCAAATTGACCGTTGGAACACTGTATCACTGCTACAGTGCGGTAACGGTCGAAATCGACCGTTATCGAGTGGCATCGGGCGGTACCGAGTGGTGTCGGGCGGTAACGGTCGAAATTTCGATCGTTACCGCCCGATTTTGCCCCGTATCACTCGATACGAGGGTTTTTGGGGCGTACCGCCCGTACCGGGCGATACGCTTCGGTATGGCAGACCTTGTTCATAGCAACCACTACATTTAACATTTGTCACCATAGTTGCAGTATTTATCATCCACAGTCGCACAAGACAGAGAGAAAAATATATTGAGAGAGGAAAAGGAGAAGGAAATAGAGATGCCACCACAGAGGAAGGAGATGTTATAGTATTATATCAATCCCAAAAATCCACAAGATTTTTTTAAACAAATTTATTTATTTTTGCATAGGGTAAGAGGTGAAGGTGGGATTCGAGCCTAGGACTCTGTGCTAAATTGTCAAGGTCTTTACCAACTATCCTAGCTGATACCTTTGCAAAAAGTATTATATTTTTTAACAAATTTATTTTTTCTCATCTAACACTTAAACTTCATGCTTATTAGAAGGTATTACAACTCAGGCAGGTTCATTGGTGTCTTTAAGTTGCATGTGGATACATTGTAAGATTTTCCATGACATATATACAATATTTTTGTATGATGTGGTTAGTACTAAATTTGTTGTAAAGATGATTTTGGATCTCTTATAATTTGTGTTTTCTCATAGATAGATATATTCTGGAGATTAAATAATCTTCTAGCATATGATATTATTTTTTTCCCAAAATTATTCTAAATTTGCAAATTTTTGTGATTTTATGTATTATATACAGTTTTAAAATTATTTTCTCAGTTAATCCGAGTCCCACCAATCTGGATTGATCAATCGTTTTGATCATGTTCATATACTCTAATTGATTTTAATTATGTTATTAATCTTTCTAATAATGAATAGGATTGAGGGATATATATTGATAAAGGCAAAATCATACTTTTATCCACACATGGACACCAATGTGAATGCAGTGTAACCCAAAACGACAAAATTCGTTATGCTAGATTGGCCACACCAGAAATCGGCCACGCTTGTGGCCTTTGTGCCAGATCGACCAGGTTAGTAGTCATGATACCAGATCAACCACATCATTGGTCGATTTAGCCAGATTGATCGTGTCAGCAGTCGTTGCACCGGATTCTCCATGTCGGCAATTGCTCTAACCGCAGGAGATTAGAGAGTCTCTCTGACCACTCCAACTTTGGAACTCACACTAACTTAGGCGTCAGATGGACCATGTCGAGAAATCCGATATCAGTCTTCTTGGGCAGGTACTTCAAGAGTTCCTCCTCAACACTTCAGCTCCACATCTGCAGCCTTCTTCCGGTTCAGTCCATGACACCTCATTCAGGTTGATATGCTTCTGCATCAGCCCCGAACCTAGATGAGTTAGTTTCTAGCACTTCATGGAATGATTGATTTTGGAGACAACACAAATTGAAGAAATGTGCCTCTTAAACTGATTTCTAAATATATATACTTGATTGTACAGAGCTATCAAACACAGTCTTAACAATATCGTCATAGTTTGCAATATGGTCAATTCTTAAGGGATATGCCCAAACTGTATCTATATCATCCAAGGCCGATACAGATCTGAGTTTGCTTCAATTGCCAGAAATTTGTCAAAAACAGCTAGGACCAGACTGGAGTTGGCTTAATTTGGCTAATTCTAGCCAATTTGATAACTATCCTCAAAACAAGAAAAAGAAAGGGAATGTGTGGAAGGAGTAGGGAAGAGAAGAGGAAAATCAAAATGGAGGTTCTTTTATTATATCTGTTCTTAGCTGCAAGCACGAGATATGCAGTCTGCTACTGTTTTGTAATGCCTGAAATCTACCATTATGAAAGATGGAGAACAAATAATATCAAGGCAAGGAGAAGAAAGAGAGTAGCTCTTAAGAGTGTTATTATGGAGAATGGAGATCTCATAAAATACACAATTAATCTCAAATTTTATGGGTGCTTTCTTCAAGTAAAGTTTTTTTTAAATTTTTCTTAGTAAAACTTTAGAGGCATGGTAATTAGAGAAGTAAGGAGGCTACAATAGCATCCATTAGTATCATTAAAGCTACAAGTGGATATGTTTGAATTTTCTATATACATGCATAACAGTTGTTTACTACAATAATTCCTTTGAATGATATGATTAATGTCTATTTTCTAAAAAAAATATAATAGTTATGGAATCATTTGTCTCGTCAAAAATCTACTCTCAAAGAGGCAAGACAAGGAAGGGCAATCAGCTCAGACACACCAAGGGCGTCCGGTTTTTAGGCACGGTAACGTTAGAAAAAAGGATCAGATTGGGTCAAATTTGCCATGTGAGTTGATGATCATTTCTGAAACAAACATCTACTACTGTCTTCCATTTACGACTGGAAGAATATTTTTGCTCCAACACCAGTTTGATGCTAGATGACAACCCCACCTTTCAAAGAATTAGGGATCCAAAGCTTACTTTGATCTGCCATTGGCAAAAGATGTGGTTAACAATCTAATAAGGTTGTGATAAGTGTTTCATAGTGCAGTTGATCCCCACATGAGATGAGTCACAGAAAGCATATATCTTCTTTAGTTAACTCTATGTTAATAATAAGAACTGCTTACATCAAATAAACAAAGAAACAAATAAATCAAATACAGACCTATTTGAGTATTGTTCATTTCACTATAGCAGTTTAAGTTCATTCGCTGATGAGATAAACAGTAACAGTAATTTGAGTGTCACTTCACTGAAATTGGTTATTTTCTTCCTCACTCGGACTTTACTGTTTTGAATTTCTTTAATCTCCAATGCTTTAAATAGAATAAATCAAGATATTTCCGTAACCAATTTAAATATAAAAGAAAAAGATACTAATAGTGAAAAGAGGAAGTTGAATTGATCTTCAAAATTTTATATTCTGAAACTAACTATAATAGAGATATTTGCTGGTCTCTTTAAATTAGAAAAGAAACAAATATGAGCTAAAATCTTAGCAAAACTAGAAAAGACCATTGATCAAGTTACTTTAGCTTGATCTGTATTTGGCTAAACTAAGACTAGAACTAACCTAGACAAGAGTTGAATTAAACCAAAATCATGGCTCCATGAAACTATCATCACTGGGCGTGCCCCGTGGCTGTTATGCATTGTTCTTATGTCCTTTATGTGAAACTTAATAGAGACTGCGGATATGTAAAGTTTGCACTCCTAGATCTGAGATCATCATAGCATGAAGAACTGAATAAAAATAGCAATAAAACAATTGTATCTCACAGGTTTAGTACCTTTTAAACACCATAGCTGTCCATTATTTTCTGTTTCTCTGCATTTTAATTTTTAAATTACTTGTTTACTGAACTTATTTCCTTTTGTATATGCTGGTAGGATTTAACAACACGGCCAAAATATCTTGTGACATTTACAGTTGGTTTTGAGCAACGGAAAAATGTTGACATGGCAGTTAAAAAGGTTGGTTTAGTGTGGTACCCCTCTTAGACATGCAATTTTTTTCCCGTTTGGTGTTTTATATTATATTATTCTTACAGTTTTCTGAAGATTTCACCATCTTGCTCTTCCATTATGATGGTCGGGCTAGTGAATGGGAAGAACTAGAATGGTCCAAGCGTGCGATTCATGTCAGCATAAGGAAGCAAACAAAATGGTTAGAATAATTGGAGGTTCTTTTAACAAAGTATCAAAAGTTTCTTCTGTGGCATGATCTTGCATTCTTGTTACCTGCCAATTCTTCCAAAGGAATTCATGACGTCCTCTAATATTCATTCCTATTACTTATCTTGTTACTAATTTAATTGATGTCATGTTATGATTTCAATAATGGCATTCATTTCTCATAATCATCAGGTGGTATGCAAAACGTTTTCTGCATCCAGATGTTGTAGCACCTTATGATTACATATTTATCTGGGATGAAGATATTGGAGTTGAACATTTTGATGCAGAGAAGTAGAATTTTTTTCCCTCTTAAACGCTAATTTATCTGACAGAACACTTACGTGGCTGCTTACTCTAATTTTCTTATGTCAGATATCTGCACTTAGTGAAAAAATATGGCTTGGAGATTTCACAACCAGGTGTAGATCCTAATAAAGGATTGACATGGGAGATGACTAAAAGGAGAGGTGACAGTGAAGTTCACAAGTATGATTGTGATGATCAGTATAATTTTTTTAAATATAATTTTCTACATTTCTTTCTGTTGTAAGTATATATGCACCTTTCATACAAGTGAAGTTTCTGTTTATATTAATGATTCTCTCATTTTCTCAGAGAAACGGTAGAGAAACCTGGTTGGTGTACTGAACCACATTTGCCACCATGTGCTGCGTATGGTTTCTATCCCATTATCTGATGTTTAATCACTTATCAACTATTTGTATGATTCCTTTTTGTGCATTGATTATGCATGCATGCAGTTTTTTGTTTCTGAGGTGCCTATTGAGTGTAAGATCTTTTGTCACTTGGAGTGTTTATTATTCATTGTACTCCTGAGAAATAGAAAAAGGAAAACTGGAAGGATACTGACTTGCTATATCCATGACATTGATGTTCTCTTAGCTTTGTGGAAATCGAAGCTCCTGTCTTTTCAAGGAATGCATGGCGTTGTGTTTGGCATATGATTCAGGTAACTAAATATATTTTCTGAACCTTCATTTATGTAAACATTTATTATTTTTGTCACTTATGTATTCATCATGAACAAAAAGAGTATTCTGTTGTCTTAGAATGATTTGGTCCATGGATGGGGACTGGACTTTGCATTTGGAAGATGTGTTGAGGTCAGTTAAGTTTTGAGTCTTTTGACAACTGGTGCTTATCCAAGAAATTTTTGTGTCCAGTCAATTTGCTAATTGTAAATGCCATCTAACCGAACTATGATGATTACTGATTGGAAGAGCGATATATATTCTATTTTAAGAGTTTCACAATTTTTCTGTTGCTGATCTCATCATGCTGGTTCTTTTCTTTTTTGTGTGTGTGTTTTCCATGCAGCCTGCTTATGAAAAGATTGGTGTAGTTGATGCACAATGGATTGTCAATCGAGTTATTCCTTCTATTGGTGACCAAGTTTGTATTTCTGTACCTTTTACCTTAAATAGTTATGCTTTTTAGTGAAATAAGAGGCAGCTGAGGGAAATACTAATGATATGCAATGCAGGTATCTAGCTTTTGACCTTGCATGCCATAGACAAACTGGGGTATACTAAATTAATGATGGTTACACTGAGCTCCAAGTTTCACCCATTTTTGTAAATTGAAGAACCATATTTCTAATCTAATAACAAAATTTATCTATAACAAGTTCCTAGGTTACACAGTCATTTTAAATTACTCCTATTCATATTAGATACATGTCAGATGCAATAATTCTAGGATACCTCTTGGATGTGTCATATTCTTCCTTAAAATAACATGTGTTTGAAAAATTATAAAAAAAAATCAAATGCTTCGAGGACACTCGGGGATACTTTATGGATATGTTTCAAAATAAATTCACCATTCTTTATATCTTGTGATATTTTTCTTTATGTGTTTAGTTTATTTTCTTTTAATGCAATCTATGCAAATATTAAAATTAGTGAAGTTTAAATCTTCCAAAATATTATCCTTCATTAATCTTTTAATTTTTTCCTTCTAGATATGCTCCAAATGTTTATGTCATAATATAGAAGATTTCTTATCATTAAAACTATATTTCAATCTAACAATTGATTGCAAGGGCACCGATGTCTTTGCAAACTCAGGATTCAAATTAATTATGTATAAATTATTACATAGAATTTAAAAATTAACATTTATTGAATTATATAATATACTGAGTTTATCATCATCAAAAGAAAGATAATATCCTAACTCATTAATTCTAGATAGAGAAACTAAATTTTTAGAAATATAAGAAATAAGATATGTGTCTTAAGATCCATCACATGATGACCTATCTCTAGGCTAGCCAACAAGTTCCCACTGTTATCATTTTCCCTTTGAGATGGTTCCCTATAATGATAAATCTTTCATATTCTTTTGGTTTTCGATTTGTAAAAAATCCTTATGTATTGTTGCTAATATGAGTTGAAACACTAGAATTAATCCACAAAGTATTAGAAGGAACTTTCTTTTCGAACTTAGCCTTGCGTTTAATGCAGTTTGTTTTCATTTGTCCTTTCTTATGACAAAGGAAGTACTTTACTGTGAAGACTTTTTTTTCATTAGTCTACTTAGCTTTTCCAGACCTGACAAATTTATTTGGTTGATGATGTTTCAACTTTTTTTTCTTGTTACCAACTTCTTGAGTAGAAGTTCAAACATTATGAGATTTTTTCTGCCTTAATCTTAATTTTTACTGAACACACATACGTTAGTTTATTCAAGTCTCATTTTTTATTATTTGTACCAAGGTTTTTAATTTTGAATAATATCGTCCATACCGGGCGGTACATTTTTTCACTTATATATATATATATATATAGAGAGAGAGAGAGAGAGAGAGAGGGACTCCGGAGCATTTATATGTTAGTTTGCATATGTGTGTGTGTGTGTGTGTGTGTGTGTGTGTGTGTGTGTGTGTGTGTGTGTAGAGAGACAGAGAGAGAGAGAGATTTCTCGTTTTTTTGCGACATCGCCCGGCCTGGGGAGAAGAGAGACGATGTCGCCTCGCGTGGGGAGAAGAGAGGCAACGTTGCCGAAAAAGTTTTTTTTTACTTTATATATATATATATACCGAGCAGTATACCGAAATATACTGCTCGGTATATAGTACCACCGTACCAAGCAAATCTCGAAACTCCAGTATGGTACGATATTTCAATCCTTGATTTGTATTATAGTGAATCTTGAATGATCTAAACTAAGGAGGAATAAAATTAAGAATGAACTACATGAGGAAAGATACATCCACATTCATGCCTAATGCTTTAAGTTTCATAACCTTGTCAGCCATATTGAAGATATAATTCTGAATCCCTTGAGTATCATCATATTGACCTATGATCAATTCTTTCATTAATAAGTCAACCAATGACTTATCAACGGATTTAAATCTATCTTCAATAGCCTTTAAATATTCCTGTGCGCTAGTTGCAGGTGGTAATAAAGTCTTGATATTATTTACAATTGTCATTCTTATAAGCATCAGACTGAGCCTATTAGATCTTTCCCACACATTCATTTTATTAATTTGTTTCATAATGCTTTCATCAATCAGTCTGCAGGATTTTCAACAAGTAGTACTAGGTCAAGATTTAATACACCTAGTGTGAACTGCACATGCTCTAATCATTATGAATAATTTGAACCAAAGAGTACAAGAATACTAGAAGCATGAAAATGTATAGAAGAAAGTACCACTGTAATATATAAAATAATATTAATGCTTTGAGTTTTCAAAATATCATGAACTATTAATATCGTTTATATTTCATCTTTGGGTGAAATATTGACATATCTAGTATTCTCTCAAAATTATTGATGGAGGACTAATACCATCCTTGTCGAATAATGTTGCTACCTTTGGGTATATAATCCTAAATTACAAGGATATATAAAATAATATTATCTTATCCTATCACATAATTATTCGAAGTAGTTTCTCCTTTGAGATTATCTAAACCTCCTAATTATGTGTATTATTATAAATATTATTTTCTTTGTTTAGGATTAATTCTTTAATGTAATTTTATAAGTTATTGGTCTAGGTCACTTTAACGGTTACAAGACTAATACAATAATATAAAATATAATTTAAAATATTTTATAAATAATCAAATATTTATTGTAATTCATATCTTATAAGCTTACCATCCTAGGTCACTTTGACAACTATTAGTCAGATAAAATTTAAAGATATAAATTACAAATAATATTCATCAAATATTTTTTAATCTAATTTATGCAGAAATAATTCGTAAATAATATTATAATAATTATAATAATTATTTAACATTAACCAATATAAAGAAAAACTCATATGATGATTACAATTATAAATCATGCCTTTATGTGAAAAATAAATATTATTTTATAATTTTAAACATATGTATGTGAATAACTATATAAATATCCAAGAACAATAATTAAAATTTAATTATCAGAAGCAAAATTTTACAAATGTGGTATATGAGAAAAATATAAAAGAAATCTATTATATATATATATATTATAAATGATATAAATGGGCCAATCAATCTTATTTAATTGGGCATCTCAAAATTGAGCCAAAAATTGGGTTGCCTAGATTAGACCTAACAACCAAACTAATTAAACCTACCAAAATTGTGTGTAGTCAAAAAAAAAATTGGGCTTCAGTTAGAATTTGATTAAAATAGGTTAAATTGGTCAATTTCATAATTGAGGACATAAGTAAAAAATATTTGACTTTCGAAGGGAAAATCTATAATTTTGTTAGGACATATATTAAAAATATCTCATTTTTGAAGGGTAGAACTGTCAAAAGGAATTAATTATTTTTAGAAGGGCAAAATAGTCTTCTAATGGGTGAAAAACCTTGCCTCCACCTACGTGTCGTTGGCCTGAACACCCACTGCGATCAATCGCTCTTTACTGACGACCAACATTATTCAATGACGCAACATAATCGTCGCTCACCAATCGCTGTTCATAACCGATCCCTCTCAACGTTCCATTCCCATGCATGCAGCTATCACCGTCATGCGAGTCCTTATCGGTCGCGCATCCTTATAGTGGCATCTCTTCGTAGGACCATCGTCCATCGTTGCCGTGTAGCATTCGGCTGCAACACAGGTGTTGGATAACCTACATCGGTAGCGTCGGTGTTCGCACCTGACCAGTGACCCATATGGCTATTGCATAGCCGCTGCGAACCACGACCTCTAGCTTTGTTGTCGATGCTGGTCGTGGCTAACAAACGTCATCCCAGCTTTTGCCTTTCCCTGCGGTGCATTTGCTGTGCACAATGATGCGACCCAAAGTAATTGTTGCCCATGGTGGCAATTGCCACACGTAGCGGCACCGTCGCAGCACTTCCGCTGTCGGGGTTGCTACACACAACAATCGTTGACTGTAGTAACCACCCATTCAGTCTATGGTCGGTGACCAATAGAGGGCTGCCGCGCTCAGTAGTGCTATCATCGACAACAAGCTGTTGACAGCAACCCGTCAATCAAACATGAGTAGCATGCCATCCTCGGCTCTACCTACATAAGGCAAGGAACCTTTCATCACTCGTAAATAGGCGACAAGACGGACGAAAAAAAAGTATATCGATAATGCAGACGAATCGTTCAAGCATCGTACAACTAAAATCAAATAACACTTTTTTGCAAGCGAATGATGCTAATAAACAGATCTAAATACAAAACATATCTGATATACTTTTATAATCTAAGGTATTTGATTTCAAAACAGCAGACTCTAATACCAATTATAAGCATAACAATTGTAATCATGCTACTACTATGCGAAAAATTTTGATGTAAAGAATTTAAATCAAATAACAATAGATCAAGATGAGGATTGCATGCCTTTTGATGCCATTCAGAAAATCTTTATCTGATTCGAGAATATGCTCTGTAATCCGATCAACAGGCAACAACAATATAGATCTGCAGGATGAGCTAGACTCTCCTCATTTCTTCCTATCTTTCATAAGACCACTATAAGTGATGAAACAAAAATTAAGGGAGATTGAGAATAGATCTCGTATCGTATGTAGTCTCTAGGAGGTCCTGTCTATCTATAGGTGATAGTAGAGGATCTAGGATAAGTAATTAGGTGAGTCCCTTCCATCAAGGTCATCTCCAAAGGAATCTTACCATAAGTGAGTTTTCTTTCTATTGGCTAATAATTATAATCAGAATCCAATCAGATCTATAATATTCTTATTTAATTAAATAAGACCACATATTCTAACACATTGTTGTTTGTCAATTTAAACTTAAAATAGCTGCTTGCTTTGCTGTTAGTCTTTGTTGTTTGTTTATGTTTATGAGTATAGTAGATGCCTGCTGTAGTGAACAGCAGCTGCTGCTTGTTGTAGTGAATCATTAGTAAAATGTCAATTATTATTGCTATTGCTCGAGTTATTAGTGCTACTTTTTAGTGTTTTGGATTGTCGTTGCAGCTTTAGATGATGATAAGATTGAAGATGATGAATTGGATTTTAATGCTCTTTGATATTAATCTTGTTTTATTTTTTCATTTTGTTATTGAATATAGACGATGTAGTTTGGTATTTTAAATGAATAAAAGTTTGATGTGTTATTTTTGTTTTAGTTTATTTTTACTAATCATGATATATAATTTTTAAATTATAATATTTGTGAGTGTCTCGCTTCGCTCGAGTGAGTACCTAGCTTCTTGGGCTGTCTGGGACTGTGGCGCCTTTTGGTGCCTAATGCTTTTGACTACACTGAAACCATCTAGATTCGGCACCATTGATCAGGCAAGAAAAACCTAGGGAGCAAACACAAGCCATCACCTACTTCACAAAGGCACTAGGGAACTGCATGCTCATAGAAATAGCAGTCCAGTTGACCCTATCATATGCTTTGGAAATATCAAGCTTGAGAAGGGCAAGGGGAACATGACTGTGGGACCTCGATAAGCTATGGGCTAGTTCATTAGTGATAAGAATATTATCATGTATGTTCCTTCCCAGAATAAGAGTCGATTGAGTCTGGTCAACCAGTGTATCAAGAAGGGGTTTGATCCCATTGGCCAAAATTTTCAAAAGAATTTTGTATATCACATTACACAAAGTTATGGGTCTATACTCAACTTTGTCACTATTAACTTTTTTGGGGATAAAAATCAAATGAGTTCTGTCTCAAGTAGTAGGGATTTCACCCTTCTCTTGAAAGCTCAAGAAAGCCCAAGGATAGAGTGTTTGATTTTATCCCAAAAGGCTAAAAAGAACTCGACACTAAACCCATCGGGTCGAGGGCTTTTACCTTTTCCCATTTGCTGAATGGCAGTGTCAATTTCTTTCAAGGTAGTCAGACAATCCCCTTCCTGAAGGGTAAGCTTACTAGGCTGGGGGAAAAGTATCTAGTCCGCCTCTCTCTTATTCTTAGTCCCGTTCCACAAGTTATTATACCATCGGACAAAGCATTCAACTATGTCTTTTTGGTTTGTAATATGTTGGCCCTCAGTATCTGTAATAGAGTGTATATTGGTTTTTCCGTTTTCTGTTATTCACAATCCTATGAAAGAAGCTAGTGTTTTTATCCCCCCCTTGTAATCCAAGTAGTCTTGGCCTTGTTCCACTAGTAAAGATGGTTTTGTCTGTTCAAGGCTTCCAACTTGTTGTAGCTACGCTGCAGGGTGATTGCCTCATCCTCCGAGAGGAGTCCATCACTCTCTTTGAGCTCTAGATAGAAAATGGTTTCATTGGTTTCCTTCAAGGCTTTGTTCAGGCTACCCCCTAATGCAATTCCATCTATTCAATGCAAGCCCCACCCTATTAAGGTTGCCACTAACCTTAAAGGGTCAAGACTCACCCCGTCATCATCCCAAATAGAGTTCACAGTACTAACAAGCTCCCTATATTCTAATCAGTGAGGTTCAAACATAAATCTTTTCCTTTGAGCATTATTATGAGAGGTACTAACAATAATATGCAAGGGTGCATGATCAGAAGCAATATGAGGTAGATGATTAACATATGAAAGAGGAAAAACATTGCTCTAAGCTGAATTCACACATGTTCTGTCAAGACGAGCTCGAATCTAAGACACCCCCACTCCCCCCCCCCCCCCCCCCCCCCCCCCCAAACAAAACCCCCCCCCCCCCCCCCCCCCCCCCCCTCTTTCAATTGTTACTCCAAGGGAAACGGGGACCCTTAAAACCGAGATCCAACAATTCTGATTTGGAAATGATATCACGAAAAACCACCACAAATTTATTCAACACAAAAGACCAACCACCAATTTTGTCTTCAGGGTCACTAATGATGTTAAAATCCCCACAAACCATACAGGGAATACCATGTAAAATGATTGTTGAAAGTTTAGACCATAATTCATTATGAATACCCAAAAATTGCTTGCATAAATAGAAGAGAGGATCCAGTGGGGCATACCTTTACCTTTAACAACAATAGTGATTAATTGAGGGGTTCCACATATTACCATAGTGTGATGAACCAGGGTATACCAAGCCATAAATATTCCACCTGACTGACCTTTAGCCTCACAATAATCACCCTCCTAACTTCTACCGAGCTTCCTTTTTAGCCTCTCGCATCCGGCCCCCTGAAGATGGTTCTCTAGCAGCATCAAAATATAAGGCTTTAATTTCCTAAGCAGAGAGAATAGATGTTCTCTGCTGCTCCTTTTCCTTAGGCCCCTACAATTCCATGAGATATAATTCATTATAGAGAATGTAATCAGTTAGACACTCTCCCCTCTCCTGAGGCCTCAATCGACCTCACTCTCTTATCACATCTTTTCTTTTTATTTATATGCCGGAGATTGTTCAAGAATTGTTGGAGACTTCCCTGTTGTGTTGTTCTCCTGGTTTTAGAATGCTTTAAGCCATTGGTTCTGGACTTCTGGACCACTCTGTCTCCGCTTTTTCAACAAGGAAACATTCTTGATCTGGGTTTTCCATCGCTGCCACATCCTAGAAGGCCTTTGCTGCTATCTCAACTAGCTCGTCATAGGACAGTGGTTTCTCTTTCTCTGGTTGTTTTGCTGCTCCATCTTCGAACTCCATTTGCTAGGCAACCTCAAAGATGAAAGGTTGAGGGGTACTCTCGCCATCATCTTCCTCAAGCCCCTCGATCCTTTCAGAGGACAAAGAGGGCAAGGGGTTATCCAAGAGTACATCCCCATATCCATTGTCATCTCTATCTCCGCCCCTTACCCTAGAGAAAGGGGAAGCACCTTTGGCACATGTAGGGATGGGTTAATCCAGCCAAGGTGTCACGGACTTAACTGGAATTGCCTAAGTCGTGAGGCACCCTTGTGGCCAAGACGCGAACTTAGCTTGAGTTGCCTAAGTCGTGACGCACCCTTGCGCTAACTTCACGGACTTAGCTGGGATTGCCTAAGTCTTAATGCGTCCTTACGACATATGCGTCCGTAAAGGTTCAGCCTAGTTGCAACTTGCAAACTTGTACAGGTCCCGAAGGACCTGTAAAACAGAAAGTTGATTAGATTGAAAATGAGCGACGGACAAGTCCCAACGTCTCGCAAAGAGGGAAGCTTTACAAGCAATTCAACAAGCACCTTGTGTGCACAGGAGAAAAGAGAGGAAGGAGGAAAACAAGGACTTTAGAAGGCAGAACGAATAGTTGCAAGTCCACAAACAACTGCTCACCGGGTGCCTGGCGCGAAGGCAAGTTCCCGTCAAGTCAACGTGCGAACTTGTGAAGATTTTTCAATGCCCGACAATATACCGAAGCCCTATCCAGCCTTGTGCCACCCGGGGGGTTCCAGGGTGCTGAGATGGCTGACATTTCACGCGCTGCAGTGGGCTGCAGAAAACAGCCTGCGGCACGCAAAAACGGAGCTGTTGAACATTATTCTTAGACTCCGCGGTGAGCGGTCGCACTGTGTGCTGCAACCTATTCGAACATGTATTTTTACCTTCATGTCGTAGGGCATCTTCGGGCTCCCAACTGGCTTCAGTTCGAGGAAGCTTTCGCCACTTTGGTAGCTTTATCTTGCGATCCGTCAAAATGGTTTCAACTCGTTTCTCGTAGAAGGCTCTGGTGGGGGTAGCCGAGTTGGAACACTTCGGAAAACATCTTGCGGATCTAAGTGGTAGGCTTTTAAGTTGCTGGCGTGAAAAACATTATGAATTTTGAGCCACGCCGGTAGCTGCAACCTGTAGGAGACGTTGCCCACCCTATTGATAATTGAGAAGGACCATTCATACTTACGCACCAATCCTTTGTGTACTTTGTTCCTAAAAAATTGGAGTGATGCTGGTTGGAGCTTCACTAACACCAAATCGCTGACTTTGAACTCTTGCGGTCGCCTTCCCAAGTCGGCCCACTTCTTCATCTTTTTGGCTGCCTTCTCCAAGTAAGCCCACGTAATATCTGCATTTCGGTGCCATTCTTTTGCAAAGTGATATGCTGACGGACTACTCCCAGTGTATTCGATAGCCAAGGTGTGAGGAGTCGACGGTTGTTGTCTTGTAATGATCTCGAAGGGGCTCTTGTTGGACGCAAAGCTCCGTTGCAAGTTGTAGGAGAATTGGGCTATGTCCAACAGCTTCACCCAATCTCGTTGGTTGGCACTCACGTAGTGCTGAAGATATTGCTCCAGGAGCGAGTTTATCCTTTCGGTTTGGCCATCTGTCTGGGGGTGGAGGCTTGTGGAGAAGTATAACTTAGACCCCAACAATTTGAATAGCTCGGTCTATAATCGTCCTAGGAACCGAGTGTCTCGATCACTGATAATATTGTGCGGGACTCCCCAATACTTCACCACATTCTTCATCATCAGCTTGGTCGCCTCCTCTGCTGAACAGCGTAGGGGTGCAGCAATGAAAGTTGAATACTTTGAAAATCGATCGACCACCACGAGTATCGATCCGAGTCCCCCTACTGCCAGCAAGCTTGATATGAAGTTCAAGGAAATGCTCTCCCACGACCTTTCTGGTACAGGCAACGGCTCCAAAAGTCCCATCGGCTTTCGCTGCTCCACCTTGTCTTGTTGGCAAGTGAGGCACGTTCGAACATATTCCTCCACATCAGTCCTCATCTTCGGCCAGTAGAAGGCCCTCTCCACGAGAGCCAAGGTTCTGTGATTGCCCGGATGTCCAGCCCAAAGAGAATCATGACACTCTCTTAAGAGCTCATGCCTCAAATTGTCGACTCGAGGGACATAAAACCTATTCCCTTTTGTGTAAACGAGTCCCTCGTGGACCTAAAATCATCGTGACTAGCCTTCTTTGATGAGTTGCATCAGAGTTACTGCTTGGGAATCACTGTACAGTCCATCCCTGATCCTGGAAAGGAAGTTAGAGTGCAACTGACTTGCTTGGCCTCTGCCCTCCAATTATATGGTATTCATTCGCTCCACTTTCCGGATCAATGCATCGGCCACAACATTTGCTTTTTGGGGCTTGTACTCCATTACCATATCAAACTCAGCCAGGAAGTCCTACCATCGTGCTTGCTTTGGGGAGAGTTTCTTTTGAGTTTGGAAATAGCTCAAGGCGATGTTGTCTGTTCTCAGCACAAATCACGATCCAAGAAGGTAGTGCCGCCAAACTCGTAGACAATAAACCACCGCTGTCATCTCCTTCTCGTGTATCGGATACCACCGCTCGGTCTCATTGAGCTTGCGGCTCTCGTAGGCCATTGGATGACTCTCCTGTATAAGTACGCCCCCAATAGCGAAGTCTAAAGCATCTGTATGGACTTCGAAGGGCTCCCCATAGTCCGGCAATTTGAGCACCGATTCTTCCAACACAGCACCCTTCAGATCTTGGAATACAGCTTCACATTTATTAGACCACCTCCAAGGCTGCTCCTTCTTTAGCAATTCCGTCAGTGGAGTTGCACGCTTCGAATACCCTGCTAAGAAGCGTCGATAGTAGTTGACGAAACCAAGGAAGGATCTTAGCTCTGGCACCTTCTTTGGAGTTCGCCATTCCGCAATAGCTTGCACATTCGATTTGTCCATCCGAATGGAGCCATCACTGATTCGATGCCCCAAGAATAAGATCTCTGTTTAAGTAAAGTAGCACTTCTCCCTTTTCACGAACAAAGTGTTCTCCTTGAGAACCTTGAAAATTGTCCGAAGGTGCTCGACATGCTCCTCGAGCGTTTGACTATAGACGACGATATCGTCCAAGTAGACGACCACAAACTTATCTAAATACTTTTTGAATAGTTGGTTCATAAGAGTGCAGAACGTGGCTGGAGCATTGGTTAAGCCGAAAGGCATCACCAAGTACTCAAACGCTCCATATTTGGTCACACAGGTAGTCATCGCTTCGTCGCCTTCAGCAATGCGCACCTGCCAGTACCCCGACCGGAGGTCAAGTTTAGAGAAATACTTGGCTTTGCCCAATTGGTCAAACAAGTCCGCGATGAGCAGGATGAGATACTTGTTCTTCACCGTCACTTTATTGAGGGCTCGATAATCGACACATAGTCGGAGGCTCCCATCCTGTTTCTTTTGGAAGAGAACTGGAGCTCCAAATGGTGCTTTAGAACTTCGGATGAGACCACCGCTTAGCAGTTCACCTAATTGCTTTCCGAGCTCTGCTAACTCTAGAGGGGGCATGCGATAGGGTGGTCTCGCTGGAGGCTTCACTCCTGGCTCCAGCTCGATATATGATGATCCACACCTCTATGTGGCGGCAGAGTCTTCGACATCTCGGGTGGCATAACGTCTGTGAACTCCTTCAGAATGTTTGTCACCATAGTAGGTTCATGAATGGCCTTCTCGTCGAGTGGCTCCAGCTTCATAGCAGCCACGAATGTTAGTTCATCTTTTCGTACCCCTTTCTTCAGTTGTAATGTCGATATCTGTTGGGGGTCCTTGGTTCCTCTCCAAGAGACGAGAACCAAATAGGGGTCGTCACCTCCCATCATACATAGGAAGTTTAGGAATGACATTGGCACCAAATTCGCCGCGTGCATGAATTTCATTCCAAGAATCACTTGGAAGTCGTCTAGTGGCACCGCCATCATGGTTGTGCTCTCGCTCCATATTCTGATCTTGATGGGAACTCCCTTTGCCAACCCGGAGATTCGCTTGGCCTCCGAGTTCACCGCCTTCATTCGACTTGAGTTCTTCTCCAAGATCCGCCCAAGTCGCTTTGCTTCTCGATCGATAATAAAGTTGTGGGTAGCTCCCGTGTCCACCATTGCACGGGTTGTTTGGCCATTGAGCTTAATGTCCATGTACATCAGCTCGCTACTCCCTGCTTTCAATGGCTTTGCCTTCATGTTCTCCTCCACTTGACCCCGCAATGCATTTAACAAATGTATTGCTCCCATTCGGGGACCCTGCGATTCCTCATCGTCGCTACTAGATTCTGAACTGCTAGAACTAAGGGCGACGGCTTTGCCCTTGTTTGATTTTGGGGGATGGATGAAAGCTATTAAAGCATTGAGTGCCTATTTCTGTGGGCACTCCCTCACCATGTGCGGCCCTCCACACAAGAAGCATCTGTCAGGTTTCAGCGCCTTGCCTTTTAAGCTTGGCCCTTTGTGGGAACTCTTCATCCCCTGTTCGCCTCCGGGCTCCTTCCCTCGAGAATTTTTTGGAGGGCGATTTCCTGAAGATGGTTTCCTTTTTCCCGAGTCCTCAGAGGAAACAAAGTCGATGAGCCTTTCTGCGGCAGCAATTGCCCCGATCACATCGGTGACATTCCTTCGATACAGTTCTTGTTGAGCCCATGGCTTCAAACCATCGAGGAAGCTGAATAGCTTATCCTTCTCGAACATGTCCTGTATGTCCAACATTAACGTAGAAAATTGCTTCACGTAGTCTCGGATGGAAGTAATTTGGCGGAGTTGTCTCAACTTCCTCCTTGCGACGAACTCTATGTTCTCAGGTAGGAACTGAGTTCTCAACTCTCACTTTAAGTCCTCCCATGTGTCCACCCGACACCGACCTTGTTGGATCTCCTCCCAACGGGTTTGCCACCAAAGTTTTGCATCCCCATTCAAATACATGGTTGCTATCAAAACTTTGGTTTCTTCAGAATCATGCCTCGTAGCTCGAAAGTATTGTTCCATTTCGAACAGGAAATTCTCGAGCTCTTTAGCATCTCGGGCACCTCCATAACAATGCGGCTCGGGTGCCCTCAAGTTTAGTGGCGGCGCAATACGGATGTTGCTTCCTTCCGCATTCACTGCCCTTGTAAGCATGGTCACCCTGGAAGTGAGTTCTACCACGACTTCCTGCAGATGTTGCACGGAGTTTAGAAGGTAGAACGAACAGTTGCAAATCCACAAACAACTACTCACCGGGTGCCGGGCACGAAGGCAAGTTCCCGTCAAGTCAACGTGCGAACTTGTGAAGATTTTTCAACGCCCGACAATATACCGAAGCCCCATCCAGCCCTGTGCCACCCGGGGGGTTCCACGGTGCTGAGATGGCTGACATTTCGCGCGCTGCAGAAAATAGCCCGCGGCATGTGAAAACGAAGCCATTTTAGGGCTTTTCGGCCCGGCGCGGTGAGCGATCGCACTGTACGCTGCAACCTGTTCGAACATGTATTTTTACAAGCAAAAACACACAAAACCAAGGCAAAACAGGCTGTCATGTCTCTGTTCAAGCATGCAAACGCGACGAATAGTTCGTTGAACGAAGTTGTTGCAAGTGCGCGACGACCGTTCGTGACAAAGGGGCCACATTGTCACGGATAAACTTCTAAACAAGATGTTTGATATGTCAAACAAGATGTTTGACACAGTATGTAGAGGGACTGTCGAAGTCTTAATAGCCCCATTTTAGTTGGGTTTGGTGGCCATTTTAGGCTTGTAAATAAAGGTTGTGTCATGTGTACACTTGCGAGAGATATTCGATCTGTAGTGGATCATTTTGACCCTTTATTGTGCACCCATTCAAAGCTTGTAAAGTCCGTTTGTAATTTGCATTGGTTATAAAGTGTTTTCTGGAATGTTTGCTTGTGGATCCCGAGTGAGGCGCTTTCTCTAACGGGATAGATATTCAGGAGGGATAAGTCCCGGCTTTTCAGAGGGAGAACCAAGTGCAACGGACCGCACATGTTGAGGAGTACCTAAAAAACAACTTTACAAAGCTTAACGGACTAAGCGAGTGGTGAGGAGTCGTCACATGATCTTGCTTGAGATAATGCATTGGGGGGATGCATTGTGAGATCAAGTGGGGGAGCGATCCAAGGCAACATATGATGAAGGTACACTTTGAGTCGATATGGAGATCGGACTAAACGGAGGGCTGATCCGTGGAATGGTGGGCACGAGGGCCACCTTCAACTCAATGCAAAATGAGGAGCGGAGCAACTTGGGTGTAACTTGGCAAAGTACCCAAGCCGCATAAAGGGAGCTGGCATAGAAGATGGAACATGGAGCGGAGGCATAGAGCTTTCCTTGAACAGAGGTCAAGGACATGAACTCTTACAGAGGCAAGAGCGAGATCATATCGTTCCATGGGTCCTTCATGTTGATGGAGTAGACTCATCTTGCATGGTGCCAAAGATGAAGGGAGCTTCAGGGCACATACACCATATTTTGGAGAAGTATTTGACGGAGAAACCAAGGTGACACAACTTGTGGAGGCAAAGTAGGCCTTGGCAGCAAGAGGACGCGGAGGCGGGTACTCTTGAAGAATATACCACGGTGCTGCTATTCAAGTTGCCATTAAGGGAGCGGTGCGCAGCGAAGATTGTGCTGGTAGGGGCAGAGGCCCAGGATCCAGACAATGGTGCACCAATTTTAGCGAAGTAGATGGACATCAGGAGCTACTAGGCGATGGACTGTCCTAGAGCGGTGCTTCGTCTAGGTGTGACCCGAGAGCGGGTGGACGAAGGTTGATTTCCAAAGGAGCGAACACAATCGAAAATGGAAGAGGCCCTGCGATGTGTTAGCAAAGGCCACACATGGAAGGATCGCAATTCGAGTTCATCCCACAAGGATCAGAATGGAATGGAGATGTCACCAGGAGGCGACATGGTGCAGCGGATCGTGGTGGAACAGTTCGTGGCAATGCGATACACACGAATCTAGCCCCGTGAGGGACTATATTATACGAAGGTATGATCGGGAGCTACTAGGAGCTCCACTTCGGTGAACAACACGACAGCAAGAAGGGCTATGGATTCAAGGAGTGAAAGCCATGGTATCGCAGAGGCGGGTCTTCAGTGCGTGCATCGAATTTTGCATCGGATGAAAGCCTAAGTCATCAGCATATGGGGGCTGTGTACCACCAAGGGAAAAGTTCGAATGCAAGTACCAGTGAGTCCCATTGGAGGGACTTGATCATGTAGAGGTATGATCGAAACAGCTAGAGAGTTGGACTGCTCCAGAGCCTATATTTGCTGAAGGGAGCTCGACAAGTCAAAGGACATGGTCGAGTAAGCGAACGTTGCTACCAAGGAAGCTAAGGAGAATAGAATCAGTGCAAACCCTACAACATGATGGCAGAGGCCATTCATGGGAGTTGCAGTCTGTCTTTCCATCGACAAAGGGGAACTGCTTTGAGAACACAGAGGTGTTGAAGCAAGGGATCGAAAGGACGGAGGAAGCAACGACGAGTCCAGAGGGACTTAGCTACCAAAAACAAAACATCGGTTAGAATGGAGGTGGACTCGAAGGAGTGCCACAGAGGCAGATCTACTGATCGTGAAGAAAAGGGATGCAGATGCGAGACGATGGATAATAGGGCTATGGGCATGGTAGCGCCATGGTACCGCGGAGGCGGGACTTCCGTGAAGTCATCGATCCCTTGCTCTCATGGAGGGAGAGTACTTAGTTGTGAAAGAGGCCGAGGAGGTAGAGCATGTAGAGGCAAACTCCAAGTACCGAGACAAGGCTAAAGGGCAGAGACCAAGGAACTTCGTAAGATTGGTGTCAACGAGCTTCTCATTAAAATAGCCGAAAGTGAAGGACTTCGGGTCGTACAAGAGTGCACGACCAAGGAACGAAGCAGGCAGTACGCGGTACTGTACCTTTACTACTCAGTGGAGTAAGTGGCAGGGTTGATGAAGAAGACGATACAATCCCAGAGGCGACCAAAATTATTAGAGACTTACTCTAAGTTGGGGTGAAAACTTCCTGCATTCCAGAAGTTCGATGGCATTGAGAAGGTGAATCATAGTAGCTAACTCAATGCAAGGAATGCAAACATTTCGAGTGCTTCAGAAGTGTGAGCAAAGAATAGGCGAAGGTCAGTAACTAGCTCGATGCATGGAATACAATCCTTGAGGAGGCGGGCGAAGTCAAGTAACCATTGCCTTCTCAACTCTTAAGAGAATGGGCGAAACCGAGTACCCCAATTCTCTTATCTATCCAGTAGAGGAGCTCTGCACAGGTTCAAAGACCCTTCGAAGATAATGGAAGACAATAGTTGTTAAATCCTCACCAATGGTGATCGGTGCTACTGAGAGTAGATTATCCGCTTTATTTCCTCATAGATTGCCAATCAAAAGCGGAAGTGATGTGAATCTACTTAGAAGTGACAACTAAGTGAAAGAAGAGTCGATGGGCAAATTTTGTGGAGGAATGACCCAAAACTTCAGAAGTTTGCGAGGCGATGCTCATTAAAGCTCCAACAAACATCCACCCTGTTCAAGCAGCATGAGGCATTTGAGAGACTGGCGCAAAGTAAAGATGGTCTTTTCCTTCATCTGAAGGATCCACAAGAACCAACAGGGATCAACACAACTCTGCCAACCCCATACTAGAGTCAGAGTCATTGGCGAGTTGAAACAGTATGGCGGATCAAGAGTTCGACTACTCAACAATAGCAACGGAGAGCAGTTGGGAGCCAAGAGACACATTGCAGCTGGAGCAGAAGATTGAAGACTCAGTAAAGGCGAGGAGTTGTAGTGTCGGCAAAGACTTCGACGAGGACGTCGAAGGAATAAGTGGAGGAGAATGTCACGGACAAACTTCTAAACAAGATGTTTGATGTAATGCTTATGTATGTCCGTGTCCTTTGATATGTGCATGCCTTGCACAGCATATAGAGGGACGGTCGAAGACTTAATAGCCCTATTTTAGTTGAGTTTGGTGGTCGTTTTAGGCTTATAAATAAAAGTTGTGTCATGTAGACACTTGCGAGAGATATTCGGTCTGTAGTTGACCATTTTGACCCTTTGTTGTACAACCATTCAGAGTTTGTAAAGTCTGTTTGTAATTTGTATTGGTTATAAAGTGTTTTCTGGAATGTTTGCTTGTGGATCCCAAGTGAGGCGCTTTCTCTAACCCGTTTTCTCTTTTGTAGGTCCTAAGGGACCATGGGAGGTTTCGGGGAGGCTGACCTTTGCGAACGGATACGCAAGGGTGCCGCACGACTTAGGCAAAACCGGTTAAGTCCGTGACAACATGGTCCCCTTCCTCGGAAAAAGTGGCCCTTGTCTTGGAACCCATCAAGCCTCCTTGTTGTCCTATATTGCATTTTGCCTCCAAGGCCTACACCCCTTTGGGCAGAGCGACCTGTCAATCAATATCAATGGATCCTTGCCATTTGACTTGCGTAGGGACTTTCGGCACAACTGATGTAACAACAGAGACCACAAGCGTCTGATCCAAGGAGGCAGCAAGAGTATGACTTTTTGGCCCTTGTTTTAGGTCAAAGACCTCATTTCTAGTGGGTGCCTGAGTTAGGCTCATTACCTGGGTTCGAGGTGGAACCTTCCTAAGGCGACTAGTGCCCGGTTGAACCTCCACTAAAAGCCCGGTGTTCACTCCAAAATCGACATGACCCATACTAGAAATCGACCCTATTTCCCCATTATGGCCAACCTAACCCGACCTGATCGATTTCACCTTCGAGTGCCATTGGACCCAAATCCACGGGCCATACAAGAGGTCATCGTCTGCCTTCGAAGGTTGTGGGCAAACCCTAGATGTTTCTTGGGACTCTTGTTGGGTAGAAGATTGGGGAGTGTTCTCACAAGAAGATGTCCGGTGGTCTACTGTGTCACATTTGAAACAAACCATAGGGAGTTTCTCAAATGTTATTAACTGAAAAAACTAAGTGTTCCCCACCTGTATCCAAATCCCTTGGGGGACTTGTAGGGTTAAATCCAGGAGGACACATATCCGGGCAAGCTTGCCCGTTGATCTAGAGAGGATAACTTGATTAATTTTTAGGCATTTTCCTATCTAGAATGCTATCCGAGTGGGAAAATTAGGGCACATTAGCTTTAGGGGAAGGCCCGATAACTGCAACCATGTAGAGATCGTATCAATCCTCTTCACGAGAGGTTGGAAATTTGGCCTCCAAGGAATAAATGTTAGTGGTTGTCCCTTAACAAACTATGAGCCACCTACTAGGACACGAGACGCCTCCTTTACTGAGTGGAACCGAAAACAAAAGAAACCTTTGGCGAGGTCCACCACTTGGCAACCCATCGGTAGGCCCTAAAGTTTAGGGAGAAAGGTCTTTAGGAGCTCCAGAGGTTGGATCTTACCAAGAAATTTGTCATAGAGGCTCGTTTGTTAATCTTTATAGGCAAAGGCGACGTCCTTCGAGTCTAGCTCAACCTTGAGACCCATTCTTCTCTGGATTTAGTGAAGCTTATCCTCCATGTTCAGGTTTATCTACCACTCTCCTACTCCAATGGCTTTTTTGAAGAGACTCGCCCAGGAGGTCGGCATGGCTTGAGCATTTTGTTGTATTGTGAATCCTTGCCCTCCCCTTGGAGGGAGTGAGGTGCTCTTTTGTGCATGACCCTGTTCATAATAGGGAGGGGGAGGCGGGGGATCAAGTGATTCAGTCGGAGTAAGAAGCGGAGCTTCCAAGAGAGGGTTGCATGAGGGAACAGTTGCCAGAGCTTCTTACTCTAGAAACTTAGAGAGAGAACACTTCGATCTACCACCGATGTAGTTGAAACAAGCTAAAAGTATTTAGCAATCATAATATCCTGAGGCAAACCATTCGGAACCAGCCACCAAGTAGAGGATTAATGGAAAGCAACTTACATCATAGAACTTACAAAAGAAAGTTCATCATTTAATATTGTTGTTTTGAACCAGGAGATGGAGTGGCTAACTGAAAAGGCTACATGTGTTACTAGTCTTTCCTCAAACAAGAAGAGAGGTTCAAACAGTGGTGTTTTGCAAGATAACAAACTCAAAAACTGGGTGATAAAGCTTGATCTAAATCGGATCTGCCAATAAGGGCTAGTTCGCATGTCGAATACTGGTCGGACTGGCAAATACCATTTGGTACATGCCAGTTTGATCGGTATTTGAAACACTGGTATAGATTAGGTCATGGGCTAAAATGTATTTCGCATGGATTGGTACCAACTGGTATTTACTGGTCCAGGCAATTTTGTGTCGTTTGATTAAATACCAAGCATATCACGTGTGGAGTTGTATCGGGTGGTAAACCTTGTTACTAGTACCAAGATTACTACTTGGTACTAGTAACAAGTCTTTTTTATACCTTTTTAAGTTCATTAAACATGGGGCCTCCTCTTCTGCCAACACATATTGACAGCTAGCAACACTGTTAACAGTAGTTATTAACACTCAACATCATGGACCTGCCCGCCATCCAATGTTTCTCTTTTCCTCTGATGTTCCCACAACCACAACCTCCTCTGTTGGTGTGCCGCTATCTTGCCTCAGGTTGTCATCACCTTCTCCTCTGGTACACATCGCCTCATGTGCCTCTTCCCTCTTTCGTTTTTTCTCCCTAGTTCAGGGGCATCAATTTGATATCGACCCATAGCAATTGTCGATAAACCACCCTACACTGGTCCATCGCTGACTGATGTTGGTACCGGATTGAGAATATAATCCATGCATTAGGTTATATTTGTTTTATAATTTAGAATCATATTCGGAGAGTTATATGGTCTTGTTAAATCTCATGTTATTGAGAAACAGCAGAGTGAAGGGAAAACAAAATATATAAAGGTTTTGCAAGCTAAGGCATCAAAGAAATAAATTTATCGATGTTAAATCTCTCTGTAGTTCCTATCTCTTCACTCTGAACTCTCTGTTTCTCTCTTTTCTCTCTGGCTTTCTCCAAATGCAGAAAGAAGGCTCTCGATACAAAGGGAATTAGAATTTCAGTCAGTCTTCCGTGGAGTGTCGAAGTCGTACCTTATATTAACCCCATTTAGTCAACCATGTTTGGTGAAATAACAGCAGCAAATTTGCTTGCACAAAACTGTCTCTCATTTTGTCATTTGCAATTATTCAACAGCAGCATGGAATCTCTTCTATTGTTAGTTCTTTACCAAGTGGTTCATCCTAGGATTCACATTGAGAGCTTGTTGCTGCTGTGCTTATAACTACACATCATTCTTTATTCTTTTACTCTGACCTAGCATGTGAATTTAATGTTAGTGAATATCAATGCTAATTTTATTCTGCCCAAAGCACTGTTTTTATCGAAACCGTCTTACTTTGTTCTCCTCACTTGTGATTTTTCGACAAAAGCAACATGTGATCTTTGACAAGAGTTCATATCGTAAGCTTCAGGGCCATCACAAGCTATTCACATTGCCAGATACACCATCACTGTTGGCTGCCCTTGACTCATTTGAATAAGTATATTATTCTGTATGCTTCTATCACATTCGTCATCTTTTGTCACGTGCATTTTTAACAATAAGAGCTTAAGTTTCTGGCTTTTAGATCTCAAATGGGTGATTATGAATTTTATCTCAGCAAGCAATCGAATACAAGTATGAGCAATCGAATCGATCCATGATGACGCATAGCCTGTCTTAGTGCAGAAACATTTGACACGAGTTAGTAGTCATTGGCAAACGAGACACAATGCAGGGATGATAGTGTAGCATCAGAGTCACTTGAGCAATTTCGTTTTTGTTTTAATCCACATGATATCATTTTGTACTCACTTCTCCGTTGGTGATGAATTGTTTATAACATCAGAAAGTTGATACCTCTTTGTGTAAGCAGGTAAGAGAGAGGTGCATGCTCGAGTGGTCGCAGTTTCAAGCTCGCCTTGCACAAGCTGACAGAGCACACGTCGATGGAACCGCGAGAGGGTAGACCCCTCCTGGAGTGCAACTTCTGTTTTCTCACTCTCATTCCCCAGCATTCTACTCGTGACTTTGCAGAATGCGTGCCATAGGTTGATGCTTCCGATGAGTTGTCCCGACCTTCAAGTCCGCCGCACCTGCAACGAAAACTTTATGTTTCTATATTGTTGATACTATCATACTGAAAATCCCAAATTTATTTAACGGTGGTGACAGTCGACGTTATGCCTATGATAGACTGGTTTTACCGAATCTGCTCCCTCTGGTTTCTTGGGCATGTTTTGGGGTTGTTTCCGGTCTTCAGGAGGGCTGGAAAGCGAGGACAACCCAATGTTCGTGTGAGCTGCTCCATTAACCTTCATCGGATCCTGCAATTCTGAGATCCCCTCCTACTTGAAAGCCCCTTAATGTCACGTTCAAAGGCCTTTGGTCTTCTTGTCTGGAAAACAATTAGTACCACCACAAGTGCTTTGGCAGTAAAATGACCCTTAAATCAATTAGTAACTTGTGTTTGCATGATGATACCCATGCACAGGTGGAATAAACTAGCTTCTGTAAATAAAGAAAAAAACTACAATCCATTTTGGAGTCTTTTATCGACTTGCATAGTGTCCATCGCCCAGCTCTTCTCTCTTCTACTTCCTATTGCTGATGATCCCATTCCTTTTCTCCGTTAGGACCATGACTCGTTAATAGACAAGACTTGCAACATCTCATATTTTCAACTATCCTTGATCACCATTAATTTCACACAAAAAAGAAAAAGACCAGAATGGAACTCAACCACTGTTCATCCTGCATCACTTGATGACTTGGAAAGCTGGTGTTTCTGTCTACATATCTTCCTGCCAAGTTCTAGCCTTGGATGTTCTTAGGACGATCAGAAGATTTCAGGTTGTCATTCACTGTGGATTTATCGGAACGGTATAGCCTTCCTGCTGCATCATCTCCCAGTTTCTCACCGGAACTAAGATGTGAAACATCCTGTCACGATGGACTATTTGAGATACTACTACTACTACGTCCATCATCCACTATGTTATCACAGCCTTCCGCATCTATCTAACTTCCCATCCACAGAATCTTGCAAATGATTAGTACTATCGTTTACAACCCAAATAAAGCAAAATGAATTACTGCATGTCTCCGTTTTCCTCGAGTTGGTTAGACATGATTTCCTCGTCTGCACATCGACCGTCACCTGCTCGTTCACAGTTATTCTATATGCATCGCCTTCATTCAAGTATTTTCTCGAATACTCGACTTCCTCATGTCGACATGATGTTCCAACTCAACTAGCACATCCATGCTTACCATGACCCTCCATGAGATATGATGATGACTCGTGCATTTCAGATCCCGCTGAAGTCCTCATGCACAACTTTTTCAGGTGATCACTGAAGTTCGCTGTCAAGTTGTCCCTGCAGACGTCAAAAAATTTATGATCCTACGTATAGGAAACTCATCCGAAAATGTAGAAGCTGTTCTATCAGTTGACTCTTTCGATGCTTCGTCAAGAGAAGACAACTTTTTAGGAGATTGAAGTTGATCTCTTTGTATAATATTCAACAGAATAACGATCCCAGTTCTAACAGAGAGGAGAAATCTGTACGAAGATAGTATGGTATGGGGAGCGAAAGCAAGAGGATGAGTCCATACGAAAATAGATTTGATAATTATCGTTATTGTAAAAATATATATTAGTTTCATAGACAAAAATTGTATAGCTCTATAAAAGAATTTTTTATTCATGCATGGTTGTGAGGTTACGTGACATCGAGGTGTTGGTCACATAGTGTCGAGATGTCGATCGTCTAGCATCAAGTAATTGATTGCCTAGTGCCAAAGTTTCGATTACGTGGAACCAAAGCGTCGGATGTCTGACGTCGAAGAGTCGACCACCTAGTATCAAGGTGTTGATTGCTTAGCACCAACATATTGATTGCACAACATCGACATGTCAATCATGTGCATCAAAGTGTCTGTCGAATTTTAGATTTTGATGATGAAACTAATTGATGAGTTTATTGAACTAAATATATTTTTTAGATAAGTGATGCAAGAAATACTTCGACCATGGACTTGGATCACTGAAGAATCAACTATTAAGTAAGAGAGTCGGACGTGATACGACACATGATATATGACACATAAAGATAGAATAAAAGAATCCAAAATTAATCTTTTAATTCATAGTTATGAACTATTTAAAATGAAGCCAAGCAAATCTATTGGTGATATGTATATCCATTTTATAGATATCGTTAATGGATTAAAAACTCTTAATAAAACTTATACTAATCTTGAAATAGTAAGTAAGATCTTAAAGTCTCTTACTAAAAGTTAGGATTTAAAAGTAATAACAATCCAAGAAGCTAAAGACTTGAACAATCTTCCTTTTAAAGAACTCATAGGATCTTTAATGATCTATGAAATGACATGTAAAACACATGATGAACAAGATAAAGACATTCCAAAGAAAAGAAAGGTCATTGCTCTTAAATTCAAAGAAGATTATTCAAACGAAAGCTTAAGTGATAATGATAAATACATGATACTTCTTACAAAAAGCTTTAAAAAATTACTGAAGAAAAATAAGACAAATCTTGTAAGACGAGAAGGTGAGAATAAAAGTGAGCCTAAAAAAGATGTAATCATATGCTATGAGTACAAAAAACCTAGACACTTTAAAAGTGAGTGTCTACAATTGAAAAAAAAAATCATCATTCCAAAAGAAGAAGAAAGCACTCAAAATAACATGGGATGAATCAAGTCGGAAGTAAATAAGCAAATTAATGAAGAAGAAATGGTAAATTATCCCTAATAGCTTTCAACGATGAGGTATTTGACTTTCTAAAACTTTTTTATCACATGATGAATTAGTTGAAGCATTTCATGATTTATATGATAAACTTAAAAAAATTAGTAAAACATATAGTTTGCTAAAAGTGGATTAATGAATTTGATATATTGAAAAATAAGTATGACAATTATATGTCAAAATCTTCTACTTCTTGCACTAATTGTAAAGATTTAGAATCATCTAGTCTTGAACCTAAAAATGAGTTAGTTTAAAAATCACTAAAATTGTATGCCTTGAAAAATACAAAGAATGATTTACTTACCATGAATAAAAAACTAGAACATTACTTAGAGGAGTCTATTGATAGTAATAATGTAATGATTTCATTAAAAGGAAGAACATGTTACTACGATAAATATTAGAGAAATTTAAAATTAGAAACAAGTCACTTGATATGATTAAGATATTGGTTTCATAAGTAAGCACATATCAAAAACTAACTAAATTTGTAAAAAGACTCATACTATATATTTCTCCTAAAGTTAAATACTTTTTTTTTTGGAAAGTTTGATCACTTTACCCATATATGTTCTTTTAAGAAATATAGTCATTATAAATTAGTTTGGATTCCTAAAAAACTCATAAATGATTTAAAGCTAAAAGGTAAAAAAGATAAATCTAACAGACTAAAGTTAAATGGGTAATTAAAACAAATATATCTTTATTGTAGATATGTATCCAAACAAGAGTTATGAGAACAAAATAACATCTTGATAGTAGATATTCAAGGCATATAATTAGAGATTATATAAACTTTTCAAAGTTCACTAGCCGAGATTGAGGATATGTTATCTTCGAAAATAATAATAAAGAAAAAATCATTAGAATAAAGATATGCTTTTAGTAAATAGTTTGAAACATAATTTAATAAGCATTAGCCAGTTTTATAATAAAGGATATAACATTAAATTTGAATCTCATAATTATATCATATAAATACCAAATAAGAATAAATCTATGATAGCTTTAAGAAGTGATAATGTTTATATTATTGATCTTGATGATTTTCATGATATAACTTATTTTTCGATTTTGAATGATGATATATGGCTTTGGCATAGGAGACTAGGATATGGTAGTATGAAATTAAGTGCTAAATTAGAACTGAACAACTTGTAAGTGGAATGTCTAAAATTAAATTTATTAAAGATAAAATTTGTGATGCGTGCCAACTAGAAAAATATATAAAGAGTTGCTTCAAACCTAAAAATCAAATAAGTATCTCTAGACTATTACAATTAATTTACATAAATTTATTTGGACCTATTGATATTATTGTTAGGATCGAGTCGGCATTAAGAGGGGGGATGAATTAGTGCAGCAGATAAAAACATTGGTTTTGAAAATCTTCATACGATAAAATCGATATTAGAAATGTATTTAACTTGAAAGTGTATTGGGAATGTAATGAAAGTAATAATTCAGTTTGTAATTAAAGTAAAGAGCAAAATAAAAATACAAACCAGATTTTTATAGTGGTTCGGTCGTCGTGACCTACAGCCACTCTCGATTCCTCTTCACTCGAGGTCACCGGCTTCCACTACCGATCTTCCTTCGATGGGCGAAGATCAACTACCCTTTTACACCCAATTCTCCTTTTGACAGGTTCAGGAGAGAACCTTTACACCCCCTACTTACTCATCTCTTAAACTACACTAACACTTAGAGCTTTTAGAAGAGTTCTCACAAGATTATAGTAGTATTTTTCTTCTTTTTGTTCCCAATTCTTATGTGTGTTAACCAGGGATGAGAGAGGTATTTATAAGCATCAAGTGGATTCAAACTTAGAGCCTAAAAGTGTCTCATCCCCGATTTTTGGGTACTGGTGGTACCACCACCCGTAGCATTGATACTAGGCAATACCACCGCCTAGTCTAGCGGTACCATTGCTTGACAGTCCTAATTCCTCTTCACTCGAGGCCATCGGCTTCTACTACCGATCTTCCTTCAATGAGTGAAGATCAACTATCCTTTTACACACGATTCTCCTTTTGACAGGTTTAGGAGAGAATCTTTACACCCCCTATTTACTCTTCTCTTAAACTACACTGACACTTAGAGCTTTTAGAGGAGTTCTCACAAGATTACAATAGTGTTTTTCTTCTTTTTTGCCTAAAAGTGTTTCATCCCCGGTTTTTAGTGTACTGGTGGTACCATTGCTTGCAGCACTGATACTAGATAGTACCACCGCTCAGTCTAGCGGTACCATTGCTTAACAGGCCCGAAAACTGAGTCTGGGCGGTACCACTGCCTAACATAGTCTCGGAGACTATGCTCCCGATGGTTCCATATGTTGGGTCACTGTTTGGGTCTTTCACTTGGCCTAACACAGCTCAAACTTTAGCCCAATTGGCCCCTAATTGAGTTGGCCCAATTCCAACTCAATTACACCTAAAACTTACTTCGATCTAGATAATTATTACAAAGATAAATCAAATGTTATCTAGTATGTCATTGGTTTATCGACGCCTCGTTTTATTCTTCGACGCATCCTCCTCTCTTGCGGCCTATTACCCAATCGGCCAGTTGACCTCCGCAACTCCAATTTCCTTGATGTAATTTATGCTCTTCTTGGCCTGATGCTTGATACCCGATCTCATAGCCCGAGGCATTCTATCGATACGTTGACCGATCCTCTGGCTCGACGTTCAATCTTCTGATATGTTCCACTCTAGCCCAACATGATTCTTCCTGCCTTAATCATCTCTCCCTAATCAAAGCTTCCTACGTCACTCAAAGCGCAGATCAGATAAATACTATTAATTGGTTTCATCATTAAAATATGAGATTCAACAATTATAAATCTAAAAGGTAGTAAATATGCTTTTGTAATTGTTAATGATTATAGTAGATATACTTGGATATATTTCTTGACATATAAAAATAATTATTTTAAATATTTTATCAAATTTTATAAATAAGTTTATAATGAAAAAAACTTTATGATTTCTTCTATTCATAGTGATTATAGTATTGAATTTAAAAAATATGATTTTTAGGAATTTTATGATTTGAATGGGTATAACTATAATTTCTCTAAGAAATTTGTAACAAAATAGAGTTATTGAAAGAAAAAATAAGAGCTTATAAGAGATAGCAAGGACCATGCTTAATGAACATAGTCTACCCAAATACTTTTGGGTCGAAGCTGTTAACACGACATGTTATGTCAAGAACAAGGTTCTTATAAAACCTTATCTCTCTGAAACTCATTATAAGTTATAGAATAATAAAAGACTCAACATTATAATAAAAGACTTAACATATCGTATTTTAAAGTTTTTAGTTATAAATATTTTATTTTAAATGACAAGGATGTCTTACAAAAATTTGATGTAAAATTCAAAGACATTTTTCTTGGATCTTCTTCTCTCTCTAAAACTTATCGAGTTTCAATAAGAGATCCTTAGTTAATGAAGAATCTATTCATGTTATTTTTTTTATAAATATCTTGCAACTATGCAAACTAATTTTGATGATGATTTTAAATTTGAATAAGAATTCTTTTCTCCAAACTAACTTGGATATATCTACTTTCATAGAAACTATACCCGAAAACCATATATAAGGAATGGAAGTATATAAATACACATCCTAAGGAGCTAATTAGTGGAGATACATCAAAATGTGTGCAAACTCATTTTTTGTTAAATTTTTTTTTATGTAAATGCTATTTTTCATCTCAAATTAAGACTAAATATATTAATAAAGATGACTAATGGGTTTGCACAAAAATAAAGTTTGGAAAAAAATACATGAAGGATTAAATAATTCGAAAGAAATAAAGATTGGATGCTTGTTCTCAGACTTAGTGATCATCTTATAATTAGTACGAAATAGGTCTTTAGAAATAAACAAGATGAACAAAGTGTTATAATTCGAAATGAGGCTATATTAGTGACCAAAGGTTTCAACCAAGAAGAAGATATATACTATGAAGAAACTTTTACTCCTATAGCTAGACTTAAAGCCACAAGGATACTCTTTGCCTCTGTATATTTTAAAAATTTTAAATTATTTTAAATGGATATCAAAAGTGCTTTTCTTAATGGTTTTATTTTCAAAGAAGTTTATTTTGAACATCCACCTAGATTTAAAAATGATCTTTTTTCAAATCATGTTTACAAATTATCTAAAACTCTCTATAGGTTGAAGTAAACCCCTAGGATTTGGTATAAAAGGTTTAGCTCATTTCTTATTCAAAATAATTTTTCAAATGATAAGATCGACACCACATTATTTATTAAATATTTCAAAAATAATTTTTTTTATTATTCAAATTTATGTTGATGATATTTTTTTTTCTACCAATGAATCTTTATGTGAATAATTTATTAAGTGTATGAGCCAAAATTTTAAAATGAGTTTAATAGGTGAATTGATATTTTTTTTAGCATTATAAATTAAAAAATTAAAAGATGGGACTTTTATTAATCAAACTAAGTATACTCTTGATCTATTAAAATGATTTTACATAGATAATATTAAGACTATCAATACACCAATAAATATTTCTACTAAATTAGATATGGACAATGAAAGAAAATGTCTTGATAAAAAAACATATAGAGGCATGATAGATAGTACTGGACATGATATAATGTTTAGTTTGAGGCTTTATGCAAGATTTCAATCTAATCCCAAGTAATCTCACTTTAAAGCAATAAAAAAAAATTTAGATACTTAAAAAGAACATCATTGGTATCATATATCTAATAATTTTGATTTGATTACTTTATGAATGTAGAATTGATAGAAAAAATACTTTTAGAACTTATTAATTCCTGAGTCATGTACTTATTTCTTGGTCATCCAAGAAATAAAACTTTGTCATACTACCTACAACTAAAGTTGAATATATTGTTATTGGTGCATGCTATGCATATGTAATTTGGATGAAGAACACTTTAGAAGATTATGGACTTTAAATAAAAAATATCCCTATAGAATATGAAAATACTAGTATAATTTGTTTGAAAAAAATCATATTTAAAGACATCATTTTATTAGGGATTACATTAACAATCATGATATATGTTTAGATATCATTAATACAAAATATCAGTTAGTAGATATTTTTTACTAAACCACTAAGTGAGAAATAATTCAATTTTATTAGAAGAGAATTAGACAGTGAATCTTTCAAATGCATGATTAAAGATCTTTTGCTATTTGTTCTTGTATGATTCTTTCTTTTTATTAAAGGAGATATTTGTCTAAAAGAATCATGATTTTTCACTGACTTTTTGGTGTTCATGACTTAAGATTTATTTTTTATGAATCAATACTTTTTATTAATTTGTCCTTATATGATTTGTTTTCTTTTTGCTAATGATTAAGGAGAAGATTTATCCAAATGAATTATGATCTTTCGGTATTCATGATTTGAGATTTATTTTATATGACTCTTTTGTATTCATGACTTGTATACTCTATTTTGTTGATGACATAGGATAAAATGTAACTCATATTTTTTTGTTAATGACAAAGCGGGAGAAGTAGTGATTCATGCCTAACTCATGTGTTGAACAAGGAGACTTATGATGCTTTTATAACTTTTTATTAATAGTAACTTATGCCTAATTTTTGTTAATTATTTTTTAAAATTTGAAACTTGATTGAATATTTGGGCTTTCAATGATAGTATCAAGATCGAATTTGTCTTAACTTGAATTCAAGAGCATCAATGAAAAAGTACTATTTTGAATTCAAATTCATCATATTTTTATGATGGCATAAGATAGGAGGAGTCTTGTTAAGACCCTATCATTAAATGACCTCTCAGTTTTCGTAACTTGAACTTATCTTGCATGACATCAAAGTAATTTTTAGTTTTATACAATTGGAACATTAATACAAAGGGAAAGGGAGAGAAGTAGTACAACGATGTTGAGCAGCAACTTTCGAGGGAGATAGGATTGGGACATGTTATTACCCCGGTGTCATGCCAGAGTCTCTCCGGGCGGGCTCAAGCTAAAACAGGAGAAGAGAGTGAGCCCGGAAAGGAGCGGCTGCGCACTACTAGATCAGAGTGAGGCCCGATGACACAGATACCTACTAGGATGAGGTCTCGTCGAGCTGCTCCAGCAAAGCCCTTTCGTAAGCCCAATTTGTAGGACCGGGGATAAGACTCGCAGACCTTTCGAGAGAACGCAAAAGTCTAACTCGAGTAAATAGCAGCGAGGCAAAAGGCTTTAAATCTGAAGTGATGGTCACGCTTTTATCATTAGAATAGTTGTTCCAATCCGAAGGAAGGAGCTTATCATCCACTACAGCCACAGCCACAGCCACATAAAGAAGAGTCTTACCTACTATTTCTTGTCATAGAGTCTAGTCCGATATTTCTTCTTGTCCTTGAGCGACAATTGTGCCAGATCCTGTAACTTCAAATAGAAAGCAACGATCTTTCGAAAAGGCGAATGGAGCTCTCCCATCCCACATCCCACTCTGTACAAAGTTCACTACTCTTCGGTCCCACTCTGTAGAGAGTTCAGGCACTGTTCCGCCTCTATTTAGTTTGGTCGGTCTTCAAAACTAAGGGCTCAACAAATTTATGACCCTACGTATGGGAAACTCATCCAGAACAACTGGAAATGTAGAAACTGTTCTATCAGTTGAATCTTTGGATGCTTCACCAAGAGAAGACAACTTTTCTAGGAGAGATTGAAGTTGATCCCAGTTCCAGGAGAGAAGAGAAATTTGTGTGGAAGAAGAGGATGAGTCAAAGATAGATTCGGTAATTATCATTATTATAAAAGTATATATTAGTTTCAAAGAAAAAAATTTGTACAGCTTTATAAAAAGATTTCTTTTTTTTTTTTTATGCACGGACTAATCTTCTCGAGAACCGAGTTAGGTTAATACAAGAAATGACAAGCGGGTTCGGCATTGTCGAACTCGTCCCATTCATTTGGACTTGTGTCCTTGGGGTTCGACCAAGATGATCCGATAAAATTTTCTCGAAACAACTTGATCGGCCCTTTTGCTAATGCCAATGTGTTAAGTTATATTTTAGTTATCCGAGGTAAAAGCTTATTCAAATCCAACTTGATTCTTTCTTGGAGTTGGTCATAAGCCAAACTTCACTAAGTTAATCTGATCCTTGCAAGCTTGCTTCTGGACACTCTTGATAATACATATTTGATGTTCAACTTAATAAAATGATTGGATATATCATATATATTCTGAGTTTAAATTATGCATGTTAAGATGTACTTATGAAACTTTAGGTTTCTTAAACTATTACAGGTTTCTTAAACTCTGCTCGTGCGAATATGGTACACCATAATTATCGTTGATTTGTATTGAATCGATCGTTGATTTGTATTGAATCCAGGATGGTGTAATGCTTTAACACATGACACATCTCAAATGGTGAGTATGGATGGTTAATGAGATGAGAATGGTATTAGTCGCTTGACACTAAGGTATTGATCACGTGGCATCGGGGTGCCAATCGCTAGCATCAAGGAGTCGATCGCTTAGTACCAAGGTGTCGACTACTTGATATCGAGGAGTCGACCACCTAGTGTCAATGTGTCGATTGTTTAGTATCGATGTGTTGATCGCATGACATCGATGTGTCAACCACATGCACTAAAGTGTTGACCATGTGGTGTTGGAGGGTCGACCGTATAACGCCAAGACATCGTCCTTGTCATTTTTTGATATTTATCTAGAAAAGAGTCCTAATATACTCAAACACACCTTGATTAATTGAATCAGTTAATCTTCCACCAAATTAAATTAAATTTTTAAAAATTATTACAGAATAAATAAATAATTATTTATGTCATATAATTTTATAAAAAAAAAGTAAAAATATTTTTAGTAAAATGGATTACAAAGACTAATGAAGTAACTATTTATATTGTATTTTCATTTGATATTTTCCACTTGAAATGAGTCGGACAAATTTTTACGACGTGAAAAATTAAATGTACTGCACTTTGTTATAGAACCAAATGGGTGTTCCTAAACAAAAAAACTCATTAGAGAATACATCACGTCCAGAGAGCACACTTTTTTTAGGTGTCTATGCAACGAAGAAAAATCGTTTTTCTTTTAAAGACCAGAGATGTAATGAAAACACTTTAATGTTAGAGCGAAATCCTGCCTTTCGATGTGAGTTACCCAATGGAAAAGTGGGTCCATTTTGCACTGGGAACTCTTCTTTCCCTTATAGAAATAGGGTTATTTCTATAGAAAATACCAATAGATACTCTCCATTTTATTCTTGTTATTTAATAATACTTCTAATTTTAAAAATACTTAAATAATTCATTAATTTTTTTTATCTATTATAATCTTTTGGTCTAGTACAGGGTTTTCGGCTAGTTATATTATTTTGATTATCATAATAAAAATATTATAAAGTCTACTTGAAAACTTGATAAATGATTTATTCTGACCTTAATCAAATTAGCTGTAAGTCTAAAAATATAGTATTGTAATCATCTACTGAGTAATGACAACTAAAGACATAAGATATCACTTATAGTATTTTTTAATAATATTTTTAGTATATTAATAAAATATTATTAATATTATTAAAAAATAATCATAAACAAGAGTTGAAAACTAATAAAAAAAATTTGATGAGGAGTATTTTAGATATTTTTTAAATCAGAGTATTTTTAGAGGAAAAAATAGAAGAGGGGCATCTTTGAAAAATATTAAAAATATGAATATTTTTCTAGAAAAATCGCCTAAGAAAGTACGAGTGACATTGACGACATAGACACCTAAAAACGTTTTCGCTCCCACGTTCGTTGGATGCTAGCCAGACAGACAACTGACTTGGCTCATCAGTACGCGTAGTGATTGGTGGGGATTTCACACTATTCGTGCGAACTGCCTCGTCACATGAATCGTGCAGATGCGTAAAATTGACGTCACACAGCAAGCATGTCAACGGGTTGGTATTTTGCAAGTCAATAACATTATATCCAGGCACAATTGATTACTCCAAAAAAAGGAGAATCTAAACTCGAATCATTACCTGATTTGTTATTGGAGAAGAGGAACGGGGGACCATCAGTGTCTTTAATCACAAGGCAAGTATGCCACTGTGGGCGAAACTCCAATTCCAGTAGGGCCACGTGATTAGCACATGCACAGCGGGTGACGGGGGAGGGGAGGGGGTTTGCCGTCATAGTGGAAAACGGGCGAGTGGTAAGGGAAGTCGCCGGAAGGAAAAGTGGCATTTTTCTTCCTTTTTCTCCTCCGTCTCTTCTTGGAATCCGTCCATTTATTTACCTCTTTTATCCGACCTATTCGCTTGCCTGATCTCCGGAATGGCTTCCGCTGTGATCCGCCTTGTACGCCGGCCCGCCGCCGTAAGCTCCCTAACCCGATGAGATCCTCGATTCTTGCATTCCCCCTCTTTCATCTCTGCTCTCTATCTCTTTCGGTTTTTTTGCTGCAAGCGAATGATGGGTTTCTTTTTGTGTTTTTTTGACACAAAACCCCCCTCGAGATGTGCAATTCGACGTTTGCCTTGCGTTCTTCTTCGGCAGAGATGAATTATTTTTCTTCTTTCGTTGTATAAAAGGCTGAATTGTTTGGTGAAAATCCTGATGGGAAGACAATGGGTGGGGAGGAGATGGTGAGATGTTGATGGGTGGGATCCCCTCATCTGGTGTTACGATGCAGCTTAAATATCTTTTAGGGTTTTTCTTGAGTCAAATGTGTTTATACCTATAAAGTTTCTGAGTTCCGATTGCGAGTTATATGCTTCTATCATTTTTGTGCATAGTATCCCTGTCTACTAATCATCATTAGATGCACTTAATTTTCTTAGTTTGTATGTCCTGGCAGGCTCTACTCATTGCAAGAAGTTGTAGACATGTCCGGCAGCTAAGCCATCGTATGCTTCCAGGTGATTTTTCTATATATCACAATTGCACTTCATCGTAACGGTCACCTCAATCTCACATCATATATTTTTTTCAGGTGGCTTGGTGTGCTCGAAGCCTGCGAGGTTAGGTCTTGGGAGGGACCTTTTTGGTTTTGCTGCTTGTGAATGTTGCGTGTTTGTGTTCTTTAATATCATACCTAAGTGAAAATTGCAGGGAACTTACAATGCTGTTCCCAAGGGCCTCTCCTTATCGAATGTGGAGTAGGTCATTTGCTTCTGAGAATGGTATGCACTTGCAGATGCTTATTTTGCCTGCTTTTGCGGCATTAGAAACTATCTCCGTTGTCCTGTGATTTGTTTGGAAATGAAGTTTGTTAATTGAAAAAAAGTCTCTTCAGGTGACTTGGTCGATGCTGTTGTTCCCTTCATGGGTGAATCTATTACTGATGGAACTTTAGCTACCTTCTTGAAAAGTATGTACTTTGTCCTTTGCTCCATGCGTATAAACATAGTTGTTGATGCTTATGCAGCCGTTCTGTTACATATATACATAAGTTGTAACCTCAAAGTTCCCTGAAATAACCGAAAGTTTGATAAACAAGGTCAAAAAATCTGTTTTTGGGGGGGGCGGATGGGTTTGTGATATCAAATTGCTCCTATCTGAAACACTTGGGGGAAAGTTCTCATAAATGCATGTAATGCGCTTGTCCTTTTACATTCCGAATATGCTAATTGTCTTATGGCCATGAAATCTGGCACAGAACCTGGTGATAGGGTTGAAGTTGATGAACCGATTGCCCAGATTGAGACTGATAAGGTACTAATGTTTGATTTTTATAGTGCAACTGGTTGCTCAGAACTGTTCTCATCATCGAATCTTTGTTTCAGGTGACTATTGATGTAAATAGTCCTGAAGCTGGGATTATCCAAAAGGTCAGAGGTCATCATAATTTGGCTTCTGATAATTTTCTTCTATATAGTTGATTCTTCCTTCTCGCAGTTCATACAAAATTCAGTGGTTTTTGCCGTTGACAGTTTGTAGCCAAGGAAGGTGATACTGTGACACCTGGAACTAAGGTTGCTGTGATATCCAAGTCTTATCCTAGCGACACACATGTTGCCCCATCGGATGATAAAGTGGTCAAAGATGCTCAACCACCATCACCTCCTACTGGTGCTCCCCAGCCAACTCCTCCAACAGAGAAGATTGACAAACAAGTGCTTAAGGAAGAAGGTTCTACCAAAGAAAAGCCTAAAGTACCCTCAGCTGCAACCCCCCCCAAAACCTCACCGTCAGAACCTCAGTTACCTCCCAAGGAAAGGGAAAGACGAGTAAGTCGCTTGGGTTTGCCTATCAGAATTATGTTGACTGCAGATTTTGTGTCCAATTAAGACAATGATAAATTCTTCAATTGTTCTTGACATACAGCTTCAGTCTTTTGAACTTCAATTCCTTTGCAGGTTCCAATGCCTAGGCTTAGAAAAAGGGTGGCTACACGTTTGAAGGATTCTCAGAACACATTTGCAATGTTAACTACCTTCAATGAAGTTGACATGTAGGTGTTCCTGACACTAATTAGTTGTAGTCCTTAAGCATATGTTTATCTAGTGACTGCCAGACTTAGTGTAGCAACGAAGATGCTTTATTGTCCTGAGCACCATGAGTTTAAACTGTAGAAACAGCTTGTTTGCTTTGTTAGGGTAAGGCTATGGCAAATTGACTTGCTGTGTCCATGTTCTGGTTTAAGAATTTCATGTTGTGTTTTGTACAATTACAGTCTCTCAGTACATTTACATTTATGAGGATAAGAATTTTATTTATGTGCCTTTATATTAACATGCTGGAATAATGTGGCAATGCAATGCATATGACTTCTGTATTTGTTTATGTGTAACCCTTCATTATATAATATATAATATCCAGTTTGGTTTGATTTGGACTCTTTTTTAACTCCTAGCTGAACTGTTGAAAAGTTGTTCACTGTTATAATTTTCAAACCAAAGTAACTAGTTAAAATAATCCAGATTATTAGCTGAATCTACCAAATGCCCCAGTTTGGTTCAGTTTTCTTGTTTAGTTACTTGGTTGACCTTTCCCAGACCCTACAGAAGCAAGTGTCTCATGTGCCCTTTAGCTTAAGTTTGTCTAACAGTTTGCATCTATTAGTTCCGCTTTGCAACTATCAAATCAACAACTTGATGATGCTGTTTATTATACACATCCAATTGTATTCATGGTTGCTTTTCTGGTAAATATGCATAAACTAGTACCTTTAAGTCATGAACTCCATATTGTAGGACAAATCTGATGAAGTTTCGGTCTGAATATAAAGATGCCTTTGTAGAAAAGCATGGTGTGAAGTTGGGTCTCATGTCAGGTTTTGTTAAGGTATGTAATGGTGGTAAGCAATAAAGAGATATTTTTGTTGATGACTTGCTTCTTTATATTTTGTGATTTTCATGTCTCAGGCTGCTGTTTCTGGACTCCAAAACCAGCCAATCATAAATGCAGTCATCGACGGGGATGATATTATATATAGAGACTATGTTGATATCAGTATAGCTGTTGGCACACCAAAGGTATGTTGATATCATGGAGTGTTCCATCAAGATTCAATAGTATGGTTGGGTTAATCAATTGTTAAATTTTTTTCAGGGCCTTGTGGTTCCAGTTATCAGGAATGCTGATAGGTTGAATTTTGCGGGAATAGAGAAAGAGATCAATAACCTCGCAAAGAAGGCAAACAATGGGACAATATCAATTGATGAGATGGCTGGAGGCACATTTACGATTTCCAATGGAGGAGTCTATGGGAGTCTTTTGAGCACACCTATAATCAACCCCCCACAAGTAATTCACCTAATTTGCAAACAGAGTTGTCTGATCCATGTCTTGTGGCTTAACCCTGATGTGTCTGCATCTTTTCTGCAGTCTGCCATCTTAGGCATGCACTCCATAGTGTCCCGTCCGATGGTGGTCGATGGTAACATTATCCCGAGGCCGATGATGTACGTTGCTCTGACTTATGATCATCGGCTGATTGATGGTAGAGAGGCTGTATTCTTCCTGCGACGCATCAAGGATGTAGTTGAAGATCCTCGCCGGCTGCTTCTCGACTTATAGGCACATTCAATATGGACAGCAGTAGATCTTCTTTTTCTGTCACTGAATAATTTCTGCTTGAAACCAAAATTTTGATAGGCACAGCGTGTTTTGTCTTTTAATGCAAGTTCGGTCGCAGGTCTGTTCCTGACCAACGAAGTGCATGATGGCTTTCATAACTGTTGAAATTAAGTTGTATTATTTGAACTTGTCACTGAATTTGGATTCAGCAATCATGTTGAATAGTAAAGCAACTATTTTGAGCTGCATAACCGGAACTACAAGTTTTTGTCTGATAAAATATACGGTGTGGAATTGAAATATCACTACCCAACCTATCTTCGTTCAGCACCGGAATATTCTAGGCCTTACCAGTTAGTTCAATGATGTTATGATTTCGAGTATGTCTAAAATAGTGTTCTAGGCCTTACCAGTTAGTTCAATGATGTTATGATTTCGAGTAAGTCTAAAATAGTGTTCTTCCTCTTGTTTGATTTCACTCTTTCCGTAATAGATCTACATATGTTTGAGCCTTGACCAGAGATTTGACATCGCATTTTGGTAACAGCTTTAGATTTTTCTCTGGCCTCGGAGTTGATGGGATGACTGATTGTTTGTTTCTTTTCTTTTCTCTCATATTAGGGACTCCTTCGACGGCGAATCCGGTGACGCGTATTCCACTAATTCACCGGGTCCGGGTGCGTTGCAGGCCGTCGGGAACATACAACGATTGGACATCACTGACGGTGGTCGCATCCTGCACCCTCCTGCTGTAGAGCACCACCACTGCAATTCGTAGTGCGGCATCCACGCTGGTATCAGCTCATCGTGCATATGTATCGTATCGAAGCGGTGGTTCCATGATCACCCAAACATTCATTTGATGAACGAGTACAACAAAGCAGGGTGGCAGGATTGAGATGCTGTCGTACCGGACCGATCAGCAGCTGTCCGGCACACATCCACTTGGTTCGTGGCCGACGACGAATCAACGGTACCGCCACGACATGAAAACGTCAACGATCCATTTAAAGGAGCATAGTACAAACCACACCATTCGAGGAATCAAATGTAACCACAGTTGACATTTGGTTTTTAGATATATGGATCTGGAACCGATCCTCTTATTTCATGTGAGAGAGGCGTTCGATCCAAACATCAATTAGAGGCTCCAGCAACCAAACAAGGAAGTGGATTTAAAGTCATCAGGAGGGAGGGAAGACATGGTATTATGTGTTTCAACTCACCATCAGGCTGGCTGATCACAACTAATGATAGATAGAGAGATCACAGTTGAAATAGAAATAGAAAGCACGACTAACTGATATACATGAACGAAGATCCCAGAAATAAATTGGATCAACCATCAAACACATGGACATGGACATGGACATGGCCATTCGAATAACAAAGAAAGTAGTATGCTTTCCTTTCCCACCCTTGTCGTCGTCCATATAAAGCTGTTTTCCGAACAATTCTGTGCTGATCTTTTCTACGTTAACCATTTTTCACTCCAATTTTTTATGGTCAAACAAAGAGTAGGACATCCAAAGCGTATAATGGGTTTTGTGAACCACGGGGGGGTATATTGATTATTGATTTCTCATTATTCGCTGATGCACCCACCACATGACAAGGTCTGATGTAACTTGGATGATCCATCAAATGCGTGAAATCTTTTTTTTTTTTTCTTCTTAAATTCTACAAGAACGTTTGAGTAAGGCAATATCTGAGTAAGTTATATCTCACCTTTATACATCAACCCTGTGTTCTTCTGCTTTTAGGATCTCTTTTCTGTCCTTTTTATCTTTTTTCTAGTTTCTTCGCTTCCTTTGATCTCCTTTTCTTGGAATGGCACTTTCTTGAACTACTTGTACGGCATAATCTAGTTTCTGCACCAGAATCATTACAAGGAGGTTGGTTTCTCGCCATCTTGGGAAGAGAAACCATGTTATTGACTCATTATCATAATAATTCATCAGAATCTCAGGGCCAATAACATGGTTTTCCCATTCTTCCTTCACCCGCAGGCACATCATGACTTGGCGAGTCACCATCTTGATCAGAACATGTCTGTGAAAGATATGGACCAGCTTCATCCCATTCTTGAACCTACAGCACACCTCCGCCACGCTTTGCCCTATGTACAAGTCACGAGAAATTGATCAAAATGTGCTCGAAAGAGCAAAAACTATGATTATGTATACTTGCAAAAGGTAGATGCATCAGGTAACTATGCGTCTAGGTGCTACCATAAATATCTAGAATGCTCTTACCCATATTGAGGATAACAACTGTGAGGCATACGGTAAAATAATTTATAACCTGAGTGAAGAAACTCTTCAACTTCTGCGTCTCTAAGACCATCATCTTCATGTGTGCAGCAGTCTTCCGGATCTTGTTTGCTTGGTGACCATGAGATGACAGTTTTCGTGTTCTCCTGCTTGTGCCTTGAGCTAGAACCCATATGTGGTGAATTTGTGTGTTGTTGCTTCCCGCCCCTACTTTTGCGTCTGTGTTTCTTGGATCTATCCTCAAGCTTAGCTTCCAACTCCAATTCCTTCTCCCGAGCTCGCCACATTTCAGTAACGTCAACAGTTCCGATTTGCTGATGAAGAACAGAGGGCATCAATAAAATTGACAATGAAAAATGAAACAAATACATATTACATCAAAGTAAACCTTCAGGTTATTTCTTTAAGAGATAGATAGATGATATTAGATTGGCATATAAAAAATAGCACTTGCAGCTCCACTACATGGTTTGCTAAGTGGTTGGTCATGGTTTCTCCGAATCATGATTACATTAGACACTAATTAACAATTTAACTAAATGGACTTTTATCAGTATGCTCATGGAAGAAGACATTTATTTTTCAATAATTTACAATCTTCATGCTTGTTATCCTTGTGCTTTTGGTCTAGCAAGTAACACCAGGAGAACGAGAGGGCAGATGAGACGGCTGTGATCTGACTCATAAACCTGGCTGATCTACCATCTCCCAGTTTCAGTGGACATAATATCACAGAAAAAGCATTCAACTCCCAACATCAAACACGCTAAAGCCCTTTTAATGTATATATACGTATATCATTTGAGTCAGCTGCATATGTGTATATCACGTACGTGCAGAAACTACAATCATGCATGCATGCTAGCACATACATGAACTTTCATGTTTAAAAGAATATCACAATCACTGAGGTCTGAGGGTCAATGTAACTTTGCTCTTGCAAACAAAGAGACTATTTCCATCGTCCAACTTTGGTTGTCTAGGTCGTAAAGAATCATGTATATACACATAATACATACATACTAGCTGCCAATTTGTGCCTCATGAAAGATACATGCCTAAGTAAACTGCAAGAATAATTGCCCAAATTTAATTTCTGAAACTTCCATCATAAAATAACAATATCAAAAAATGAAACAACATCCCAACCAACATGTATTCTCTATTAAAAAAAAATGATAAGACATCAATATGACTCCCAAATCTTATCAATTTCGTTATCTTTTATCATATGTAAATTACTTAAAACAAAAAGATAACACTTTGATCTGCGACATATTTTTTATAATTATATTAGGGCTTTGAATATGATGAGAGAATTCACATGCAACAATAAATTGGTGAGATATGGTGTCACTCGATTTGCTACTTCTTGACATTATAGAGCGTGCATCATCAAAAATATAATCTGAGAAACATGTTTACCTTGAAGAAATTGATGACAAACAAATGAGCAAAAGAAACGAAAGAGAAGAAGGCCGGTGATATCATTTTAATGTCATCATTTTGGAATCTTATAGTTTATATATTAAAGGTAACGAGCTCTCTTGTTCGAGTCCTTTGGTTGATAGATAATAAAAAAAAACATACAATGAGATATATTTATAAGGTTATAGATAAAACAAAAGAGACAATTCAAAAGTCTTTTGATGGAATTGAAGAAAAATACAAGACAATCATTAATGTAAGATGAAATTATAAACTTTATTATTCATTACAACATGATATTATTTAAACCTAGAATTCTTTTATAAGAATATTTCCATTCAGTTTAATGTAGAAGTTATAAATAGGTTATATTAGTGCATTGCAAGGTTGATTCCAAACCTTGAGGTGCATGATAATATCACACGTAGATTATCTTTATATAATAATGCTAATAATTTTTTTGAAATTCCAATGGTAATTTGATCTAGGACAACTACATTCCTATGTATTAATAAATTGATATAATTAATTATATATATATTATTATTAATAATAAAGTAAATGTTGCAAATGAATGATGAAATCTATTTAGAAATTCCACCCGAAACTTACAACAATTAGTTATCAAAATTTTTAATTTAATTTGAGAATATAAGGATAACATAATATTTTTATTTCAATTAATCTATTCCTTTTTAGATAGATGTATTAATATATTTTTAAATTATATGACATGATAGATTCACACAAAGAGAAGAAATCGATTAGAGCATCAACGATTACATGATATTGTTCATATAAAGGATAATCAAGCATTGAAGGCTCATCATGATTTACGAAATAACATTGATCCAATCTCATCATAAGACATTGATGATTCAAATGAGTGACTGGTAAAAGGAAAAATGGGTGCGAACTTATAAGATGTCGAAGATAAGTTTATATTTGAAAATGACAGCTTGACATAGGGAGATATGGCAAGAGCCTCATGTATTAGAGAATTATATATATGTACAAAACAAATGACGAAGAAAAAATGAGTGCAAAAGCCTCAAGCTTATCTCCCACCATTGTCGAAGAGAAAGATAATTTGTTTGATGAAGATGAACGAGAGAAATTCGATCCAAAACTTTATGGTTTTAAGTCTTAACATTTTTGTTCTCGGAAGATAAATAACGTGACTTAGGTACTTTAGATCCTTTAAATTTAATGTCATATTTTAATTTATATAATCAAATCTATCAATTATATTATATATTTTTTTATATTATAATATTTTAGAGCATTTCATTTCGCTCGAGCATGCTGGGACCTTGGTGCCTTTTTGATGCCTAGCAATTTTTAAATCTATGAAAAGAAACAATCATGTTTTAGCTTTATTAAGACAACCATCATTTCCCACAAAATAATAAGTAACCGTACATGCTCTTTGACATACACTAATCCCACTAGCATTGTCATGTAATTGTGGTTAAATTTACAAGTTCTTCCCATGCCTATTGTCGCATAACATCTCTCGTACACAAGGTAGGGGAAGACACAAAGAAGATTATAAACTAGAATTAAAAAAAAAAACAAAATCAAGTACTCCGTGGGACAAAAGCATCAACCTAAGAGCAAAATCTAGAAACAACGACAATCCAGCAATGAAACTTTAGCTGTCAAACTCTTTTTTAGCAGCCAAACAGTCATCAACCTACTAGTCATGTATACACATTTAAGGAGTCGAAATAATAAACATGTCAATCGATCTTACCTTAACGCAGATCTTGTGGTCGCTTTGGGGCGTCTTCATGTTTTATTACAACTTGATGTTTTCTCAAGGATATATTGCTCTGTTATATTTTTCGTTATTGAAAATGTCATGTTTTATTACTATATGAAACTTTACTGCGAGCAACATGCAGCTAGATTATTCGGTTCTGCACCTGTTATTAGCCAAAATGATGATGCTTAATACTCTTGAGACAGCAGACAGCATGATGTTGTAGTTCGGGGCATGATAAACAAAGACTTTTTTCCTCTTGAGGTGTGTGATATTTTTTACTTTAATGCTAATAATTCAGTAAGCTCGAGAAAATCCTGCTTGACACTCAAATTTAATCCTGACAGTCCATTGTTTGATTAGTGAATTGTCTATTATGTTCTCCGAGAAGTGTTGTATTTATGTAATTATAAGTTATTAAAGAAGTCCATCTTTAAGGACTTGGAACTGAATCGAAATACAAAAATTAATCTAATCTACAACTACATAGAAGCTGGGAGAAGATTAGGCAGGCTTGTATGGCCTGGTTTTGTAAACTGTTGTCAGAACAGTTTAGTGCATAGTTTAGCATTAAAAAAATGTCAACTATATACCCTCTAGCTCATTGTATTTACAGCTCTGCAATCATATTTCTTGATTGGATTTCCATATAACTGGGATCATTATGCTGATGAATAATATTCTAATAAGAGGAGATCAACTTCAATCTCTCCTAGAAAGTTGCCTTCTCTTGATGAAGCATCCAAATATTCAACTGATAATACAGCTTCTACATTTCCAGGTCTTCAATTTTATTGACTTCTGACGGAGACAATTTGACAACAAACTTCAGTGATCATCTGAAAAAAGTTCTGCATGAGTGCTTCGGCGGAATCTGAAATGCACGAGTCTTCATAATTTCTGATGGGTAAGCATGATATGGACAAAAATGATGGAAATATTGTTGGATGTGCTAGTTCAGTTGAACTTCATGCTGAGGATCTTGCTTGTTCTAAACAAGTTCGAGTATTCTAGAAAAAACTTGAACGAAGGTAATGCATATAGAATAACTGTGAGCAACCAGGAGATGGTAGATATGCGGAAGAAAACATCTTCGACCAACTCAAGGAAAATGGAGACATGCAGTGATTTATTTTCCTTCATTTGGGTCGACAACGATAGTACTAATCATTTGCAAGATTCTGTTGATGGGAAGTTAGATAGATGCTGAAGGCTGTGATAACATAGTGGATGATGGACGTAGTAGTAGTAGTATCTCAAATAGTCCATCGTGACAGGATGTTTCACATCTTAATTATGGTGAGAAACTGGGAGATGATGCAGCAGGAAAGGCTATACCATTCCGATAAATCAAGAATAAATGATACAGATGGTTTGCCTATTCCCACAAATTTGGACATCAAAGATGAATATTCACCTACGTGAAGATTGATGTCAAGTTGAAATTTTCTGATGTCATAGGAACATTGAAGGCTAGAACTTGGCAGGAAGGAAGTGTTGGAACAAGATATATAAAAGGTGAACTAAAAAAAGGCTTTGATCACTCCAAAATGTCCAAACATTTTTCTACAAGTTATGTAGAAGAATCTTCATCAGACAAGATAAATGGCATGTGCCTTAGTGTCTTAGAGAAGATTAAGAACTGTAATATTCCTTCTGTTGAGAATCCTACAGCTCAATTGTGTTCTATAGTTGATATTGAACTAACTGGAGAATCAGAAATGAACATGTGGTGGGTGTCAAAAGGAACCTTTAGTGAATGAACATTATTGAAGAACAAGAAAGAAAGAAGGATACTGTTCAGAAACAAAACCAGGACTGTACTGAATGCAATGAGGCCATTAGCTGAAAGATAAATTAACAGTCAAAACTACATCCGCTGGAACTGAAGAGCATTCATCAATTGTTAAGGGTCATAACTATCCATTTGTAAGTGGTACTTGTACACGTAGTGGACTTACACTCAGCTTTCCTGCTTTCTAGGTCTGAGGGCTCGCTCAAAAGGCAAAATCAGTGTTCTCATCTAAAATGAAAGTCGAGTTTCAGAAAACTACGAAGTTGCAAGCACTAGGCTGCAGGCAGCAGAGAACAAACCTAATCGCCTTAAATGTGAGGAGAAAGGTTTCACACATACTTCCGAAGACCATGCTTCTGTGAAAAGTGACATTAAGAGTGCATCAACTGGCAGTCCTGCTAAGGATCCCACTCAGAATTGTACTTTTTGACTCATCAAGAAAGGAATTAGGTGCTGACCATTTAAAATACAGCTTGCAGCCATCACTTTTATCGAGTCATGCTGCCGCCAAGGAATTGGAAAAACAAAATGATGGGCTTGCTGTTGATCACATTGCTATGGAGAATAATAGTTGTTCAAAAGTATCTCCTAGATATTCAACAAATTATACGGTTCAATCATATATTCCGGTCATGAATCACTCTAGTGAAGATAAATCGTCGGAGATGATTGACAAGATGTTAATGGATAAAATGAATAAGCAAGATGTAAGACTTTTATATAGTACCATTTATGCAATGCCTTCTTGTTACTGAACAAAAGTATCGTGGCTGATGAGTTAGGTCCTTGGACCAATGTTAGAAGCTTGTCAGTCCAGTCTTGTTTGTTCTTTTTTTTTCTTCCCCTTTGTCGGGTGTCCATCGTGGGGCTTTATACCCTTGTTGGACCAATGTTATAAGCTTGTCAGTCCAATCTTGTCTGTTCTTTTTTTTTCTTCCCCTCTATCGGGTGTCCATCGTGGGGCTTTATACCCTTGTGTGAGGTCCCCTCCCCCCCCTTTCCCCGGAGTCTCTCGTCGACGAGTTGGCATCTTCGAGGGTGCTCGGACGGCCTCAGACGGCATCGCCCTGAGCCCTCGGGATCGCATAATGCCTCGGTACGGAGCCCGTCGAAGCGTGTGCCGTGGGGCTCTGACGACGTGCAGCGTTGGATTCTGACATTGGCGGGGACGTGGCGTGCGGCGTTGGTGGCGTGTGGCATTGGTGGCGTGTGGTGTTGATGGCGTGTGGCGTCGAGGATGACTCACCTGAGAACCAAAGCTTACCTCATCACCTTCCATTTAGTTCATTTTAATCTCCTTATTTACCAGTTGTGTTGAGAACATTAGCAACATAAAATAAAAAACATGTACCTTTTAGTGATTGTCCTCATTTGATGTTAAACAGCAGAAGGTTCCTAAAGTTTCAGTAGCAGAGGAGCCTAACAAAAGTAAGGGATCACAGGAGGAGGAAAATGACGAGGCATGCCTCATATGTAAATCTCATCATTTTAATTTATTTTGTTTGATACTCTCATTGCTTCATCAAACTGTTATCATCGGGTGGCTGTTATGCATGTTTCTTATGTCCTTTATGTGAAACTAATCGAGGCTGTGGAAATATAAAGTTTGTACTCCTAGATTTTAGATCATCATATAGAATGAACTGAATAAGAATAACAAAAAAAGAATTGTATCTCACAGGTTTTATTACCTTTTAAACACCTTAGCTGTCGATTATTTTCTGTTTCTCTGCGTTTTAGTTTTCAAATTACTTGTTCGATGAGCTTATTTCCTTTCGTATATGCTGGTAGGATCTAACAACATGACCAAAATATCTCGTGACATTTACAGTTGGCTTTGAGTTTGACAGAAAAATGTTGAGATGGCAGTTAAGAAGGTTGGTTTAGTGTGGCACCCCTCTTAGACATGCATTTTTTTTCCCCATTTGGTGTTTTATATCATATTATTCTTACAGTTTTTTGAAGATTTCACCATCTTGCTCTTCCCTTATGATGGTCGGACTAGCGAACGGGAAGGGCTTGAGTGCTCCAAGCATGCGATCATGTCAGCATAAGGAGCAAACAAAATGGTAAGAATAATTGAGGTTCTTCTAACAAGGCATCAAAAGTTTCTTCTATGGCATTGTCTTGCATTCTTGGCACCTGCCAACTCTTCCGAAGGAGTCGATGACGTCCTCTAATATTCCTATAACTTAGTTTGCTAATAATTTAATCGGTGTTATGTTATGATTTCAATAATGGTATTCATTTCTCATAATCATCAGGTGGTATGCAAAACATTGTAGTAGTTTATGATTACATATTTATCTGGGACGAAGATATTGGAGTTGAACATTTTGAAGCAGAGAAGAAAAATTATTTTCCCTCTTAAACACTAATCTTTCTGACACAACACTTCCGTGGCAACTTACTCTGTTTTTCTTATGTCAGATATTTGCGCTTAGCGAAAAAAAACATGGCTTGGGGATTTCATAACCAGGTGTAGATCCTAATAAAGGATTGACTTGGGAGATGATTAAAAGGAGAGGTGACAGTAAAACAGTATTTTCGAAAGGTGCTCGGGTGCTTGAGCGCCGCGCAAAACTTTTGGGCAAACTATTTCGATGAAGCCTCGTTCGGGCGCTTGCATCAAAATGTACTTGGGCGAGATGAGATGAGGCTTGAGTGTCTCGCAAAACCTCCGAACGAGGTGTTTCGACAAACGTTGCTCGAGTGTCTGCTAGAGCCCATGCGTCGAGCATGTCCGACAAGTGCCTGAGTGAAGGTGAGTCAGGGTTCGAGCTTGGTTCGATTGAATGAGTAAGTTAGCTTAATCAAACCAACTAAATATACCCTAACACAACCTACCCAACCTCCCCTCCTGGCATGTGAGGTGTTTCGATGAAGCGTCGCTCAGGCGTTCGCTTGAGCATAGGCATCGGGCGCCTTGGGTGAGTGCTCAAGTAAAGGTTGGTCTAATCGAACCAACTAAAAATGTATCTTAACATAAGCTTGACACTCCATCTGTTGAATCTTGAATTTTGATGATGAAATCAATTGGTAAATTAATGATCTAATCCATGTGTTGAGATAAAGTGATGTAGGACTAAACTACGATCGTGACAAAGGCAAAACAATTAAAAAAGAATCAAAGTTGGGCCAGAGTCAATGATCGAGCATTTGGCCGGATGAATCGGGGGATACACCGAAGGATCAACGATGTAGTGAAAGCTCATCGGAAGTTCGTCAAAAGCTCATTGGAAGTTCGCTAGAAGTTTCTCGAGAGTTTGGTTGAACAATTGACGTGCCGAATAACTTAGATTGCTTGTATCGTAATTTTTTTAGCCTTAACTATCGTAGTTAGGACTTTAATTTGAGTTGGTTTTAGGAAAAATCCTACTAACTCAATTATGGGCCAATTGGGCCCTTAAACAAAGCTGAATTAGGCCGGTTGAATGGCCCATTCAGTTACTTGGAGCCACGTCAAGCGGTGGCACCGCTCAGACTGGGCGGTGGAACCGCTTGAGGCTCAACCTCCCAAGTTATCTAGGCGGTGGTACTATCGGCAGTTAATGCTGTCAGGCGATAGTACATCCCTATCAAGCGATGGTACTGCCAAAGCTCAGTCTTCGAGGCTCTGTCAAGCGGTCGTATCGCCCAGTGTTAGTTTGTAAGAGGTAGTACCGTCCAATAATGGCGGTGGTACCACTAGTACCCCGAAAATCAAGGATGAGATACTTTTTGGCTCCATTTTTGAAGTCATTGGAGTCTATAAATACCCCACTCTTTTCTGCATGAAAGGGCATGAAAGTGTGAACAAAAGTCTTAAGATTTTGAGTTGAAAATGTATTGAAAAAGTACTAAGTATCCTCTTCCTTCTTTAGCTTTGTGATCATTCTAAGAGAGGTGTGAGGCTTGTAAAGGATGTCTCCTAAACTTGTGAAAATAATAAAGAGTTGTAAGAGGGTCATTGGTCTTTGCTCATTGAAGGAAGACTGTTAGTGTACGTCGATGGCCTCGACGGAAGAGAAATCGGGAGTGGACGTAGGTTATGACGATCGAACCACTATAAATTTGGTGTGCACTCTCTTTCTACTCTTCATTACTGTTATTCTTTATTTTAATTTCTTATTACATTTACTTGAAGTGAAGCACACTTTCGATATCATTTCTGATATAGATTTTATCGAATCAAGCTTTTCTAAATCATTGAAGTTTTTCGAATCAACGTAATTTTTAGCGTAAGCACTAATTCACCCCCCCCCTCTCAGTGTCGATTTCGGTCCTAACAATTGGTATCAGAGCTAAGTTTTTCTTATTTGGTTTAATACCCAAGAGAAACGGTTTTTTCCAACAATCATGAAGGTCTTTCTATCACTCATCCTCCTATGTTCAATGGGACGGACTACACATATTGAAAAACTAGAATGAGAATTTTCTTGCTTTCTATGGATTTTGAATCGTGGAACATTGTTGAAAGCGGTTTTGAGAAGTCTTCCAAACCAATGAACGAATGGAATGATTTAGAAAAGAAGACTTTCTCCTTGAATGTTAAAGCGATAAACGCTTTGTTTTGTGCTCTTGATAAAAACAAATTTAATTGGGTTTCTATGTGCGAAACTGCACATAATATTTGGCACACACTCGAAGTCACACACGAAGGCACAAGTAGGGTTAAAGAGTCAAAAATTAATCTTTTGGTTCATAGCTATGAGTTGTTTCACATGAAACCAAGCGAGACCATTGGAGACATATACACCCATTTTACGGATGTCGTCAATGGTCTAAAAGCACTTGGTAAAAGTTTTTCTGATTTTGAACCTGTTAACAAGATATTAAGATCCCTTCCAAAAAGTTGGGATCCTAAAGTAATGGCAATACAAGAACAAAGGACCTAAATAACTTTCTACTTGAAGAACTTATCGGGTCCTTGATTACCTATGAAATGATGTGTATAGCACATGATGAACTTGAGAATAATCTTCTAAAAGAACAGGAAAGATATGACACTTAGAACCAAAGAAGACCACTTAGGTGAAAACTCAAGTGATAATGATGATAACAACAACTTGGCCCTTCTTACAAGAAGGTTTAAAAAATTCTTAAAAAGGAACAAAATAAAACAAGACACTAAGAACAAAAGTGAACTAAAAAAGGACCAAATAATTTACTATGAATACAAGAAGCCGGGGCACTTCAAAAATGAATATCCCAAAGTGAAAAAGAAGTTACCAGAGAAAAAGAAGATGCTTAACTTGGGACGATTCAAGTGCATCTGAAGACGAGGAGCCAATTAATAAAGATGAAGTTGTAAATTACGCTCTAATAGCACTCAATGACGGGGTAAGTGATTCAATTGAATCTTATTTAGTTTATGATAATTTAATTATTACTTTTAATGATCTATATGATGAATGTAAGCTAGTTGGTAAAAAATATAAGTTAATAAAGGAGCATGCTTCTCTTGTTAGTGAATTTGATAGATTAAAAAATGAGCATGATGAAAGTGTGTTAGACACTTGCACTAAGTGTGAAGAGAGATTTACTTAAGAAAGAAAACGTTTTACTACAAGAAATACTAAAAAAAATTAAAATAAATAATAAATCGCTAAATATGATCCTTGCTAATAAGGGTCATGTTTATAGAAAGGAAGGAATTGGCTTTGTGAGTAACACTCAACAAAAGCTAACTATCTTCATTAAAGGACCTACATTACATGTCTCACTTAGAGAAAAATATATATTTTTTAAAAAATATGGTCATTTTGCCTACAAATATCCATTTAAAAGGTATAGTCCACACAAATTAGTTTGGATTTTTAAAGGAACCATAAATCACTCAATGATAGGTAGATCTATTTATGAGAGACCGAAAGTTAAATGAGTACTTAAAAAAAAACCCCTTTCTTGTAGATTTGTTTACAATTACATGCTAGGAGCAAGAGATGGTACATTGATAGTGGATGCTCAAGGCACATGACCGGAGATCCAACACACTTCTCTAAGTTTACTAGCCAAGACAAAGGATTTGTCACCTTTGAACACAATAACAAAGGAAAAATTATTGGCAAAAAAAATATAGGTAACAAATCAAACCTTTTGATTGAAAATATTTTATTAGTATATGATTTAAAACATAACTTGCTAAGTATGAGTCAATTGTGTGATAAAGGCTATAATATCAATTTTAAATCTAATGCTTGCATTATAGAAATACCATACATAAATAGATATTTGATTGCCTTAAGGACCAACAATGTCTATACCATTGATCTTGATGAGTTTTGTGATGAAAATTACTTTTCAGTTTTAAATAATGATGCATGACTTTGATATAGAAGATTAGGCCATGCAAGTCTGAAACTAATTTCATAAATTATAACTAAAGAACTAGTAAGAGGTATGTCTAAAATTAAATTTGTTAAAGATAAAATTTGTGATGCATGCTAACTAGAAAAACAAATAAAAAGTAGTTTCAAATCAAAGAATCAAATAAGCACCTCTAGACCATTATAATTGATATATGGATTTATTTAGACCAATTGATACAAGCCTAGGAGATAGTAAATATATCTTTGTAATTATTAATGATTATAGTAGATACACTTGGATATACTTCTTGGCACATAAAAGTGATTGCTTTAAATATTTTTTAAAATTTTATAAATTAGTTCAAAATGAAAAGAGTTTTATGATTACCTCTATTCGAAGTGATCATGGCGGTGAATTTCAAAACCATGATTTTAAAAGCTTTTATGATTTAAATAGGTATAACCACAACTTCTCTACTCCAAGAAAGCCTCAACAAAATAGAGTTGTTAAGAAAAAAAATAGAAGTTTACAAGAAATGGCAAGAACCATGCTTAATGAACATAATCTACCCAAATATTTTTGGGCCGAAGCTGTTAACATGACATACTATAACATGAATAGGGTTCTTGTAAGACTATTACTTTCCAAAACTCTCTATGAATTGTGAAACAATAAAGGACCCAATATTTCGTATTTTAAAGTTTTCGATTGTAAATGTTTTGTTTTAAATAAAAAAGATGCCTTAGAAAAATTTAATGCAAAATTGGATGTAGGCATTTTTCTTGGTTATTCCTCTATGTCTAAATTTTTTCGTGTCTTTAATAAAAGAACTTTGGTTATAGAGGAATCTATTCATGTTATTTTTAATGAGCTTCCCGAATTTAATAAAAATAATTTTTATTATGATTTTAATTTTGATGCTTTAAATTTGAATGAAAACTCTCCTTCCCCAAATAACTTGGATGCATATTCATCTAAAGAATCCTTACATAAGGATTGGAAGTATGTAGATGCTCATCTTAAGGAGCTAATCATTGAAGATACATTAAAAGGTGTTCAAACTTGCTCTTCATTTAAGAATTTTTGTGCTAATGCAACCTTATCGTTTAAATTAAACCTAAAAGCATTGATAAAGCCCTAAAAGATGATTCATGGGTCTTTGCAATGCATGAGGAATTGAATCAATTTGAGAAAAATGAATTATGGAAGCTTGTTCCTAGACCTAGTGACCATTTAGTAATTGGCACTAAATGAGTCTTTAGAAACAAACAAGATGAGCTTGGTATCATGGTTAGAAACAAGGCTAGATTAATGGCCAAAGATTTCAACTAAGAAGAATGTATCAATTATGAAGAAACCTTCGCTGTGGCTAGACTTAAAGCTATAAGGATTCTCCTTGCCTATTCTAGTTGTAATAATTTTAAGTTATTTCAAATGGATGTTAAAAGTGCTTTTATAAATGATTTTATTTCTAAAAAAATTTATGTTGAACAACCACCCAGATTTGAGAATGATATTTTTTTCGAATTATGTATTTAAGTTGTCTAAGGCTCTCTATGGTTTGAAATAAGCCCCAAGGGCTTGGTACGAGAGACTTAGTTCTTTTCTAATTAAGAATAATTTTTTAAAAGACAAGGTTGATACTACAGCTATTAACATACCAATGAGTACTTCCACAAAGTTAGATATGGACCATGATGGAGAAAATTTTGATCAAAAGATTTATAGGGGTGTGATAGGTAGTTTACTATATCTCACCATAACTAGACCAGATATTATGTTTAGTGTTGGATTATATGCTAGATTTCAATTTAATTTCAAGAAATCTCACTTAAAAGCTGTTAAGAGGATTTTTAGATACCTAAAAGGATTATGGTATCAAAAATTCAAAAAATTTAAATTAATTGCTTATGCCGATGTAGATTTTGCTGAATGTAGAGTAGATAGAAAAAGCACATCATGAATATGTCAACTCGTAGGTCATGCACTTGTCTCTTGGTCTTCCAAGAAATAAAACTCGGTTGTATTATCTATAGTTGAAGATGAGTATATAGCAACAGGTGCATGTTGTGTTAAGTATATAGCTCGCTAGAAGTTCGCTGGGAGTTTGCTGAAAGCTCACCAAAAGATCGCCATGAGTTCGTTGGAAGTTCACCGAGAGTTCGGTTGAACAATTAACGTGTCGGACAATTTAGATTGCTTATATCGTAATTGTTTTAGCCTTAACTATTGTAGTTAGGACTTAATTTGAGTTGGTTTTGGGAGAAATCATACTAACTCAATTAGGGGCCAATTGGGCCCTTAACCGGGCTAAATTAGGTCAGTTGGATGGCTCATTAGCCACTTGGAGCCACGTTTGGCGATGGCACCACCCTAACTAGGTGGTGGAACCGCTTGAGGCTCAGCCTCCTAGGTGGTCTGGACAGTGGTACCACTGGTAGTTAATGTTGCAAAGCGGTGGTACCTCCTTGTTAAGCGGTTGTATCGCTCGAACCCAGTCTCTGAGGCTTTATTAGGCGGTCATTTCACCTAGACTAGGTGGTGATACTACCTAGTATCAGTCTACAGGAGGTGGTATCGCCCAATAATGGTTGTGGTACCGCTAGTACCCCGAAAACTGAGGATGTGACACTTTTTTGTTCTATTTTTGAAGTCATTGGGGTTTATAAATACCATACTCTTTCCTGCATGAAAGGGCACGAAAGTGTGAACAAAAGTCTTGAGATTTTGAATTGTAAAAGTGTTAAGTGTCATCCTCCTCATTCTTTAGCTTTGTAATCATTCTAAGAGAGGTGTGAGGCTTGTAAAGGTTGTCTTAAAAGAAGACCGTCAGTGTACGCCGGTGACGTCAACGAAAGAGGAATAAGGAGTGGAACAATTTTTACGGGTTTCGTGGGTTTTTGCGGACCAATTTTTACACGACAATGAAACCTTCTTTTCTACGAAAAATTCTAAAAAATTTATTTTCTATTCTTTCATGCGCATGTGATGTTGCCCCATATTTCCCTACATAGCCCAAGTAGTGGTACCACACATGAGTTAGAAAGTACGGATTGTACTTTTTCAAAAAAATCCGACGATAGTATCGCCTAATGTCAGGTGGTGGTACCGCCAGAACATAGTCTCCTAGGTTGTGTCAGGCGGTGGTACCGCCAAAGCCTTGGTTCCTAAACTCTGTTAGGCGATAGTACTACCCAACGCAGGTGGTGGTACCGCCAATACCCCGAAAACTCTAGGATTTGAATTTTTTGCTCTATTTTTAAAGTCATTTGGGGCTTATAAATACTCCACTCATGCTTGCTTGAAAAAGCAATGAAAAAAGCTTGTGATTTTAAAGTGTTATAAACTCTTGAAAAGTGTTGAGTCTCTTCCTCCTTTGAGTTTAGAAATTATTCTAAGGGAGGTGTGATGTCTTTTGTAAAAGAATGGTGTAAGGGTTCTCTCCTAAGCCTGTAAAAAGGAGAAAGAGTTATAACAACAGTAGTTGATCTTCGTTCAATGAAAGAAGATCAGTAATGAAAGCCGATGGCCTCGAAGGAAGAGAAATAGAGAGTGGACATAGGTCGGGACAACCGAACCATTATAAATTTGGTTTGCATTTCTCTTTATGCTTTTCCTAATTGATTTAGTTGCTCACTACTCTTACTCATATTCTAAGTTAAATTCATTTTCGATTTGGGTTTCATCGATCAAAATTTTCAAATAGAAATGTTATTTTGAAAGTACTAATTCACCCCCTACCCCCTGCCTTTACGATCCTAATGGTCATGAGCCCTGTAACATGATAGTAAAGGTTATGCATGAGAGTTGTAGTCTATCTTTCCATTAACCAAGGAGAACTATTTAGAGAACACAAAAGTATTGAAGCAGATGGTTGAAGGGGGTGAGAAAGTGATGATGAGCCTAGAGGGACTTAGCTACCCAAAACCAAGCATCGGTTAGAATGAAGGTGGACTCGAAGGAATGCCACAATGCCGCAAAGGCGGATCTGCTGATCACGAAGAAAGAGATGCAGATGCAAGTTGACGAATAGTAGGGCCATGGGCATGGCAACATCATGGTACTATAGAAGCGGGACTTTCGTAGAGTCATTGATCCATTGCTCTTATAGAGAGAGAGCGCATGATCGTGAAAGGGACCAAGGAGATGGAGAATATAGAAACAAACTATAAGTACCGAGACACGACTAAAGGGCAGAGGCCAAGGAACTTCGTTAGACCGGTGTCAGTGGGTTTCTCATCAAAATATCTGAAAGTGGAGGACTTCGGGTTGATGCAAGAGTGCTCGACTAAGGAACAAAGTAGGCAATATATGATACTATATTTTTTCTACTCAAAGGAGTAGGCAGTAGAAATGATGGAGAAGATGATACAATCTTAGATACAACCAAAACTATTAGAGACTTACTCCAATTTGAGGTGAACTTTTGCTCTTTTTGGGCAAAACTTTTTGAATTCCAGAAGTTTGATAGTAATGAGAAGACAAATCATAATAGCTAACTTAACGTAAGGAGTACAAATACTTCGAGTGCTATAAAAGTATAAGCAAAGAGTAGATAAAGGCTAGTAACCAGTTAGATGTCTGGAGTACAACTCTTGAGGAGACAAGCAAAGTTGAGTAACTTTTACCTTCTTAACTCTTAAGAGAATTGATGAAACTAAATATCTCAGTTCTCGTATTTAACCAACAGAGGAGCTCTATATATGTTTAGAAAATGGAAGATTGTAGTTGTCAAATCCTTACCAATGCTAATCGATGCTATCAAGAGTAGATTATCTATTTCATTTACCAACAGGATGCCAATAAAAAATAGAAGTGATATGAACCTACTTAGAGATGACAACTAAGTAAAAGAAAAATTGATGGGTCAATTTTACAGAGGAATGACTTTAAAAACTTCAAAGTCTATGAGATGGTGCTTGTTAAAGCTCAAACAAATATCTATCAAGTTCAAGCGGTGTGAGACATTTGAGAGACTAATACATAACAATGAAGATATTTTCCTTCATCTGAAGGATCTATAGAAACCAACAAAGATCGACACAACTTGACCGACCCCATATCAAAGTCAAAGTCATTGGCAAGTTGAAATAGTATAGCAGATCAAAGTTTGACTACTCATCAATAATGATGAAGAGCAACTAGGAGCCAAGAGACGCATTGCAATTGAAGCAGAAGATTGAAGATTCAGCAAAGGCGAGGAGACGCAGCATCCGCAAAAGCTTCAATGAGGACGTTAAAGGAACAAGTGAGGGATAATATCACGAACAAAGTTGTAAACAAGGTGTTCGATGTAATGCTCTTATATATCAATGTCTTTCGGTTTTGTTCATGTTTTGCACAGCATGTAGAGGCCTTATAGTAGGTTTGGCAACCCTATTTTGATTGACTTTTGTGGTTGTTTCAAGCTTGTAAGCACAAGCTATATGTAGTCATCACACAAAGGTAAAACTACCCAGAAACAAACCATCTAAGCAGCCATTTTGAGGGTTTTGCTAACTTCGTAGAGTGGTACAAAGTGTCAACCAACATAGTGCTTAGGAGCTATGCGAGTGGCACATGATTGGACGAGCCTTTGGGATAATGACTAGGGTTTGTTTATTATCTTGTTCCACAACAATATCATATGGGTACTTATGGAAACTTTTAATTATGACGGACCATCTTAGACCCTTTGTTACATGATTATTAAGAATTTGTGAAGTCTATATTCATAATTTACTAAAATGATTACTTTTCGATACCGAGTTAAATATTTTTTTTAATTTTTAAAGGATCCTAAGAAATTTTAAAGAGATTAATCTGCACATAACGATACCGTAGGATTTAGATAAAACTGTAATAATAGATTAATTCTTTCATGCATTATCATGACTGTCCTGATCTGCACCTGCAATGAGAATTATATGCTTGTCATATTGTTGATACTATCATACTGTAAATCTCATATTTATATATCACAGTGGTAATAGACTGGTTGTACTGAGTCTTCTCCCTCGTTTTTTAGATACAAAAGTTCGTGTAACCAATCTCAAATGGTCTTTGACATGAATGAGATGCTTTATGTTGTGCAGACATCTTTTTTTCAAGACTATGATCGATGCTATATATTTTGCAGGTCAGAACCACGTGGGAACCATTGGATAAGGTCTTTGGAGTATTTAAATGAGTATTATTATTATTATTATTATTAGTATTATTATTATTACTAAATAAAGTTATTCTTATTATTAATAAGAAAATCTTATTATTGAAATGGCAACTGTGTCAAATGGAAACGGAATAATAGGTGAATTTTTTTTCTCGTAGCAAGTAATAGGTAAATTTTAATCTCGAAATAGTAAGTAATTGGTAACCTCTTGTCTTCTAATGATATTGCATCCGGTTGTAGATTCGTCGATTATTATCTTCAGCTTATAACAACGATAATTATCTTTATAGAATATTTGGTTCAAAAAAAACTCAAACTTGAATGCTTTTGAACTTGTATGGATCTCAATTAAGAGTCCGATAATTCGAATATAAAACAAAATTCGGCATGCTACTATATTATTATAATCTTTAATATAACGGGTCACATTTTGTCATGTGGACATTCAGTGTTATATTTATTATAACTGCCACATAGATCGAGGAAAACAACCCGACACGAACTATATATCGGGCCACTAAACAGCGAGCTTGTTCTATAAACGAGCGTAGATCTCTCCCTACTTCCTCGCTTCTCTTCGAGCGATCCCCATCTCGATCCATCCTTCCTTCGATGGCGGGGCTTTCCCTTCGCTGCGGGGACTGCGGAGCCCTCCTCAAGAGCGTGGAGGAGGCGCAGGAGCACGCGGAGCTCACCAAACACTCCAACTTCTCCGAATCCACCGAAGCGGTCCTCAATCTAGTTTGCGCCACCTGCGGCAAGCCCTGCCGGTCGAGAACTGTACGGATTCCCTCCAAATCTTCGATTCTTCTTCCTTCTTGCTTGATTGAATTAGCTTTTATTTCACCTGTTTTCGCGCTGTGGAGAAAGCTGTTAACTTGGTGTCGTTTGGGGTTCGAAGGAGACCGATTTGCACACCAAGCGCACCGGACATGCAGATTTCGATGACAGGACTTTGGAGGCTGCGAAGCCCATCGAGTTGGAGGCCGCCCCGAAGGCTGCTGCGGCATCGGGGGAGAGCGCCGGTGATGAGAGCAGCCAGCCTGAAGGTGATTATCGATTTTTTTTCCCCTGAGTTTCAGTTCGATGGATTTTGTTAACTTCGTTGAATTTTAACTTCCGAATAAGTTCCTTGCCTTCTTTATGAAATCTGATTATATGTCATGCTTGACTCCGGGTTATGATCAGGGGATGTCTTGTTTTCTGTAGTGGTTCTGTGTATTCACATTTAGATATTTTTTTGTTCCATATAACCGAGATGGGCTTGTGCGGCTTTTTAGCTGGCACAAAGTAATAGTTATGCAAAGCTAATCACCCTGGACCTGTTTATGATTTACCAAATCATCAGCTACTAGAGAATATAATCTGTGAGATATTGGAAGTTATGGTGCAATTGTTTTAATTATTTTTTTTATTGTTATTCTTTTGTGACCCTATGATGAACCATTGCCTTGTAAGATGGTAAATTTTTTTGCATAGCAACAAGTGACTATGGCTCCTGCTTAACAAAAATAATGTGAAAAGATCTAACCAAGAGCAATAAATAGGATAGGGAAACAATTGTATAATTTGCATAGCACCTAAAAATAATTCCTTATAAGTTGCCAAAGATGTCAGTCTCCACTTGCCATTTGCAACCACCCTTGGATTTGATTGCTGGGAATACCTGCAAAGCCGATAGGAATTAGACAACAGGAAGAGGGACGAGTGAGCATAACAAGTAGCACATGAAGGGAAGAAGAAGGTTACGGACTTCAATTAAGGAGAAGAAGATTCAATGCCATTAGAATCGTTTCATAGTTTAGATTGTATGAAACAATACCCCCTATATAGTATAGATGGAGAAATGTTCACTGATTGGTTAAAATACATCTAGGTCTAGAGTTATTGTCCGTTGAATTGTCCTATACTTCTGGGGCAACTTGGTATTTATTTAGAGATTTGTCACCATGTCTGGAGAGTAATTATGTCTACCTACTGTTGGAATTGCAGCCCATGATGAGGGTTGCTAACTTAGGACAAAAGAAAAGGAAAAACTAGAACTCACATAAAATCAGGAAAATAGTAGTTTGGCTATAACCTCTCGGACCATAACTTCAAGTGAACCTGATGCTGCTTGTGATTGAATAAAATGTTTCTTGTTTATCCTTGTCAGAAACGCAAGTGGGTTTCTCCATCTGGGAAAAAGGGAAAGTTCCATAACTGGATATGTGGTTATGGTGGGACAAAATTCAGAACTTAGAAGACGAGTCAAAAACCGCCAGAATGGACAAAGCTAGTTAGAGTAGTACATTTTTGTTCTTCCAAATTTGTTCAGATGGCATATTTTGTTGGAAAATAAAATTCCTGGTCTTCTATGCTTATTTGAAACATGAGCCATGTTTGTTTGAACCCTTTCATGAAAGACTAGACGTTGCTATCTTTAGTAAATTCTTTCATTGAAAATGTTATTCATTTATCTTTTATAATTTCTTGTTAAGGACTTCTAGTAAAGAACAGCTAGTTTTCTGCTTCATTATCATAGTGATCGCAGCCAGGGATTCCCATGCCAATTGACATGCACTGGCATGGATCCAAATATAGCATTCTAGAAGCATTATTGTTAATTCCTCTTAATGTCTCTCAGTGTAGAACTGTTGTTTTTAGGTGAGGGCACGATTTTAGAATGATTTTTCTTAGTAGTTTTAAGGAACATATTTTCCAAGTGGTGGTTAAATTTTAAGTTGGACTATAGTTGTGCTTGAGTTGGCCTTTCCACCATTTGAGCAGGTGTAATTTTGCCTCAGCTTATGATTTTGATTGTTAATGCTTGACCAACAATTTTTTTTCCCTCATTACTATTGGCACTATTTCAGACTTTCCTCAACTATTGATGTTCATATTGTTAGTGATGCCCTATGCTGGTTAGTACTATCTTTTTTCAGAAGAGGTAGTGGCACTGAGTACTCAGTAGTCAGTACAAGTGATATGTCATTCTAATGCTTGAAGACAGATTTTTTTCCCCATCCTGATCATCTTTAAGTCCAGACCAGCCCAAACGCCCAAGCTAGTTGCTTAAACCTAGTTGAGTTGGGATAGGTCAATTTGGTTTATTTGAAGAAGGGATAAGGTTCTTTTTTGGATTTTGTTTCATCTTTTCCATTAGAATGCTATCAACCAAGGTCTGCAATATCGTACTGTACCGGTGTTTCGAGACTGGCTCGGTACGGTACGGTACGGTGTATCGAGCGGTACACCAAGGCGTACCGAGCGGTACACCTAATTTAGGGTGTAAAACCCTATGAAAATATCTGAAAATAAAAAAAAAGTTAGGATAGGGTTTTTAAGTTAGAAATAAATATAGTAATAGTATAAGTTTAGCAAAATCAATGTAAATTAAGTAAGAATAGTATCACGTATCTTTTTCGGGCTTTGAGGAAGTCTTGTTCAAGGTTCGTATTTCAGTCCGTTATAGATTGTCCTTTGTAAATATTGAAATATCTACAGAAAAATCATTTGAATTATTAGACTATTTTGTTACAATATAAACTCTAAAATTCAAATGAATTAAATAATCACACGTGTAGATATATCTTATTGCTGATTTTACCATCAGAACGAACGACAGGCCTCCACGGGTGGTGGATCGGGGTCCTCGATCCTATACATCTGTATATCAATATGATATGTTTGTTGGACCCAATCATGAAATTGATCCCATGACATAGTGTATTGATACACTATATGCCATTGATGCATCAATGTGGTGCTGATTGTAGGTTGATTGTCATGAATCATATTTGTCTGAGGTAGCTCTTAAGGCATATATTGGTGAATGTCAGAGCTTCTACTTTCGCTACTGATCTGTTGCTCTGTATCATACTGTTGCTCAGAAAAGGATGACCAACTATCACCATACTGTTGTTGCCCGTATGATTCTCCATAATACGATGGCTGTGAATACGATGAGCTTTTTTCTGTGTCTATATTATGTAGGCTCTGTCGCATATGCTCAAATTCATTCACTGCCTTCCTCTTCCCCTTCCCATTCTGCGCATAAACTTAACCAGTACCTTGTCGAGTTCCATAATTTGAATCTTGGATGGCATGTGTAAAATATTGCTCCTCAGTCCATGCACCACCCTCAAGTTGTGTAGACGAGACCGACTGCTCGGCATCACCGCCATCATCCGTCGAGGCACTGTTGTCTGTGTTGCTATCATGTCTTTGGACCGAGCGAGTTGCTGAATGTGATTGTGAAGGTGTCTCGTCGCCCGACTCGATTCTTTCCAACGATGCAACTGATGCTACTGCCTTCCCCTTTGCCTTTGCACGCAGGGCGGACGACTGTGACCATTGAGTGTCTGTAGTTCCTCAAGCAGTTTGACTCGATGTTGTTTGACTCCTGCCACGTTGTAATCGAGGGGGATTTTCCACTTGTTGGGGTTGTGCTTCTTCTTCTTCTATTGCCTTAGTGATAAAACGTGACGGACGCTGAGGATCTCCCGCCTCATCAAGTAGAGGATCCTATTGGTTCTCTGTTGCTTCAACCCAATCTAACATTGGCTCTGAATCTTCGTTGTAGAATTGGAGGTCAATGGGATTAATATCTAGTTCCTCTGGCTCCTTAGCCAACTCAGCACATCGCAATCTTAGTCGTATATTATAATGGACATATACTAGTTTCTCTAATCGTCTATAGGAGAGTTTGTTGCGGACCTTCATATGAATCAATGCAAACGTTGACCAATTACGTTCGTAACCACTAGATGTTGTTGTCTATAAAAGTACACGAACGACAACCTTCCTTAAATGTGGTGCATTCCCTCCAAATTATAGCCACCACTCGATTGCAAAAAGATATAAATAAGATTTTATTAGCATAACAAATAATTAACATTAAATATAGTTGATAATCAATATATATAACTTTTCCTCATCAGGATCCATGGTGTAATAACACGATACAACTACAACGTCGAAGAATGAACCAACTGTTTCTCGAAATAATCAACCCTCCATAAGAGCATCGGCTGTATCAGTAGTGTTTGGCAAGAGCCGAAATATAATATTTCGTAGTGTTGTTAGGAAATCATTTTGCGTTCCGATAGTGATTTTAAAAGCGCTATGCGCCAAAAGGCACTAAGGTCCAAAAACGCCCGAGGTGCTAGGCGCTCGCCCGAGCGAAGCGAGGCGCTAAAATATAAAAATATATAATATAATTAATAAATATAATTATTTAAAATTTTAAATAAAAATATGCTATTAAATTAAGAAAACTAATAGAATTAAAATCAAAATAAATCAAAATAATATATTATTAATCTAATAAATACAAATACTATTATTAGTATATTGTTAACAGTATACAGAAGGAGAAGAAGGAAGAGGAGTGTAAGGGGGTGCTGATTGAGAAAAGAGGAAGCGACAGCGGGAGCGGGAGCAGGAGTGGGAGCGGGAGTGTAAGGAGGCAACGACAGCGGAAGCGGAAGGAGGCAGCGGCAGCGGGAGCGGGAGCGGAAGGAGGTAGCGGGAGCGGGAGCGGGAGTGTAAGGAGGGAACGGTAGCGGGAGCGGCGAGCAGCGGCAGCGGGAGCAGGAGCGGCGAGAGCAGCGACAGCGGCAGCGGTTGCGAGCAGCGACAGCGGCAGCGGTTGCGAGCAGCGACAGCGGCAGCGGTTGCGAGCAGCGATAGCGGCGAGCAGCGGGAGCGGGAGCGGCAGCAGCAACAAGCAGGGTTAGGGTTGGGCAGCGACAGCAGATATCGGTTTTAGTTGGTTCGATTGAACCAACTAACCACCGGAGACCGAACCAGACCTAAAATCTTGGTTCGGTCGCCTGGTTTAACCCAGGCGCTCGCCC